>CAUJNA010001148.1:0-106180 GCA_963377175.1 Effrenium voratum
GGCGACAAGAACGTGGTCATGTTCAGGAACAAATGGTATGATTTGCTGCTGAAGATGAGGAGCGAGGACAGACCCAGTAAGCTGGCTCTCAGAGACATCCTTTACAGGAAGATCAAAGGGAGCAAGAAGATGGAGTTCGGCCTCAATGCCTACCATAGACTACCGGACAAGCATCCTCAGAAGACGTATGAATTCTTATTGGCGTTGATCGACTATCAGATCAAGGCAGATCGGGAAGACCTGATGCTCGACATGAAGGAGAAAGCGGTCAAGTCGATGATGAAGTCAGGCGGGAAGGATGCGGCTCCAGCAACTGGCAAACAGGAGAACCAGGGTGGCAAGGGCAGAAAGGGGAAACCCGGTGGACCTGATGCCGCTCCTGTGCTCCCAAAAGCCAAGGCAAAGGGCCACGCTGGCAAGAACGGCAAGTCCGACGGTGCCAGCGACAGAGGCAAGAGTCCGGGCGGAAGCAAGGATAACCCCTGCTGGTGCCACTTCAAATCGGCGAAGGGGTGCGTGAAAGGGAATGAATGCACTTTTTCCCACAGCAAGAAGACGGAGCACAAGTTGGAGAGTATGTCCAAGGGGAAAGGACAGGGCAAATCCAAATCCAGATCATCGTCACCAAAGAGAGATGATGGAGCATGCTTCGCGTTTCAGAAGGGGAAGTGCGATAGGGGAAGCGCTTGTAAGTACAGGCATGAGCTCATCAAGAACAATTCAGCTCCAGCAACGTCAAATGACAAGGCGCAAGCCAAGTCGAAGGCTGCCGCCAAAGCCGCAGCGACTGCCATTGCGAGGAGGGCCATCGCAATGCCCGCGATAGTCCTGAAGCAATCGGCTCCTGCAGGGAAGGTAAGCTTCAAGAAGGACGTTGATCAGGTCGAACCGGACGAAGCCGAGACTGTCTACCACGAGCACGATGACGACGCGATGAGCGAATCATCGAGATGGTCTGGCGAGTCCGAGATCCCCGAGAAAATGGTGTGGATCAAGGAAGTGCTCGACGTCGACGAGAATGGGGAGATCACCTACCTCGAAGACGAGAGAAGGCAATGGGAACGAAAAGGGGAATGGTACGGTTATGAGGACAATGAGAATGAGCATTATCAGTACGTGTACGTCGACGAGAAGAAGTTCAAAAGCAGTGATCATCGTGAATTGTCAGCCTATCAAGTCCAACGATCATTGATACGTGCGAAGATACTGAGAGAAGTAGTGGATGATGTATATAAGAAGCACTACTTCCCGGTGACCAAGGAGAGCAGCATAATGTGCGAGTATGATCGGAACAAGGACGAGATCAAGGAATCGGCTGTCGACTGGAAGAAACAGCATGGTATGCCGAAGAACGTTTTCGCCATGTCAACGTGCCTCAGCAAACGGGTGAAATGGTTGATGGACACCGGATGTGGTCATGATCTCATCGGAAGAGCCAAGGCGAAGAGCCTGGGTGTCGACATCGTGAAAGATGACGACGAGATCGTGTTCCAGACCGCGAATGGTTCCACTTCCACATCTGATGTGGCCAAGATAGTCGTGGACGAGTTGGACGAGACGGTCGAGCCGCATGTATTGGATGAGACACCCACGGTATTGTCAGTGGGGAGGAGATGCATGAAGATGGGTTATGCATTTCACTGGATGCCTGGTAAACTACCTTTCATGGTTACGCCAAAGCAGGGATTCGTGCTCTTGCAGGTCAAGGACGACATCCCGTACCTAGTGAGTGATGGTAAACTTCGGAGTAACAGGCATCGCCCTACGATAGACGACCTCAAGGAGCACTTTTCGGAAGTATTGGCGATGGTAACGAACGACGAGGCAGATCAGGGAGGTGACGATGAGAACGACGTCACACCCGCCGCTGTCGGTGAGTCCGCAGAGGCCGAGGGCGAACAACACGACGGGGCATTCGACTTCGGGCCACCCGGAGGAGCCGGTCCGGTACGTCCGCCTCCCGTGGCTGAGGAAATACCTGTAGATGTTGGGTCAGTCCCGCATCGACATGGTGATGCCGAAGCTCACGAGGAAGAGGATGACGAAGATGATCCAGATGCCGGAATCGAAGTAGACGTGTACGAAGGATCATCAATAAAGAGGAAAGTGGGAGTCCTCAAGAAGGACGCCAATTCCATAGCTCTTTTGCTTACACACAGGTACCGAAATCCCTTCTGCGAATCATGCGTCAAGGCAAAGATGAGACACTTCAGATCGCGAACGGGAGCATTCAAAAGAGAAGTGAAGACGTTCGGTGACCTGGTGACGTTCGACTTTGTGACGGCATCAGGGGATCATGAAGTGGAAGGCAGGTATGCGCTCATCATCCGGGACATATACACCGGAATTATCATGGCTTATCCCACCGCGAGAAGAGACACTGACTCAGTCGTCAGGGCTATCAAGCACTTCTGCGGGAGGAGGAAAATCAAGCAGGTTTATTCAGATGACGGCCCGGAACTGATCAATGCGTGCGTGGAGCTGAAGCTGAACCACGACCTATCGCTGCCTGGACGGCCGCAGAACAATTCCCTTGCTGAAAGAACAAATCAATTCATCATAGACCAGACTTCGGCTTGTCTAGTACATGCCGGTCTACCCACGTGTTATTGGGTGCAGGCCATCACCACTCTGTGCCATCTCATGAACATCGAAGAGGTGAAAGGATCGAGTGCATGGATGAGGCTGCATGGCGAGGAGTTCAAGGGCGAGAAGATACCTTTTGGTGCGCTAGTGGACTTCAAGCCGAGTGAAGCACGAGGGGGAAAGAGGGAGAAGTTCGAGCCGAGAGGGGAAACTGGTATATTTGCTGGATATGTGTTGAGCACTGGCATGCATTGGGCAAACAAGTATCGTGCTTGGGCACTTACTGCATTTGCGGGTGCAGAGCTGAACATCAAGAAGGCAAAGGTTCCGCCTCGGCTGAGAATGCCACATCAGACGGAGAGGATGATTCTGAAATCTCCTCTGACATTCCCAATACAACAGAAGTACAAGGTTGCCAACGCGACTTTGGAAGGAATAGAGATGTCTATCGATGCAATCGGTCTGGATGCACGTGACCGCCTGATCGAGGATGAGGACTACGAGCCTGAATTGCTGCAGAGTGACGAGAAGCGACTGCTTGACGATGAAGTCGATCAGATCGCTGGTCTACTGCTCGACGATGGCCCGGAGGTACTCGCCGGAGGTCGGGGGGATCATGCAGGAGAAGAAGATGCTAGACCGAGCTCTTCAAAAGGGAAAGGAGATGGACACTCCAAGGGCGATGAGAAGGTTGCGAAATCCGACCTTCCACACGTGTCAGTTGGACTACCTGGGGATGGCATCACGTACGTCAACGACGATGGCAAGGAGGTTAAAATCGACAAGGCCGGAAGACCGTATCCTGTCGGGACGGATGGATTCAGGCTAATGAAGACATCGAGACCTCCGGAGTTCACTCCTGAAGAATGGAAGATGATGAGTAAATATTACACCAAGGAAGAGAAGGCCGAAGTGAAGGGCGGTGGCAAAAGGAAAGAGGAAGAGCCCAAGAGTAAAGAGTCTGATATTTCCGCGCCGGCAGAGGCACGGACATTACAGATGCCCGGTGGTAAGAGAATTCGAGCGATGCTTCGGAAACGCTGGGGTGGAGTAGAATGGCAGTACAATTGGGGATTGCGGAAGAACATATCAAAGATCAAGAACCCAATGGATGGGAAGCACTTGGCTGAGCTTGAATGGGTCAGGATTGTTGTAAATCCTGTCGACGGGGTGGTTGTTCTCATGGATTCCAAACAGTCCCAAGACGTCATGAGACGAAACGTTCAGCTTGAGAAAGAATTTGAGTGTCTGGTGGTAATTTATGCCTGGAAGTTCAAGTCTGAGGAGCGATCAAAGTCGACTCCAAACTGGACGAAGGCGGTTGCATCAGTCATGGAGAGTCATAAAGACGAAGCTGAGACGGCATCGGGGACGGATCCATCGGTCGACGAATCGACGGATCTTACCTGGTATGAATGGGAGGAGTCTGCTGAGATAGTTTCTGGAAAAGTGCCACTCGCAATGCCTGCGTTAGGCGAAGACGGTGAAGCCAAGAAGTACCCATCGATGCCGTGCGTGACTTCTGAGCGAATACAGCACAGAGAGAAAGCTGTGAAAGTTGTACGATTCTTCGACGCTTTAGTATCCAGGCCGGGAGGCCGGAAAGAGATGTTGACCAACCCTGATGCATTAGCATCAATGAAGAAAGAGTGGTCGGGATTAATCGACCAGGGGGTCTTCGATCTTGGCGCGGTGCGTGAATATGACGCTGTAGCCAGAGAAGCAAAAGCGAAGGGGGAGGAAATACACATGGCTCGCGCACTTGGCATTTGCGTTGAAAAGCACTCACAGTTGCCTGTTGGTGATCCTAAGAGGAAGTTCAAGGGTAGAGGCGTGTTGCTGGGGAACCAAGTGAAGAACCAAAGCTTTGAGGCTGCGATGTTTCAAGATTTGGGGAACTCCCCTGCTTCATTTGAAGCCTCGCGTTGGGCGGATATTCTGGGTTGTCATGATGGCTGGGATGTGCAGATGGCCGACGCTGTTCAGGCGTATATACAGGCCACCTTGAGAGGCACGCCGTGTTGGATTGAATTGCCACCGGTGGCCGTGCCAAGTGAATGCAAATGGGATAAGTACAGAAGACCAGTCGTCCCGTTGAGGAAGGCGCTGTACGGACACCCAGATGCGGGAACATTTTGGGAGCAGCACTGCGATGAGTCGGTGCGTGCCGTTGGTTTTGAGCCCATCGGCGAAGAATGGCCTTCAGTGTACATTCACGAAAAGCTCCAGCTTGTTCTGGTTGTGTATGTCGACGACTTCAAAATGGCAGGGCCGCAGAAGAACCTTGCCCAAGGGTCGAGCATGTTGCGTACACGTTTGAAGATTGAGCCCGAGACTGGACTTGACATGTACCTTGGTTGCAATCAAAGCAAGGGAAACGTCACTCTCGGGAACGGACACCGAGTAACAACGGTGACCTATGACATGGAACAGTTCCTACGTTCCGGTGTCGACCGCTATCTTGAAGTGGCGGGCGACGTGAAGTTGAATAAGGTTGTCACCCCTGAGTTGCATGAAGAAACAAAGAATCACGTCTCACGGAAGCCTGCCAGAGAGGGGCCGTCAGTCGTGTGCAATTGGTGTAACAATCTTGTGCCCACCGACGGTTCTGCCACAGTGCCGGACCAACGGGGAGGGACACCTGAGTTGGCCATGAAGGAGCCCGTGCGTGGACACCTTGCTCCGCATGCCGCTAGCGTACTGATGAAGTTGCTGTACGGTGCGCGGATTGCTCGCTTCGTTTTGTTGCGGCAAGTGAATCGCCTAGCACGGAACGTGCATAGGTGGACTGACTCCGATGATCGGGGTTTGCATCACTTGATGTGCTATGTGCATCATACCAAACATTGGCGCATGGTCGGTTGGGTTGGAGACCCTTTGGACGATGTGCACTTGGCCTTGTATGCGGACGCTGACTTTGCGGGATGCATTGACTCGCTGCGTTCCACCTCCGGTGGACACTTGAATATACAAGGGCCTAATACCCGGTTTCCGTTGTCTGGCAGCTCTAAAAGACAGGGTTGTGTGAGTCACTCCACTCCCGAGGCCGAGATTGTTGCGGCCGACGATGCCATGAGATCGATGGGTATGCCCGCTCTCAAGCTGGTAGAGCGGATTCTCAAGAAGTCACCGAACTTTGTGTTCTATGACGATAATAAGGCTATGATCGGTGTCGTGCGATCGGGGAGGAACCCCACGATGCGCCACCTTGAGAGAAGCCATGGTGTTAGCATTTCGTGGATGCATGTGATGTTCACACGTGATTACATGTACTTGGCGTATGAGGTCACCGACAGGATGGGGCGAAAAATAAATAAATTATTTTATTTTATATATAAATTAATTATTTTATATAAGTTTGAAGAATTATATAATATAATATAATTATTTATAAAATATATTATAATCAAACTAATTATAAATTTTTAATAATAATAAAAATATAGAAAATTGATTGATATCTCGCCCTGTCCCACTATATTTATGATATTATCAAATTTTACGATATAAATTAATATTAAATTGTATTAATATATAATTTTAAAAATATATGAATTATTACATTATATAAATAAAATGTCAAAAAAATTTAAATAATTTTATATATATTTTTATTAGAAATTATAATATTATATTATTTAAATTTACACCAAGGCGTTCAATGATGGGCGCAAATGGAAACATGCATGTTTGCAGATTGGTCTACTTGACACGAGCTTGCTGTCTGACCCGGATACCCTCAAGGCGCTCACACCCACGTGTGATCCCATAAAGGGGACCATGCAGACCGCTTCGGGGACAGTTGACGGAGTTCCTACATTTCCGTACACACACATACCGATCATGCCCCCGGACCTATGGTGGTCTGGATTAACATCTAAAGAGGGATTGCATGAGCATGAAGGACATGATCCGGGTGTTGTTGCCAAGGGACCCAGATTGATGCGTGTGAAACCTCCACTCGCGGTTATGACACCGTGTGGGAGCAAGTGGCTTCGTTCCACTTGGTTTCTGAAGAATGGGTCATGGCTCAAAGTTGAGGATAGAGTTGACCCGGGGCTACAATGTGTGCGAATTGATGGTTGGGTTAAACGCGCAGTTTGGCAGTTTCATCCCGTACCGGTCGCTGCACCGGCGCGGGAACGGTCTCCACGACCACGACCAATTCACGTCGGGTCCGGGGATGTTGACATGCAGTCCGTGCTGGCCGCATTTGTTGAAGAACTGTCGAACGAGCGCATAGAGTTGAAGTGTGTTAACGACCTTGCTTTGGTAACGTTGCTCCGATTGAAATTGCTCATGCGTTGTCTGCATATCAATCACGAGCAGCTTGTCCCTGGTCGTTGTTTTGTTCCGTATCGCATTGCGGTGAAGCACCAGCCACAGTTAGCGCCGGGTATTGAACTCGCGATGGTCAAACACGACGGTGGTGTGCTTCGCGCTCCTGTTCATGTCTCGCTTCCTGGTATGAGAACTCGCACAGTCGTCACTCTTTACTGTGTTGACTTGGCTCGGCCCATCGTGCTGATGGCATGTTCCGAACCACGTAACTGGTTCACTGCTCTTGCCCGCCATGACGGGCCGCAGGTTGTCACCATACCTCTGGTTGATGACTTACTGAGCGAGTACGGGGGGAGAATCGCCAGACATGTGCTTACCAAACCTTCCGATTTGTTGTTCTTCGCCGGGCCTTGCACGGGGGGATCATCATGGGCACGCCTCAATAAGACTCGCGGAATTGACACCGCAGAGAAAATCGAGGCCAAACAAAGAGAATTTTGGAGATTGTTTGAACGGTTCGTTGAAATTAAACGGCATGCCATGACAAAACGAGCTGCGATCTTGTTTGAGTTGCCTGGAAGTGGTGATTATTGGAAAGATGAGAGACTGCATGAGGTCGTGCATGATGGGACTAGTCACGAGTTTGATGGGTGTCGCTATGGCTTAAAACAAAGATATGCAAAGAAACCCATGCCAATCAAGAAACCATGGAGAGTTGTCTCATGGAACTTTGAACTTGGCGGCTCGTTGTCTAAGAAATGCAATGGAAACCATGAGCATGGACCTTGTGCTGGTCGGGAAACCAAAGAAACCCAGTTGTACACGTCTATAATTGTGGGTGTGATCCTTCGCCGTTTTCGTGCTCGAGCAAGGTGCCTCAACCCGGCACCGTTGAAACTCGCTCTTGCTTGCATTACGCGAAGGAGATCGCGGAAGCACCAAGCTACTGCGAGCGAAATCTGCACCACCCCAACTGCACAACCGAGGTGCAGGGCCAGTCCCGAACCTCTGGTGCATACGGGGAGCTGGGTCAGTCCCGAACCCCAGGCTTCAAGGAGGAGCTGGACGAGTTCGTCACCTCAATCTGAAGCTGGGATCGCATTGGGACAATTCCGTGGCTTCATTTGCTGCTGCTTATTTTGGGTTTTCCTGGTCCTGGAGAATATCATCAAGATGACTGCCAATCCGACTGTCGTCAACACGAATGAGTTCTTCTGCGTGCCTGTTGGGAAATCTAGGCAAGCAGCAATCTTCTTGGGAAATTTGGTGAAGAACGCCATCGAGGATGGCAAGAGGATGCCCAAGTGGATGGAGGTGAGCAGCGACCTGGGTATGTGCGTGAAGTGGATCGAGGACATCGGCGTCCCCGCTATTTATGCATACTCAGCGTACTATTCTGCCAAGGGGCGCGGGATGATGAAAGGTGAAGGGCAGTCTATGAGGGTTGCCTTAGAGTTCATCAGCAAAGTTTTCGGACAGCTTTCTGCCGACGAATGTATGCTTGGATGGAGGGAATTCTGCACCAAGGGAAAGAAGATCGTGTCGGCGCTGAACCAACTTTGCGGTGAGGCAACGATGCTGGCGAAGAACCCCGAGTTGCTCAACGTAACCAAGTACTGCATGGATGGGGCGGATATGTTGAGATCAATCGCGAACATCTGGGATCTCGCATTAGGCGTGGCCGAGGACAACGATGAACGGTCGTTCAAAGCAGCATTCCACCAGAACACCCCGGTTGGGGAGGTGTACAAAGAATTCATCAACGACGAGTCATCTAGGGCATCGTCATCGAGAAGGTGGAGGAGCTCTGAGGAGTTCCAGACAACTGCAGAGTTAGAGAGGCACGACCGGAGAATCGCAAGATACAGAGATCGAAACTGGGGGAAAGTGTTCACGTTGAGCGTGATCAAGGCTCCCAAGATCGACTCCTACGGTCGTGGTTCCAAGGACGACTACCAGAAGAATTGGGACCTTGGGTTGGTCTACCATAATGAGCTGCAGGCATCGATGAAGAACCTCGCATATGCACTGAGGAGGGATGAGAATGCCAGCCAGAACAACCTATTGCGCTGGATGATCTGTGGGTCAACCCCCAGTGACATCTCTGACGCGTGCATCGGAGCGGTCAATTCGCTCATGTGCGTATCTTTCATCATGAGGAGATTGCAGCCATTGCTCGGTGAGAAGGACTCTAAAGATCAGTCGTATACAGCTTATTTCCGTCCAGACAAAAGGGAGCTGAACGATCTCTACCGGGAGATTGAGTACGCCAGGGATTTCCTGTGGTGCATTGATATGATCTATGAGTCGAAGCTGCCTGCGATGAACATCAACTCCATCAGTTTGGCACCGCACGCGGCTGACAGGGCCGCTGAGAACCAAGATCGGCGCAAGTGGGTAAGCTGGATGAAGGAGATCGAGAAGAAGGCCGAGAAGGACGTCATGATCGAATTCTTCCAGAATAAATACTGCTCGATTCATGAAATCGAGAGGGAACTGGAGAAGTACCCCGAGGATTTCGTGGTTGGGGAAGAGCCGACATGGTGGGTGATGGGCTCATCGAAGACGGAGCCGCCACGGAAGACGGAGCGACAGCAGAAGTCGGCATCAAGCTCCGGACAAAGGAGTCAAACCGCTGGTGGGTCAGTCCCCAGCCGGGAGCTCCAAGTGGGGGGTCGCAAGCCAGCGATGCTGTCAAGATCGACAACGAGATCATCGACTCCATTTTCCGAATGAACTCTGGCGTTGACGACGACAGATGGGTAATTATCAACCCAACTGCTGGACACGATACCTACACTTCATTCGAAGGGGGTACCACTTTGGGCGGAGCGACTGTCAATGTGAAATTCAACATAGACAACAACACGGGGTACCCAATCATACAAACTGTATTTGGGCCGTGTCTTGCAGAAGGCAAGAAGGCAACGTATTGGGAGTGTATGCTGAGATGCCTGACCTCTTCGCTATTTCACTTCGAGGAGAAGACCAGCGCGGAGAAGATCATTCTTTCCTATGTTGGGAAGGGAAATGCGGCATGGCTACAGCTGTATGCTTTCTTGTGTGCCCAAACAGGATGCTTGATTACTGGACGCCTTCCGGGCGCCAAAGCAATCAACGCGTTGATTCAGGCGGAGAAGAACCCGGACAACGCACCTGGACAGTTGAACCGGATTATCAATAGGCAGAAGAGGAGCCCCATTGGCGAGGCGACGATTCGCGACATGATGATCCACAAGAAGAGCTTCTTGGTCCTGGATTGGCCCCTGCGGGCCGTCAACTCGAAAGGGAGCACGAAGACCTTCCAGATGATGGTCAACGAACAGGGATGGACAAACATCGAGGAGAGATCATACTATGGGTCGAGTGAGCTAGTCTCCTCACCCAACGACACGTTGAATATCATCTCCCGATTGCAGAAGCTGGATAAGCTCATCGCTGAACGGCGGAGGCGAGACATGGATGACTCGCCAATGTCGGTACACATCTGGATGTCGCTATATGATTGGGTGTGCATGAGAGGATGCGGATGGCAGGTGACCGCCAACCCCATCATCGACTCCCTACAGAAGGCGATATCTGACCTCGTCAACACATGCAAGGGCCTGGTCGTGGTGTGCGTGAATCGCGATGTTGCTTTCCATGGTGGAAGAGGGGACTTGGGGACGATCGCCAACAAGGTTAGCGAGATCTGCAAGGCGGCTGGCGCGCTGGTGACCGAGAACGATCGCCTGTGGCGCGTGGTCCATGCGCTCACAGGAAAGAACTACAAGATCCCTGGGAGCTCGAACTTGCAACACTTCCTCCTGAAGCGACTGCTGATTGAGGAATCCATCGATGCGGTCGCACCAAGCAACGCGTTTGTGTGTGAGCTGGAGGGGACGTGCATAAACGAGCCCGACCTTCGATTCAACATCCCGAAGAACATGGAGGAATCGAAGGTGAAATTCGAGTACCAGCCGACCTTCACTGCACAGTCGAAGAGGAAACAAGAGCAGCAAGATGAAGGACACGGCGAGCAGGATGCTTTTGGGAAAGCCGATGTCGGTGATCAACGTCTTCGATGGTATACGGTCACGGAGCTCAGCAAGTTTATCTGCGAACTTTGCGCTAAAGAGATGCAGATGAGCAAGTCGAAGGTGCTCGGACCGAAGTCGAAGTACAATCCCTCTTCTTGCGTGAACTGTTGCGCGAACTGGAACGCGGACCCGAACGGTATTGCAATGTCTATCGAGGGGAAGAAAATGTACACGCGCCTCTTCGCGGAATGCGTGGTGGCAATCCCCGACCTTCAAAACCTCATGGTGGACGTCAACAATATCCAGGCCATGATCACGATCATACGGGAGCTCGCGTACTCAAGGCTGAAGAAGGAGCTTTCTCACGTGGGCTTCGTGAGCATGACTGTGGATCAAGCAGCGCAGTTCTACAACAACGGTCACGGGAAGCAATTGTGCGCATCCCGGGATGTGATCGTGTGCAAGAATTCCGAGGGAGTCGAGGAGAGTATGTCCATCTTCTTGATAGGCAAGGATCTCGGCAATGTGGCATATTCGTCATGGATCAAGAGTGTGCTCGACCAAGGAACGATGTATGAACTCCTGGGACAAACCACGAACGAGGAATACTTGGGAGACGTCGTCGAGATGGTGTTGGGATTCTTTGAGGTGATGTCGTACTTCCAGCACGAACTGCCACTGTGGAAGGATGCATGGAAGATCAAGAGGGAGTTCGAGCAGTCAATAGTGCGACACCTCGCTGGGAACGTGACCCACACGACGGGCCAGAACAGAAAGCGGAACAAAACGTCCGCACAGCTCGGCGTGCCCACGAAGGAGGTGCTTGACATCATGAACAAGGTCAAGCCCAGACATCCACGATCCCTGATCACCGAGCCCTCTGCACAAGGTTCCAAGAGAAAGGCCACGGAGGGCGAAGATGAGGGTCTTGGTCAAGCACCAGACCCGAGTCGAAGTTCTCAAACCAATACTGAGAAGGAAGACAAGAAGCCGCGTGTGATCGACGGGCGGAGAGCGGCACTAGGATTCCTGGAGTCAATGGAGAAGTGCATGGGAGATATGGGGATCTGTAAGAAGTGCGCGAACCTGGCCCACGACGGTGACTGCAAGGACATTGAGGAGGCAGCTGGAAATGAGAAGGCGATGAAGGTGCTCCGTGAGCTACTCAGCAGTGACCCTGTTTCATCTGATGAAGACATGGGGGATACGGAGGAGCCGTCCTCATCAACGTCCAAGGAAAGAAAGAAAGGAGGACAAGCAGGGAAAGAAACAATTGAGATGTACAGCTACACTATTAATTTGGTGGAGATGGCTGACACGGCTGAGGGAGGAGAGCTACAATGTGGTGGCGTCGACCTCACCTACAACCCGTGCGGGGACGACAGGACATTCAAGAAGACGCTTGAGATGGGATGCGACACCATCCCGTGCTACATCCCGAAGTATGGCGATGTGAGTGATGTGCACTTGCCATGGGCGTATGCGTCCATCGTTGACCCAAAATACTTTCCCAAAGGTGCAATCCTTGAGCAAGTGGACGTGATGCAACTTGGCAAGAGTGTCAACTTCTGCGTTGCTCCTTTCGACGGTGCTCCACTATGCAGGATTGGTGATGATCGCTCGGTATTTACTACAAGGGACCAAGCAAACCAGCTATCTCACGACCTATGCAGAGTCCTTCGACACAAGATCGGCAATTGCCGCGGAAGTGCTTTCAGGTGCGACGAGGGTGGATGGGTCGACATTGATGCTGTCATTGACGACCGGAACAACGACATATTCCCACCATACACCACGAGAGCGAAACGATACATGGGCATCATGGAGGTGATCAAGTGGCAGGAATCCGGAAGCAGAAAATCGAGATTCAAGGTTTTGGCAGCAAGGTTTCCGAGCATCATGAACCCGAACGACACGAGGGCAGCCAGGGAGGAAATGACCGAAGCTGGCGTGGATCGGGACGACATCGACAGGATGTTCAACAGATGCGATGGATGGTACAGACCTTGGTGCATCCGAGTCACAACCGGTCACAGTGATTTTGGATTCATGAGCTCATCCGCACTGGCGAATCGGTATTCCGCAAGAATGGGTGATTCTCTCGGAGGAGCATTCCATGTGACGTATGTGGAAAACCTGCCAAGCATCGTACGCTGTGGGTTAGTCCCCGGCGGAATCGATGGCAGCAACAGGCTAGCACTGCACTTCGGGGCGTTTGCTCCATGGGATGAGATGAACGTGGCGACGAAGACAACGCTACGGAACGTGAGGAGAGGGGATCCGTTTGCGATCATCTATATTCCCAGTGCAACCCTCGCGCGGTATGGGGCTGGAGTCGCGGCTAATGGGACTTTCATGGTCTTTGACGTGATCCCGTTCTATGAGGTCAAGTCCATTTGGATTGGCAAAAGCAATGGAGGGAAGCGCCTGGAGTTCGCTGACATCAAGAGGGCGTACTCGAAGTGTGTGGAGAACGAGATCTGCCCTGGCTTTGTCAACTCTTCCCAAGAGTCGGCTGCGATGTTCCTCCAGAACGTCGCAACGATCAGCGAGAGGATGCCGGAGACTGAGACAGGTGCCGATAATCTGCACTACATCGTTGACATGGTTAATCGTGCCTGCGAACTCTATCGAAACAACAAGATGGAAGAGTTCAACGCACAGGTCAACGAGGTCCGGGACGAAGTCAGCAAAGTCGTCATCCTGAATGATGAGACATGGGAAGGACTGAGGTGCCGGATATGTCCAACATGTGCGACCGCGATCCCCACCTGCTTCTGCTTATGCCTGGAGTGCGAGGCACAACTGATCTCCATCGGAAGATACTACATTCACATCAAATCCGATGACGAGGAGGACAACCAAAACCCCAACGTCTCTGGAGATGCCAGGCGTGCACAGGAAGAAGCTAACCACGATGCGGCAGCACAGGAGGATGGAGACGAAGCGGAGGAAGTTCCGGGAGAAGATGACGACATGGACACGCAAGGATATACATCCGGCTATGCGTCAGAAGAAGAAGACAGCGGTTGGCATTACCGCGACACCGATCTGGCGTCACGGGACATAATAAGTTCCCAACGGATGGCGATCTGCCTTGACGAGCCGCGTGAGGCTCAGTACATGGCAGGATTTATCGCACTCCAGCTGTCCAAGATGTGGGGGATGTTTGATGGTGGTGAGGAGAGAACGATGAATGCCGGACTCGAAGGGAATCCGGGCTGCCCTTATCACAATGATTTCAAGAGGTACCCCAACATCACTGAGCATGATCAGGAAGGTATACTTTTGCCATCAACAATAACGAAGATTTCTCAATCGGAGAATGTTCGGACAAGAGCCTTCCGATCGGTTGAGGAGCTTGACGAATATATTCGTATGATGGTGAACAAATGCGAGGGACTATACACATTCTACAAGCTGTGGATTGCAGCAAGAATCCTCGATGTCACCAAGGAAGAAATGAAGCTCCTGGACAAGGACCGAGTGCACCCGGTGGGTGATATTATTTTCAGATGTTTTGCACTAGCTTTCAACTGCAAGTATATATCATTCGTGAGGGATGGCCTAAACCTTGGCAAGAATGGTTACGCGGTCAACGTGAGCGCCATCATCTCGGCCATCGACCCGAACAAATGCGACACACCCCTGCTGGATGGGTGCCTTCGGAAAGGGCACTGGTTGCCAGAGGACTACAACAAGAAGTGTGTCCGGGCACGAGAAGCCCAGAAGAACTTGGACGAGGAGTTCCGCCGACGTACCCATAGGCTGTCCATTGGGGACAGGTATGCTTCGTGAAGATGATGATTGCGGTACGATGTGGGCCAGTCCCCATCTGTTACTTGCGTCACATCGACACTGTTTCGGTGGAACGACTTATGTCATGAAAAATATTCATGTGTCCAAGATGATTGGGTGTGTACATGGTTACATATTCCGATGACTATGACGCTCTGGATATTCATGGATGGAACTATTACCTTATAGATGATATCTTTTCATTATTTATGTATTGTCCATGGTATCTGGAATGGCTACGATTTGCATTGATTACTCACCGATGTTTCTTTGCCGGAGATATGCAGACCGATCACAAGCGGGCGTGTCTGGTGGACTTTTGTGGCCAACCCATTTATGGATGACAGCTGCGCGATGCGCAAATGCGGCAGCTGGAGTGTTCACTGGCGGTCAAGTGAAGTGGCCACAGTGTATTATATACACCTGCATATGGATGTGTGCTTCGATTGGAGGATGAATGTTTCACTTTTCGTACAATCGAACCCGGCATGTTTCACAGCGAATGAACGGTGTAGTGATAGCAAGTAAAATGCACGACACGATTTCGTAGTTGAAGCCGTGGCCAGTGGAACGTTTTGTGGTGTTTGGACCGCATGATGAACAATGCGACCCAAATGGGGGATGTTAAAACCCTCTAGGCCCCGTGCCGAAATTGGGTAGCTGTTCTGAGGTCCTTGTTGGTGTTGCTTCCCAAGTTCCATTGATCGCCATTTGGCTCAGGACACAATTGAGGTTCAAGATCTGATGTGTGACTGCATACATACGTGATCGGCATTGAGAGCGAAAACACTTCGCTTGCGCTGCATTTGTCAGGACTACTGTTGTAACTATCATTCCTTCTCCCTTACAACGTTTACACGGGTTCGGCTATAACGGCATCGTCCGTATACACCCTTCTACGTGGTTGGTATTACAGCTTGAGGGTTCGGTGCGCTCCGCGAAGTAGGCGTGGCCCCTGGTCACCTGCTTCTCGATGTCCCAGAAATCCATCAGCTCCTTGAACTCCCTCTTGAACTCGGAGCCGTCGTCGGAGTACACGTTGGCCGGCACCCCCAGGGCTTGGAAGACCTTCTTCATGCCCGCCGCTCCGCGGCCACTTTCTTGGTGAGCGCGTCGATGGCCACCAGCATGAAGGGGTATGGCTTGCCCCCGAAGGCCTTCATGTCGGCCAGGTCCACCTGCAGCTGGTTCATGGGCTCCAGAGGCACGAAGCTGTTGTAGCCTCTCTGCGGCCGGTCCTGGTTCACCCGGAGGCCGTCCAGAACCGCCTTCACCTCCCCTCTGGAGATGCTGGGGTCGCGCACCTGGGCCTGCTGCAGCGTCTGCGCTATGCTGCCGAAATCGGTGCGGGGATCCTCGTAGACGGCCTTGATGGTTCGCCTGCGGGCGTCGGCCATGTTTCTTATGGATTCTTCGGCCCCCGCTAAGCCTGCCAGGCTTCCACCTCGTCCAGCCGGGCCTTGAAGCCCTTGCACACCCCCCAGAGCACGCTGGTGAGGTGAGAGTAGTCGAGGGTGACCATCTCCGTGCCGTCGCTCCACCGCGTGGTCCCCGTCAAATTCTTCCACTTTGTTCCTGCGAAGTCGTCCGAGGCGAAGCCCAGCCTCAAGTCCCCGTTCATGTCCGGGCGCTTGTGCTGCTTGGCCTCCACGGAGTTGAAGAGCTGCAGGAGCTCAGCCACGTCGGCCTCGGCGATCTCCGTCTTCACCCTGCTGTCCGACAAGTCCGTGAAGCTCGTGTTGCAGACCACGTTGCCCGTGTTGCCCGCGATCACGAGGCAGCCGGGGTTCCTCTGGTTCGTGGTCAAGGACAGCTGCGTCGAGAGGCTCTTCGTCTGCACCAGCGCCTCATCGTTGATCATGATGAGCTCGCACTGGTGCGTCCCGCCGTCCCGCTCCAGGAAGTCCCTGGCGCTCTGGTTGCCCAGCAGCCGCAGCTCCGGGCCGCTGTCGGAGGCCGCGCTGTTGTTGGACACTTGCAGCTTGCTCCAGCCCGCCCAGTTCTTCGTCAGGAAGAGATCGTCCGAGAAGTCGGAGGTGTTGGTCACGGTGAGCGTGTTGGACGCGAAGAGCTGCGGAGCGGAGACCGTGCCCGAGCTCGTCTCGTCGCCGCAGACCACGCTGCCCGTCGACACTCCGCCGCTCGTGGCCGTGAAGGTGCAGTCCAGGCTCTCGCAGTCCAGCGGGCCCGCGGAGGCCGCCCCGGCGATGGTCAGCGTGGCGCCCGTGAGCGGTTCGGTGGCCGCGAAGCTCGCCGCGGTTGCTGCGCCTGATGCCGTCAGCGTGCCCGTGGACACGTCGCCCACCGTGGTGAAGTTCCCGGCGTTGGCCGTGTTGTTGATGGTGAGTGTGCTGCCGGTGATTCCTGTGGCGGAGCTCAGCAGGCCCACGCTGGCCGCGCCGCTGATGCTCAGCGAGCTGCCTGACACGGCCCCTGTGGACGACAGCGTGGCTCCGGCGACGGTGCCTGTGGCTGTGAGCGCTGCGCAGGAGACTGCGCCCGAGGCGTCCACGCCCGTGGTGAACACGTCGGTGCAGTTCACGTCGTGGCACAGCAGCTGGTCGCAGCCCACGTTGCCCTGCGCGGTGAGCCCGTCCAGCGTGGCCGAGCCCGTGAGGGCCAGCGAGTCCGCCAGCAGGTCCGTCACGGAGACCGCCTCTCCCTCGAAGGCCGAGGCCCTGATCTGCATGCTGTACAGGTCCAGCGTGCCCGCCGACTGCTGCACCAGCCCGGGGATCGAGCCGCCGAAGGCTCCGAAGTGCAGCTTCGCGATTCCGCCCGGCGGCACCGAGAAGTCCAGGCGCGCCGTGCTCCACACTCCCTGCGCGGCCGTGCCGAGGAAGGTGCCGGTGACGCCCACGTAGTCGTTGTCGGCCGCGCTGACGTACATCACCAAGTTGGAGGCCGTGCCCAGCCGGTAACGGCAGCCGAAGGAGTAGCGTCTCCCCGGCGTCAGCGTGTAGGTGCGCACGATGTTCCAGGCGAAGGCGCTCAGGGTCATGGCGTAGCCCTCCTGCTGGAAGCCTCCCACCGTGAAGCTGGCCGAGGCCACGGAGCTCTGGCTGTTGGAGCGCACCAGGAAGTTGCCTAGCGTGGTGAGCGTGGGCTCCAGCAGCACCTCGCCCAGGGTGGCCAGCGTGACGTCGTCGGCCCCTCCGTCGAGGAACTCGTGCTTCAGCAGCAGCGCCGAGGCCGCCGTGTCCTCCTCCGCCTCCTCCGCGTTGCCGGTCTCCAGGGTTGCGTCCAGGATCTGGAGGCCGTAGACGTCCACCGTTCCAGCCGTCTGGTTGGGCAGGCCCGGCGCCTGGAAGTGCGCCCTGAAGTGCAGCTTCGCCACCCCGTTCGGAGGCACTGTGAAGTACATCTTGGCAGTGCTCCAGGCACCCTGGTCGCCCACGAAGCTGCCGTACAACGGGTCGTAGACGTTGTCTGCCTCGGACATGTACACCACGAAGTTGGAGGCCGTGCCGAGCCGGTAGCGGCAGGCGAAGAGGAGCTCTCGGCCCGGGGTCAAGTTGTAGGTGCGCACGATGTTCCACGGTTTCACCGCCAGGGTCAGGGTGTAGCCGTCCACGCTCACTGCGCCCGCGGTGTGCGTGGCCAGGACCACGCTGCAGCCGCTGCTGGGGCGAACCGTCCAGTTGGACAGCGAGACGTCCGTGGGGGCCAGGATCTGCTCTCCTATGGCGGCCACCACCTCATCGGCCCCTCCGTCGTCCGGAAAGCGCACTGCTATCTGCAGCGCCGAGGCTGCCTCCGCGACTCATAAGTAGCTGGCGCGGCGCGTTGCGCGCGAATTGAGGCTCCTGGTCGCCGTGTCCGGGTCTGCGGCTGAGCGGTACGCCACCAGCGCCGAGGTGATTTGGTTGGTTGTGAAGACGTCCTGGTCCGGGCCCGTCCGGTAGGCCAGCAGCGCGCCCGCGATGGCGGCCTGCGTCTGCGTGTCCTGCGCGCTCGCCGTGCGGTAGTCTCCCAACAGCGCGTCCACTTGCGCCGCGGTGTAGTAGGCCAGCAGCGCTGCTGTGATGGCGCTGGTCGTCTCCGCGTCCTGCGCCGTTCCGGTGCGGTAGTCTCCCAGCAGGGTGTCCACTTGTGAGGAGGTGTAGTAGGCCAGCAAGGCTGCTGCTATGGCAGCGTCAGTGCCCGCCGTGGAGTAGCAGTCTGCCGTGATGCTCAGCGTGTCGTCGCCGTTGGCCAGCGCAGCAGAGAGGAGCCACGAAATGCAGGTTGCGAACGACGTTACTTCCGCGAACGAGCTCCCAAGTCGTGAAGCCCGCCCAGGCCGGCGCGTTAACAACTCCGCCGCTGCCGGAAAGCTGCAGGGCGGCGAGCTCCGCGAGGATTGCGTCGAGGGCGCTCTGGAGCGTGGTCTCGCTGGCCGAGAGCGCGGCGTTCGTGGCGTATGAGGCCAGCAGCGTCGCGTCGGCCTTGGCCCCCTGGAGCGCCCAGCAGGGCATTTGCTATCTTGGTGTCTACCTCCAGCGGCGTGTCCAACCCGTCCACCGTGGAGAGCAGGGAGGCCAGCGCGCTTGCGTCCGCCTTGCCGAGGAGGGCAGCGTCCAGGGCTGCCGCGGTGACAGCGTCCAAGAGGGCTGCCGCTATCTTAGAGTACCACTGAGGAAGTGTCCACGGCCGACTGCAGGGCGTAAGCGGTCAGCGCGCTGGCGTCCGCCTTGGAGGCCTGCAGGCCCGAGATGGAGGCGTCTCTGCTCGCGAGCTCGGAGGCCAGCGCCGCAGCGGTGACGGCCCCCAGGAGAGCGTTGGCCACCTTGGTGTCCACCTCCAGCGGCGTGATCCTCGCCGCTTTGTCCAGGGAGTGCTGGTCCACCACCGTCTTGAGACCGTAGTTGGCGGCCACCGTGGCCAGCGTGGCGTTGTTGGCCGAGGCGATGGAGCCGTTCATGGCCGCCGTGGTGCTGTAGTTAGACAGCTTCAGGTCCACGCCGTCCGGGGTGCTCTTGGTGGCAACCACGCCCTCCAGCACGTCGAAGGCCGACTGGTCTGCCTTGTTGGAGAGGCCCGTGGTCAGCGAGCTCTGAAGCGCGGCGATGCTGCTTCCGTGCGCGGCCACCTGCCCGTCCGTGGTGGCCAGGGCCGCCGCCGTGGCAAGAGGCGCAATTGCCGGCGCCAGCGCGCTGCTGTCCAGCTTTGAGGCCAGCTCGGCGGTGACTCGGTCGTCCAGGGACTGGATGGCGGCGGCGTTGTTGCCGGAGGCTGCCGTCAGGTCAGTCACTTGAGCGTAGGGAGTCAGAGCGAGGGCCAGCTGTCCTGCTGTGACGTGCGTGCCGTCAGTCACCTCTCCGTTGTCCAGGACCTCCGGGATGTTGCCCGTGACAGGTCCTTCAAACATGTTTTCTTAGGAGTAGGTGTTATACGAATTCATAACGACCCCTCTTCGGCACAAGTTTCCGCACGTGTCACAGTCCGCGGGTGACCTTGAGAGCGAGGCCGGCTCCGCGGCTTCGGTCTTGGAGCCCGCACCAGGCCCACACCAGGCCCGCACCGGCCCGCACCAGGCCCGCACCAGGCCCGCACCAGGCCCGCACCAGGCCCGCACCAGGGTTTTTTTTCGGATGTGACTCAATTTGATTTGACCGGTGGCGCCGGTCAATAGCGAGATGGAGCCAGTGGCCGAAATAACCGGACACTGCTTCGTAGTTGGTGATTGAGACAGCTGCGTGCCTGGCGCGCGTATCGAAGCCTCCACGTTGGCGTGGAATTTGTAACGGGGCATGTGTGTTTTTTTCCGACATACCTTAGAAGACTTTTCAGCAGTTTCTCAAACAGTGAGAATCTGCAAATTCTCAGGCGAACGCCAGCGCAACACCCCCGTGGCGGAGGCTCGGCCACTGGGCATGATGCGATGAATTGACCGATAATTTCGGTCAAAAAACGCTTGGGACATGACGAGGCCTGAACCAACCTTGCCCAGACAAGCATGCTGGCAGGAATGCGATTGAGGGAAAATATCCCTCAATTCAACTTCCCGTGCTACCAGTACATGAACTCGCTTTTCCAAGCCTTTTGCGCACTTTTCGGCCCCAAAGAGAGCGGTGACGAAGCGGTGACATCGGGGTGAGAGACCGTTTTTGGGCCAAAAAGCGCCGTTTTGGACAGGTAGCAAGAGCCCATGGTGAGATGGTTTAGGCGTTGCTCTCCGTAGCTACGTTTCGGAGGTTCGATTCCTCCCCGGCGCCTCGGCGGGCTGACGTGTTAGAGACCGGTGACTTCGGCGGTGACAAGCTCGGCGGGCTGACGCGTTACGTGGAAAAACCTCGGCGGGCTGACGTGTTACTCGGGAGCACCTCGGCGGGCTGCCGCGTCAGACGCTGGCTGGCTCTGGGCTGTGCCTCGGCGGGCGGACGTGTTAGAGACCGGTGACTTCGGCGGTGACAAGCTCGGCGGGCTGGAATTCGCAGGTTTTTCGGGGTAGAATACGGATTTCGGAGCACTGCAAACACCTGGAGCAGGTTTTCGCAGGAAAACGAGCGAATTTGGAGGCCCGGGCTGCACTTTTGACGCAGGACACGAAAAAACGCACTTTTCGGAGTTCGCCGTTTTCAGCGCTTTTTGCACCAAAAACGGAGTGGTGACAAAGACCGGTGACATCGGAAAAACGTTCAGCGGGTTGAAGAATTTGGCTGTTTTGCAGGGTTTTGCGACCAAAAATCCAAATGAATTAGGTTACTATAAGCAGCCTTTCCTTACTACTCCAGACAGCTTTACGACGGACTGGCTCAACGACGCCTGCAGCGACTACGCGGTGGCCAGGCGCGTCCTGACCGACTACCACCCGCTCGAGCCCGAGATGACCTTGCAGCTGGCCATGCAATGGTTCCCGCAGGCCTTCGCGGGCAGCACCCTGCACAACCCACGACCTTGCGGCCTGGGCAACAGCACATCGGCGGGTCGAGGTAGGGAAGGCCGCGCGGAAGTCCCACCGCAGCACGTCGCAGAGGATATCCGGCCGGAACTTAGGCTCCAGGTCCAGGGAAGTGACTTCCCAGCCCGCCTCGCGGAAGGCGCGGCCAATGGAGCCCGTTCCGCTGAACAGCTCCAGCAGCCTCGGCATCGCTTTCCCCAAAGAGCTGGGCGGCCAGCCACATAGCCGCAACGAGGCCCGCGAACAGGCCGGCCAGCTGGCAATTCAGAGCCAGGCAGTCCAGCAGGCCGACGGCCGGCATGATGTTTTTTTGCTCGGACGAGCTTTTACTTGTGTCGAGGTAGAAAAAGCCAGCAACAAGCCAGCCGAGCCAAAGGCCCGCGAGCGGAGCATGTGGCGTCTGGGCGACCTACGCTCCAACGCCAAGGGAGGCAAGTTCTTGAGCCTGGAGCCGCTGATTTGGCTCAGCTCGGCCGCTTTGGAGATGCCGTGGGAGCCGTCGGCGTACTCCGAGGGGCAGCGGCCCACGGTCAGCTTCGCGGCCGACGACTCGACGCGCGAGAGCGCGGGCCGAAGATGAGCTGGTCGAGCGGCTGGCGGCCGTCTCCGAGCGCGTCTTTTGCGCCAAGCTCCCGCCCGAGGCGGTTCGGGCGCGGCTGCTGCCGGCCGTGCGGCAGTCCAGGGGCGGCGACTGGCGCTGAAGGCCAAGCTGCCAGCCGACGCGCGCTTCTGGGACGCCGGCGGGGCGCCCGCAGTGCGTCCGGCCTCGCTGGCCCGCAGCGCCGCGCGCGTGCGGCTGCAGGCCCGCAGCCTGCGGCTGATGAGCGGACAGTGCGGGCTGACTTTGGAGGTGACGGACCTTCGGTTCCAGGAGCCCCGGCGGGAGTGCCCGCTTTGAATCGAGCGGATTTGACCGCTTTTGTAGGGGGGTTGCAATGAATTGTTTAACGCGGAAAAAAAAAGACCAGGGACGTGCACCGACTTGTACCCAAAAACATTTTTGAGCGAGGCATTTTTTAAAAAATGTGGGCTCAAAACACGCATGTTTTTTGTATGACATGGGCTCGCTTTCTGGCATGTATGAGTTGCGGCTTGTTCTAAACCAGTGTGTGGTCGGTGCTGTCACAAGCACACCCCTAAACCCTCGTTTTTTTTTGGTGCTGTCACAAGCACACCCCCCTTCAACCCTCGTTTTTTTGGTGCTGTCACAAGCTCACAAGCACACCCCTAAACCCTCGTTTTTTTGGTGCTGTCACAAGCACACCCCTAAACCCTCGTTTGCCTTGATTTTTTGGTTTTCGAGAGGGACCCTCCCCACCGGCAGCAGAACGCTATCGGGGGCAGAGGGCAGTGGCCGGTGGGGGGAGGGAGCCGCTGAGCAAGCGGCCGGCGCTGAGCAAGCGCTTTAGGAGTGCCGAGCAGGCACGGTGCTGAACAAGCACCTAGAGCGCCGAACAGGCGCGGTGCTGAGCAAGCACCAGTAGGTAGATGCGCTGAACAAGCGCGGTGCCGAGCAGGCACAGGCAGGATGGCCACTGAGCAAGTGGCAGGCGCTGAGCAAGCGCGCCGCCGAACAGGTGGCAGCCACTGAGCAAGTGGCAAGCGCCCAAACAGGCGCTGAGCAAGCGCAGTAAAGCGCCGAACAGGCGCACTAAGCCGTTGAGGGATCAACCAGACGATGATTTTTTTGGGAGCCGTCACAAGCTCGGGTTTTGAGATCAAGCTTGGGATCGAAAGTTACAGTTTTGAAAGGGTTTGAGACAGCACTTGACACGCAAACATGATTTTTGCTGTGTGTGAGATTGATTTAAATTTTGGCATGCAACAAATCATATTTTTGAACATTTTTCCACATTATGCTGTTCGACTTCCAACTGGCATGAGTGGTCATGTGTCGGCCTGAGGGAAAAAAAGGCATCGCCATCCCTTGTTTGGCGTGCCCCTGGCCGTCTCGCCCCTTTTGGCGGTCTGGTGTGCCCCGGGTTTTCTCGTCCTTTTGAGCCCCCTGGCGCCCTCGTCTGGTGTGCCCCGGGTTTTCCCCGCCCAGACCCCACGTAGGATTTCAAATACTTCTGTCCTCCAGACGAGACGTTGACGCTTGTTCATCGTTTTGGTTCCTCGTTTCTGCGACGATTGTTCCTCGTTTCTGTGACGCTTGTTCATCGTTTCTGTGACGCTTGTTCATCGTTTCTGTGACATTGTTCATCGTTTCTGTGACATTGTTCATCGCTTCTGTGACGCTTGTTCATCGCTCCTGTGACGCTTGTTCATGGTTTCTGTGACGCTTGTTCATCGTTTCTGTGACGTTGTTCATCGTTTATGTGACATTGTTCATCGCTTCTGTGACGCTTGTTCATCGCTCCTGTGACGCTTGTTCATGGTTTCTGTGACGCTTGTTCATCGTTTCTGTGACATTGTTCATGGTTTCTGTGACGCTTGTTCATCGTTTCTGTGACATTGTTCATCGTTTCTGTGACATTGTTCATGGTTTCCGTGACGCTTGTTCATGGTTTCTGTGACGCTTGCTCATCGTTTCTGTGACGCTTGCTCATTGTTTCTGTGACGCTTGTTCATCGTTTCTGTGGTACTGTTAATCGTTTTTGTGATGTTGTTCATCGTTTCTGTGACGCTTGTTCATCTTTTCTGTGATGTTGTTCATCGTTTCTGTGACGTTGCTGTGCCAAATGCATCTTTGTGCCAGTGTTGAGTCGAGATTAGCTTATGTAAGCAATTGAACATCCCAGGCGTAGTCTTTGAAAAAGGTGGGCGTACCTTAATGTTGACGGCTTGTTGAGCTGCTGCATGCGCAGCCACCAGAAGCCGAAGAGGAGGAGGGTCGCACGAGGGTTTCGCCACGCCCTGTGTTCTCGAAACAGCACCCAGCATGCCTTCATGCTCGGCAACACAGTTTAGCCACCGCAAGTTTTGCAGGTAGTGCTCGGTGGCTGAAAACACGCTGGGCCCGATGTTGCGCAGCAAAGCCTACATCCGTAACGTTTTTTCTGTCAGTTCCGTATTTGTCCGTGATACTCAGGGGGCAGCTTCGCCTTGCATGAGGAATGATTAGATTTCAAGGGGCATGCATCAACCATCAATGGCAGATCCAAGCGGCATGGTAGGTCCCGGAATGCTCTAAACCTTAGTACCCCAATACCTAAAGCATCTAAATCGTGTAGGCTTTAGGTTGAGAGCAACTTTTGCGCCATGGTTTGGAACCATTTGGTGCTTCTCAGTCTGCTGCTTGTCGTGCCTGCCGCTGGCCAGTGCGACGAAGGCACCTGCCAAAGCCTCCAGCCATATTTCAGCTGTCAGGTGGACTTCGGCGAAGGAGCTGCCGGTGCGGGGAACACGATCACATTCGCACGTTGCCCAGGCATTGGCGATGTTGTGGTGAGGGTCCGACTTGTGGGTGGCACCCGCTCCGAGAAGCATGTCGATGCTTTGGAAGTGCTGCGGCGACACCTATATGGTCAAGAATTAAGTCTGCCCGAACAACACATCGCTCAGGTGCCTGCTGAAGACAGATTTGTGGAAATGGCATTCCTGTCAGGACTGACCTCGGCGCTGAGATCGCGGCCAATCAGACCGATCCATGGGAAGGGGGACGGCCATGCCGAACTGTTGTGGCGTGAGAAAGTCAGGTGGTCAATGGCGTGGGTGATTGACATAGCGGGACCTGCTGCATCGTGCACATATTGTTTCAACGACACGGTATTGGTGCCGCTCCTTCCCTTATGCGTCCGCCAGCCGGGCGATCACCCAGGACAGTGCCGCTTTCACCAAAAAGTGCCACTCCCCTTTGAGTTGGAAGTGGAGGTCATGCCTCGAGCAAGGCCCATTGGCGTGGCGATCCCGGAAATGACGGTCTTGGAGTTGCTGGTCCTTCTGACTGGCTACACCATGGACCTGCAGAAGATGGCTTTTCTTGGCTTTTTGCATGACAACCACCTCGGGAATCTTCTGCTGGTAACAAGCCTAACGGGCGAAAGGAAGATGGCCTGGCATGACTTTGGTGCTCGAAGCTACTTCCACATGCCCACGCAACCTCAATTCGAAAGCTTTAGGAAGTTGTTCGATGAGTCCTGCGAGATGGTGATTGCATTTCTTAAGCAGCAGAGCGGCGCCATGGGCCTCGTTGCCCAATTGAATCGCACAAAGTCGGAGTGGAGCTTGGAAGGGATTGAAGATTTGCATGGCGTAACCTTAAAATTGGCCACGCTCGCAGAGAGGTTCCAGGAGGTGATCATGCAATGGACAGAAGGCTGCATCACCGTCCGGCGTTCATTGCTGCGAACATGGAGCCGAGCATTGCCACCAACGAGACTTGAGGTGCTTCATGAACTTCTGGGACAAGGTGGGCTTGGGGCTTCACCCGCAACTCTCGTTTTCCCTAAGTGTGGGCAGACTTGTTCTTGAGCAGTTCTGTAAGAGATGGGAGCCCGGATTGGGCCAAGCAAACATCAGTGAATGCCGGTCAGTGTTCTTGACAGTGGTGTCCCATTTTCGGTCGGGGCAAGCTCTTTCTATTGTTTTTTCCACACAGGCATTATTCGTTTTCTTTGCGTTGCCCCGGTGCCATGCAATGTAGTTCTATGTCTTCCAGGTCTAGGTGTGGGTGCGAATCCATCAGAGTCCCATCTGCTGCTCTCCTTTGGTTTCTTGAAGAGCGAATCTTGGAAGTTTCATTGCTGGCCCCCATTGGCCCCATGAAACACCACAAGCTGGTCAAAGCTCACAATTGAAATTTCGCATGGCGCACATGCTTGTCCATGAAGCCAAATGAAGATTTGCAACATGGATATTGCCACAAAAGGATGTGACAAAGATGGACGCCATAAACGGATGCCACAAAAGGCAAGTGTTCCAATGTTGTTCGCTTCAATCTGCAGCTCAGTTTCTTTTCCCAAAGGTTGTTGCAGTGTTGCAAGGAACCAAGCCAACCAACATGCTTGCAATCAGGGCAGTTCGTTGGGTCCCTTTTCACAAGTGCCATTGCCAAGCTTTTCTACTCTGTTAGCATCCCTTTGGGCTCAGGGTGTTTGGCCTTTGGATTTGCACGTTGGTCCATGTCTCCTGGCGTTGGTGAGCAGACATTCCCTTGAGTAGATGCAAGCAAAGCCAGGTCAGGTTCTTCTGCGGTGTCTAACGCCAGAAAGTTGCTCCTCCACATTGTCCTGGATTCAGTGTGAATGCCAGTTCCTTTCTAGTTGGATGTATCGCAGATTTTTCAAGGCTCGACCAGTACCACGTTCAGTGAAAGCCAACCGGTGCACTTCTCACGTTGCTCAGATTGCCGCCTGCAAGGCAGTGCCGCCCTGCAACGACCCCCAGCAGTGTGGGTCTGTCAGCTGGGAAGCCCTGCCTGGACCTTACCAGCAGCTGTCGTGCATTCACGTTCTGAAAACAGCTGTCGACTTCCTTCTCAGCTCTCAAATTGTTGTCGCCCACCTCCAAAATCAAAGGCGTTTGTGGAGCCACCGGTTAAACGGATGGATGTGAACTGGATTGCAGGGCTTGTGCGTTGCAAGGACGGCAAGGACTTCGAGGTCATTGGCAGCGCGTTCAAAATAACCACAAGTGTTTCAGATGCCCACGCCTCAGCTGCGCCACTTTACGAAGGATCACCTCAGCGTTTTTTTGCCTTCGGAAATGCTGCTTCATGCTTCGCGGGGATGTCAGGTGGATGACTTGAAGAAGGCCTTGCGCTCAAGCTGAATTTCGCTCTTCCTGTCTTGGAGCTGTTTGCAGAAGGGCGATGACAAAGATGGAGGGTTTGAATGATTTCAACTCTGAGCGTGCGTTGCTTGAGGCCATCAAGCAGGAGAACCCAAATACTGTATCCTGCGATGCCTATCAAATGGACATTTACCGCCGAGAGGAGAGCTTTGCATGTCGAAGCGCACCCCATTTGTTCCATTCCCCATACCTCACCCCATTGCCGTCTCTCAGCTGGACTTTGCAGGACGGCGGCTGGGTGAAAGAAGAGAAGATGTCAGCAAGTCTGCGCGAGACAGATGAGCCCAGCGCTTGGTTCCGATGCCTTTCAATTTTGGGTTGCGCCGCCGCCCAGCTGTCAGGGCAGACTGTTATGGCTTCACGATTCCAGCTGGAGCGGCTGGAGCCGCATAGTTTGAGGCACCTCGGCAGCGCAGCAGTGTTCCACACTTGTGAACTTGCATCGTTGAAACAGGCTTCTGCTGGCTGCGGCCACTGTTCTCGGCTGAGGCAATGCTGGCGCACAACGTTTCACCTCGTACAGTGACAAAAGCATGCATTCGCAGGCACAGTTGTTTCGTTGCAGTGCGACTTTGCTTGACTCCTGAAGGGTCACACTTTTGAACATCAGGCAACGGTGTTCAAGTCAAGCGGGGAATGCCTGCAACGGGTGCAGGACCAGCAACAGTTGCCGGCGCTGGTCAACAGCTGTTTCACCGAGGCATTCCTCCCTGTGCCAAAGCGCACGGACGCAGTACCAAGCCGTTTGAAGAAGTGTGGGGGGAAAGAATTGCTCTCGTGGCTTGCCAGTTTGATCTTTTTGAGCCAAGTTGCGCACAGGTGTTTGATGCTGTTTGTTGAAGGTGGCGATCAGGGAAGTTGAGCAGCAGTTTTCCTTCTCAAAACAACTCTTAAATTGTCGCCCACCTCCAAAATCGAAGGCATTTGTGGTGAACTGGATTGCAGTGCTTGTGCCTTGCGAGGACGGCAAGGACTTAGAGGTCATTGGCAACCCCCTTTCACAGCGTCTCGTTGGCAGCCCTGACCCTCTTTTGAGGGGTGGATCTTTGGTTTGTTCCTGCGATTGACGGTTGCGCCTCGTTGGCGCCCCTGACCCACTTGTGAAGGAGCTTGCTCGACCGAGCCGTTCGAGATCAACAATAGAGAAATCCCTCCGCAGCACTTCTTGCGGCCATGGCTGACGCGCTGCTGGAATACCGCAAGCAGCTGGAGCCCCTGCGCGAGGCCCTCCGCGAGGCCGATTCTCTCGGGCGGGCCGCTCCTTTGGAGGACGCGGAGCGCCTGCGCCGGCGGCTGAAGCAGGGATCTTCGACCCTGGACCGGCTCATCGGGGACGGGCAGGCTGGCAAGGTCCCCCTGGAGGAGTCCGACCTCGAAGAGGCCAAGAAGTTGCGGAGCGAGGTCAAATCTCACAGGACCAAGCTCCGCAACCGCATCAACAAGCGCAAGCAGCTCGGCGCTGCCGGAACTGCTGCTGCAGCCGAGGCTTCGGATGAGGGCTCCGTCGCCGAGCCTGCTGCTGCTGTGGCAGCGCCCGCCGCTGCCGCTCAGGCCCCGTCGGCTGATGCGGCTGCCCCAGATGCTGCTGCCCCTTTAATGTGGCTGCCCCCACTCGCGCGGGCGGCCCTCCCGAGGTGCCTTCGGTTGATGTGGCTGCCCCTTCCGATGCGGCTGCCCGGAAGCGCAAGGCGGCCGATGCGGTGGCCTTCTGCGACGGCGAGCGCTTGGTCCGCCGGCGCAAGCGCCTCGAGGCTTCCGAGTGCGAGGAGGCCTTGAGCAAGCTCACGGAGCTCGACCTGACCGACCTCCACCCCAAGGAGGACCCCGCGCTCTCGGCCCTCCGCCTGGTCCCCAACTTCCGGGGCAGGCTCACGCGGGCCCGCAAGGCAACTCCGCAAGCGGCCGCGCCGCAAGCATCCGCGGAGCCGACCTTGGGGCCGACCTTGGAGGCGCTTCGCAAGAAGCACGCGGCCCTGCTGAAGCGCCGCCAGCGAGCGAAGGACCCCTCGCAGCTGGCGCAGGTTCTCCAGGAGCTCCAGGAGGTCGAGGGGCTGCTCGTCGGCAAGAAGATCGCCGAGCGGCTGCCGGTCATGGAGGCGGCCAAGAGCACCACTGCCGCGGCCGCCGATCGAGTCGAGAAGGCCCGCAGGGAGCTGGAGGAGGCCTCCAGGGAGCTCACCGCCTCGCTGGCCATGCAGGGAGACACCGTTGAGGCCCTGCGGCGGTAGTATTACGTTTCACCTAGCTCTGAAGCCAGCCACAAACCTTGGACAGATGCTAAAAGAATCGTGTTTGCAGCCTCGTTGGACGTCCGACCACTTGTGTTTGACCGGCTTTGTTAAGAAAATATTCTAGGATCTCTGGCTCAAAGCAATTCGTGCTCGCGACGCCATGTTGGCTGCCGATCGCTTGGAGGGGCTGATGGGGCGTCTGTGGCTGCAGTCGCTCCGCCCGGTGCCGCTGGAGGAGCCCCGCGCCCCTCGAGCCGAGGCGGACGTGACGGTGCTGCGCCCGCGCGACTCCGCGTGGACCCGCGAGCTGCGGCTGCGCCCGCTGCCAGGGCAGGACGTCTTCACCATGGACGCCATGAGGCTGCTGGTGGACCGGCTTCAGGACATGCTGGCCGTGCCGCTGCCCTTCCTCGCCAAGGTCAGCTTCCAGCTGCTGCTGTCCCGCCCGGCGCAGGATCCCTTCGAGGATGGCCGGCAGCGGGGCCTGGAGTTCCAGCACTACTTCCTGAAGCTGGCCCCGTGGATCGTGAGGCCCGCTGCGTCGCCGGCCGCGCGCGCAGGTGCCATGATGGCTGCCATCCGGTCGAAGCTTGAGGTGGCGCTCGAGCGCTCTCGCTTCCCGGAGTCCAATTGGCGCCTCGTGGGCATCTCAGCCGCGTACCTGCTGACGGCGCCCACGCAGCAGCTGGGGGAGATCCCTGCGCCCCCGCCGCCGAACGAGGCGGGCGGCTGCTGGAAGGAGCTGCCCGAGAGCCTGGCCAAGAAGAAGGCCGTCTGGAACCCCCGGAACGCGGACCACCGCTGCTTCATGTGGTGCGTCTTGGCTCACTGCCTCGGCGTGGACAAGCTCACCAAAGAGCAGAGGTGGAAGGCCGCAACCTGCTCCGGCTCCTTCTTCTACCCCGAGCAGGCCCGCCGCCCCGGGCGCCGCCCTGCCGGCAGGCAGCCCGCTCTGGCCGATGCGGGGCTGGACTTCTCCGGCTTGCCTACTGACCGCCCAGTGGGCTTTGAGGACATCGACGCCTTTGAGCGCCGGAACTCCGGCAGAGTGGAGGTCTTCGTCTTCGCGTGGCAGCGCACCCAGTGGCAGGACGGGCAGGAGTACTTCCACATCCTGCAGCAGCGGGCCCCGGCCAACCAGGGCTCCGCCGAGCACACGGCGCTGCTGCTGCTCCACCAGGGCCACTTCGCGCTGATCCACAACTTCCAAGCGCTGGCCAGCAGACAAGGAGTGACCCTGGGCGCCACGCCGAGCAACAGCGGCGGCTGCAAGGAGTACAAGTGCCCGAAGTGCATGGCGCGCTTCACGAAGAAGGCCTCCTGGCAGCGCCACCGCAGCAGCCGGTGCTACCGAGAGGTGGCCGAGCGCACCCGGAAGGTGCCGCTGCCAGATCCGGAGAAGCGCCAGCACCTGTTGCGGTACAAGCCCAAGGCCTCGGCCGAGCTCGCCCCTCTGGTGTGCTATGCGGACCTGGAGGTCTACAGCACGCCCGCCCCGTCGGTGCACGTCGCCCAGGCGCAGCCCGCCAGACCACCGTGGCGTCCTCCTGCTACGTGGCGGTCGGGCGCTGCGGCTACGAGCCGCCCGAGGAGCTGAGGCTGCGGCTCGCGCGCCACGAGCGCGGCAGCGGCAAGTTCCACGTGGTGCGCACCATGCTGGACGACCTCCTCAAGCTGGCCGCGCACTACCTGCAGTGGAGGCAGCGGTGCCTGCCGGCGCGCTTGACCCTGGAGGAGGAGCTGGCCCACGAGCGCGCCCGTCACTGCAGGGAGTGCCTGAGGTCGTTCGCGGCCGTTGCGAAGAAGCTCCACCACTGCCACGGCACAGGGCGCTACCTCGGGGCGCTGTGCCACTCCTGCAACATCGCGGTCCAGACGCCCAAGAGCGTGCCGGTGGTCTTCCACAACGGGGGCGGCTACGACTTCCACTTCCTGCTGCGCTACATCGCGTCGCTGGGCTCTCCGGTCCGCCGTGTGCGGCAAGATGAAGAGGAGAGCTCCGGCAGCGACTCCGACAGCGACTCTTCGGACTCGGACAGCGACTCCGACAACAGCTCCGAGGATGCGGCGCAGCCCAAGGCCAAAGCGAAGGCCAAGGCCAAGGCCAGAGCCCTTGGAGGCTGGCACGCAGTGCAGGCCGCGCTCCAGCAGGGGGCTACAGCCACCTGAGGCTGTCGGTGCTCTCCAAGTCGGGCGAGAAGTGCCTGCAGCTTTGTTGGGGCCCGCTGAGGTTCGTGGACAGCATGAACGTCTTCCCGACATCCCTGGCCAACATGATCGACGACCTCCGGGCCTGCGCCGCCGGCCACAGGTCCCTGCCGGAGCTCTTCCCGCTGATGGCCTCGCACCACCCCGAGCTGCGGAAGCTCTGCGCGCCCTTGCGGCCCACCATGCGGCCCCGAGTCCCTGCGGCGGCGGTGCCCGCAGACGTCCCGCTGCCTCCCGCGCCCCGGTGCAGGGCAGTCGGTCGCAGGCGCGGGCCCACGTCGCGGAGGACCCGCTGCTGCAGGAGCAGGCTGGCGCTGGTGTGGGACTGCCTGCTGCGCAAGCTGCCCATGCCCTTCGACCACTTCAGCGGCCCCGAGGCCTGGCAGAGGCCGGCGGTGTGGGAGCGCGGCTGCTACGACAGCGTGCTGGCCGGCAAGCCCGTGGGCGAGGAGGAGTACCAGCAGGCGGTTGACACCGCTAGGACCATGGGGTGGACGCACTTCAAGGAGTTCCACGACTGCTACCTCCACACAGACGTCCTGGCCCTGGCGGACGTCATGGAGAGCTACCGGGACTCCTTCCGGGCGCAGTCGGGGCTCGACCCGATCCATTACGTCACGCTGCCGGGGGCCGCCTGGGACGCCATGCTGAGGCACTCGGCCCGCAAGTTCCCGATCCTCCTCTCTGCTGAGCGGGCCTACCAAGACGTGCGGGCGTCCATCATGGGAGGGCTCAGCTGCATCTTCCAGCCGTACGCCCGGGCCAACAACCCTGAGCTGGGCGAGGACTACGTTCCCGCGGAGCCCGCCAGCTGGATCTCCTACTTGGACTTCAACGCCATGTACCCGGCGGCGATGACGCACCCCATGCCCAAGGGGCCCTGCGAGCCCGTGGCCCTGCCGGAAAGCGGCGCCGAGCGGCTGCGGTGGCTCCACGGCTCTTGCCTGGCGGGGCTGGACTGGGAGGCGGACGACGAGGCGGAGTGCTACCTGCTTCTGGTGGACTACGACTTCCCGCCCGAGGCCCACGACTACTTGGACTGGGCGCCGCCGGCCCGCATGAAGGTGGGGCCCGGCATGTACGGGCCGCACACGGCGGCCATGGCGGCGAGCCTCGGCATCGCGCCGTCCCCTTGCGAGAAGCTGGTGCCCTTCCTCGGCATGCACGTCAGGGAGGGCGTGGACGGCAAGCGGCTCAAGTTCCTCCGAGACGTGCTCGGGGCTCGGGTCTGGAGGCTCCACCGGGCCTACCGCTTCCGCTGCGAGCCCTTCATGGCCGGCTTCATGGAGCTGAAGCACCGCGAGCGGCGGGAGCTGAAGGACGCCGGCAGCGTGGTGGCGGAGAAGGTGGTGAAGCTCACCCAAAACGCCATCTTCGGCCGGTGCTGCATGAACCCCGACAAGTTCAGGAACACCACGGCCTACGTGGACCCCGCCAAGTTTGAGCGGGTGGGCAGGCCCAACATGACCAACTTCGAGTTCCAGATCAACGACTCGGAGGGGTTCCTGGGCTTCGTGGAGACGCTCAAGACGAGCCGCAGCACCGCCTTCCTGGCCGTGCCGACCCAGATCGGCTGCCGCACGCTGCAGGTCTCCAAGCTCATGATGGAGAAGGCTTTCTACCTGCACCTGCGGCGGCTCTTCCCGAGCACGAGGCTGCTCTTCACTGACACCGACTCCGTGATGGTGCAGATCTTTGAGCTGCAGGACCCCATCCACGCCATGGCCGACGCCAACCTGCGGGGCGCGGAGCTCTTCGACGTGGCCGGCCCTTCCAAGGCCCCGGAGCGGGACCTGGGCATGCTGGCTGCGCCCGCCCGCGCCAAGGCCATCAAGCTGATGGGGCAGCTGGGCAAGCTAGGCGACGAGACAGGATCCTGGAGTACGTCGGGCTGCGCTCCAAGATGTACAGCATCCTCATGGCGCAGCCCGACGGCAAGCTCAAGGAGAAGCGGAAGGTCAAGGGCGTGCCAAAGAAGGCCGTGGCGGAGCTCCGGCACCAGGAGTACAGGGAGGTGCTCGAGGAGTCCGGCGAGCGCAGGGCCACCTTCTCCACCCTGCGCAGCCACGAGCACCAGGTCTGCGTGGAGACCGTCGAGAAGAAGTCCCTGTCGGCCTTCAACGACAAGGTCTTCCAGCTTGACCCACAGCTCGCGGCCGCTGGGGCACTGGCGCAACCTGGAGCAGCTGCGGCTGCTGGCCGCCTACGCGCCGCCCGGCACCGAGATCTTCGAGAATGTGATGGAGTTCCTGATCGGGCCGAGCCCTCCCGGCCCCCGCTGGGCAATGCCCCGGTGGCTGCGGCCCTGCTGGGGCTGAGACCGGACAGCTTTGGCGAGAAAAAAGCGTGGCTTCCGCCTGTGCTTGTGTTTGTGGCTGCGTTTCTCTGTGCAGCACGCTTTCTTCCGCAGCCGTTTCTTTGATCTCGCGATTCGGATTGTGTCTGTGTGCCTCGCCATGAGCGCTGCCGCCGCCGCTTTCCGATGCGTGCAGGGCTGGCTCCTTGAGAAGCCGGCTGCCTGGGTGGGTCTGGATGCCCCCCGACCTGGCGGCCGCGGTTATGGTGCAACGGCCTGGCAGTGAACGTCCTCGCGAGGACGCGCTGCTCCAGGCTGAGCGCTCGCACCACGACTTGCTGGTTGAGGATCGCGACCGTCTCCGGGAGCTTTTGGAAGACACCCAGGAGCAGCTGCGGGAGCTTTACGCGGAGATTGGCCTTGTTTCCAGAAAGGTCGATCACCCGCAGTACTCGCGAACCCAGAAAGCCGAGTTGGCCCTGCGCTTCTTCGAGGCCGATCTCGAGTGGTGCAGACAATGGGATTCCTGGAGCGATTATGCAGACCATGACCCTGAAGGGCTAGAGCCCCCGCCGCGCCCCGACATGCGCGAGCTCGTCGAGCGGTGGCGCGCTGACATCGCCGCCGGCAGCCTGTGAGAGCTCCCAAAAACCAGCGAGGACAGCGACGCTGCGGGAAAAAAGTTGCTAGAAGGGAGGGGGGAGCCGGGGTCCTCTTTGCAGCCTCCGCTGGCGGGACTGCACCTCCTGCCCGCGGGCCGCGGGCGCTGCGCCCTCGGGCGCCTTGCGGAGATCCCTGTGCAGCACCTTTTCGGGCCACCCCTCCAAGCTGAACCTGGACCCCATCTCGCTCTTCTCAACGGCGGTGACCCTGTAAACCTTTTCGCTCCAGGCTATTTCGTTGACCCTGTAGGAGGCCCTGTTTTCGATTGGCTTGACCCTGATCCTGACGCTGTCCCCGACCTTGATCTCGGGTCGCGTCACCTTGTGCTTGGCCCTGCGTTTGATGTTGCGCAAAGCGATCTCAGCCATTTCTGGGTCGGAGTAGGCCAGGTCGGGCACCACCTGCGTGGTGCTGTGCTTTCTCCCGTTGATCTGGCTCAAGATGTCGGGCAGCATGAGGTGCCATTGCCCCCGCTGCCCCACTCCGGCCGCGATGCGCCTCAGCATGGCCTCTTGATGGTGCGGATGGTGCGCTCCGCGAAGTAGGCGTGGCCTCTGGTGACTTGCTTTTCGATGTCCCAGAAATCCAACAGCTGCTTGAATTCTTTTTTGAACTCAACGCCGTCGTCGGAGTACACGTTGGCTGGCACCCCCAAGGATTGGAACACCTTTTTCATCCCAGCAGCAGCGGTGGTGGCAAGGCGGTCCTTGAGCGGCTCGGCGTCCACTTTCTTGGTCAGCGCGTCGATTGCGACCAGCATGTAGGGGTAGGGCTTGCCGCCAAAGGCGTTCATGTCCGCTAGGTCCACTTGTAGTTGGTTCATTGGCTCAAGAGGCACGAAGCTGTTGTAGCCCCTCTGGGGGCGATCCTGGTTGACCCTGAGGCCGTCCAAGAAGGCTTTCACCTCTTCTCTAGCGATGCTGGGGTCGCGAGCCTGCGCCTGCCGCAGCGTTTGAGCGATGCCACCAAAGCCAGCGCGGGGGTCCTCGTAGACCGCCTTGATGGTCTGCCTGCGGGCCTCGGCCATGCTTCAGTCCTTTGCTTTCTTCCGCTCCAGCGCCTCGACCCGGCCCTGCAACCGCTTGCAGACGCCCCAGAGCACGCTGGTCAGGTGGGCGTAGTCCAAAGCGTGCATCTCGGTGCCCCGCAAGTTCACGGGGCTCGTCAGCGCCCGCTTGCTGGTTAAAAAGTCATTGCTGGCGAAGCCCAGCCGCAGCGAGTCGTCCAGGTCGGGCCGCTTGTACTGCTTGGGCTCCACGGCGTCGAAGAGCTGCTGCAGCTCCTGGTGGTCTGCGTCTGCGACCTCCGTCTTGACCCTGCTGTCGCTGAGGTCGGTGAAGCTGGTGTTGCAGACCACATTGCCGGTGTTGCCCGCTATGACCAGGCAGCCGGGGTTCCGGTCGTTGGTGGTCAGGGTCAGCAGCGTGGACAGGCTCTTGGTGGTGATCAGCGCCTCGTTGTTGAGCATGATGAACTCGCACTCGTGGGCGCCGCCGTCCCGGCTCAGGAAGACCCTGGCGCTCTGGTTGCCGGTGAGCCGCAGCTCCGGGCCGCTGTTGGCTGCCGCGCTGTTGTTGTTCACCGCCAGGCTGGCCCAGCCGCTGCCGTTCCTGGTCAGGGTCATGCTGTCGCCGAAGGTGCTTGTGTTGGTCACGTCCAGCGTGTTGCTGGCCTGGAGTTGCGGAGCCGTGACGGTGCCGGTGCTGGTCAGGTTGCCGCAGGCCACGCTGCCCGTGGAGGCTGCCGCTGGTCATGGCGAAGGTGCAGGTCAGGCTGCCCGAATCCACGGCGCCGCTCCCCACGTCGAGGGAGGCTCCCGACAAGGCCCCAGCGGCGGTCAGGGCCCCGCAGCTCAGGTCGCCTGTGGACGCTGCCCCGCTCACCGTCAACGTGCCCGCGGAGACGTCCCCGGCGGTGGTGAAGTTGCCCGCGGTGGCCGTGTTGGTGACGGTCAGCGCGCCGGCTGAGACGGTGTTGGTCACCGACAGCACGCCCGCGCTGGCCGCGCCGCTGACGGTGAGCGAGCCGCCGCTGATGCTGCCCGAGGTGGAGAAGCCGCCGGCGGTCAAGGGGCCAGTGGAGGTCACTGAGTCGCAGGTCAGGGCTTCGCAGGCGAGGTCGCCCGTGGTGGCCGCCCCGCTCACTGTGAGAGTGCCCGCCGAGACACCGCCCGCGGTTGAGAAGTCGCCCGCACTGGCGGGGTTGGTGACGACCAGACTGCCGAATTGGCTCGTTCCTCCCACGGATAGGAAGTAATTCAGAACCGGAGCCCTCCCAAGGCCCACCCTTGCGTTCGACAGCGAGCCGATCCTGAGCCTCGCGTCGCTCGTGTCCTGGATCACCATCTCAGTTCCCAGCCCCGGATTGGAGGGGTTGAGGCATTTGAAGTTCCTGTTCCCAGATGCCCTGCCCGTCCCTGACCCTCAAGGTGTAGTTGCTGTCGCCGGAAGGTCTGATGATGTCTGCGCCCTGGACGGGCACGACGATGTCACCTGCCAAGTCGAGGCTCGCGGCGGAGAGCGCGCCGACGCCCGCCGCGCCGCTGATCGAGAGAGAGCCTCCCGTGATGGCGCCGGCCGCGTCGAGGCTGCCGCCGGTCAGAGCGCCGGTCGCCGAGAGGTCGGCGCAGGCTACCGTGCCCGTGGCGGTGACGCCGTCGCATGTGAGCTGGCCGCAGTCGATGTCGCCGCTGAGCGCCGTTGCGATTGCGGCGTCGGTGGCCGTGTCCTGCTCCGCCGCCGAGCGGTACGACAGCAGGGCGGTGCTGATCTGGCTGCTGGTGAACGTGTCCTGCACGGGCCCGGTTCGGTACGCCAGCAGCGCTCCCTGTATTGCCGCTTGGGTCTCTGTGTCTTGGGCTGCCGCCGTGCGGTAGGCTGTGAGTAGGGCGTCGACCCCTGCCGAGGTGTAGTAGTCCGCCAGGGCTGCTGCGATGGCGCTGGCCGTCTCCGCATCTTGCAGGGCCGCTGTGCGGTAGGCCGTGAGCAGCGCGTCCACTTGCGCCGCGGTGTAATAGACCGCCAGGGCGGCTGCGATGGCGCTGGCCGTCTCCGTATCTTGTAGAGCCGCTGTGCGGTAGGCCGCGAGCAGGGCGTCCACTTGCGCCGCGGTGTAGTAGACCGCCAGGGCCGCCGTGAGCGCCGCTGATATTGCGGCGTCGGTGCCGGCGACGGAGTAGCAGTCTGCTGCGATGCTCAGGGTGTTGTCGGCGTTCACCAGACTCGCCGAAAGCGGCGGCGCCAGGTGCAGATTCCGCAGCAGCCCGCCGAAGAGAAGCTCGAAGGTGGTCTCTCCCGGCCAGGCCGGTGCATTGCCAACTCCTCCGCTAGAGGTCTGCAGGGCGGCAAGGTCGGCCAGGATTGCGTCGAGGCTCGCTTGCAGCGTGGTCTCGCTGGCCGACAGGGCCGCGTTGGTGGCGTAGCTCGCGAGGAGGCTCGCGTCGGCCTTGGAGGCTTGCAGGCTCGCGAGGGTGGCGTCTCGGACCGCGAGCTCCGCGTCCAAGAAGGCCACCGCGGCGTAGGGCAGCAGCGCATTGGCGATCTTTGTGTCTACCTCCAGGGAGCTGTCGGTGTCGGCCTGCAGCGCCGCCAGCGCCGCGTCCGTGGCCGCCAGCGAGCCCAGCGTGGCGAAGGCGCCGTCCGCCGCGGCCTGTGTGACGTACGGCAGCAGCGCCGCCGTGATCTTGGAGTCCACCTCCGCGGAGGTGTCGTGGTCGGCAGCGTCCGCCTTGCCCGACTGCAGCGCCGCCACGGCGGCGTGCTCCGCGGCAGGGCGACTGCCGTGACGTAGGCCAGCAGCGCGTTGGCCACCTTGGTGTCCACCTCCAGCGGCGTGATCCGCGCCGCGATGTCAAGGGCGTGCTGGTCCACCACCGTCTTCAGGGCGTAGGTGCTGGCCACGCTGGCCAGGGTGGCGTTGTTGGCGGAGGCGATGGCGCCGTTCATCGCAGCAGTGGTGCTGTAGTTCGCGAGCTTGAGGTCCACGCTGTCCGGCGTGCTTTTGGTGGCCACCACGCCCTCGAGCACGTCGAAGGCGCTCTGGTCGCACTTGCCGGCCAGCCCGGTAGTGAGGCTGGACTGCAGGGCCGCCAGGGTGCTGCCGTGGGCCGCTACTTGACCGTCGGTGGTGGCCAGGGCCGCTGTGGTTGCGTATGGGACCAGGGCCGGCGCGAGGGCGCTGCTGTCCAGCTTGAGCGCCAGCTCGGCCGTGACCCTGTCGTCCAGGCTCTGCAGGCCCGAGGCGTTGGTGCCGATGGCCGCGGTGTTGGTGGCCAGTTGAGTACCATATTGTGCGCGGTCTCAGCTCAGCGACCTGAGCGTGAATTACTTGCCCCTTCCCATTTGCGTTGAGGTTTCGCCGACGCCGTTTGCCCAGTGGGTGAACGGCGTCGAGTTCGCTTCCCGGTTCTTGCCGCGACCGGAATTGAGTACCATATTGCGCGCATTACTGGAGGGCTAGTCCAGCACCGAAACACCTGTCCCGGAGAGAGTGACCAGCTGGTAGGCCACAAGATGGATGAAGATGGCTGTGGCCGTGCCGTCAAGACCCTTGAAGCTGAACCGGGCCAGATCCCCGGAGCGGGTTGAGACGCCGCTCAGGGGCATCTTGGGCACCCTCTCCGTCGGGAAGCCAGCCACAAAGCTGCCTCGCAGGTAGGCGTTGCGGCTGATGTCTATGTTCCGGACCGTGTCGTCGTAGGTGCCCGCAAGGACCGACAGGAAGTGGAAGTGCTCGGAGGCGCCCTTCATGCTGTTGTGAGGGTACTGAAGGGATCCCAGCTGCATCTGCGATTCCAGGAGCGAGTCCTCGACGCGCGCCGCTCCGATGTGGGCGTAGTCAGTGCCGGGGTTCATCAGCAAGCTGACCCTCGAGCCTGCGTCGTCGTCCCAGAAGGTGACGAAGGCACCCATGAGCTTGGTGAAGGCTCTGGCCACCGTGACGTTGTGCTCGGCCACGCCTGCGGGAACGGAGGACTGCTGCGTGTGGACCGTCGGGTAGCTGAACACCAGCGACCTACCGGAGAGCAGCACCCTGTTGAAGGACTCCACGAGCGCCGAGTCGAGGACCACCTGGGAGGCCAGCACCCTGACGTTCTGGATCTCGAACGTCGCCGACAGGGTGCCGCTGGCCGGGTGGGCCGTGGCGTTGGCGGACCACAGGGCTGTCTCGGCGTCGGCGAACTCGATCTCCAGGACCAGGTTCAGCTGGGGCGGCAGCATCTTGCCGCAGCGCAGCAGGCCTACCATCGTGGGGCGCAGGAGCACGTCGATGTATTCCCCCTGGTGGATGGCCTTGGGCACCAGGCTCCCTCCTGCGTTCGGGATCTCGTCGAAGCCTTCCAAGGACTTGTTGGCGTTGTACTCGCGGCCCTTCAGCAGGTCGTGCACCGCCACGGTGCGCCCGTAGTAGTTGATGTCATCGCACCGCTGTCCGTTGGCGAAGACCTGAACCCGCTGGATGAAGCACGCGGGGTTCGAGGTGGCCGGCGCCAGCGGGTTGGTGCCGTCGGTGTTCACCACGCGGAAGGCGATTTTCAGGCTTTCCGGGTCGATGAAGGAGGTGCCGCTGGTGAGCGGGATGCGGCAGACCCTGGAGGTGGTCGGCGAGAAGGAGCTCAGGGAGCTGGGGAAATACTGCACGTCGTGGCGTGCGGTGACGTAGCTGGTGTTGCTCGTCTTGAGCTTGTAGTCCAGGCTCTGCATGAGCTCATCCTGCCCTCCCGCGGTGACTACCTCCATCTTTGCTGCGTTGCCTTTACCTGTACAGCGCGCGGCGCCTCGTCGTGCGAGCTATCGCGGGAGCTACGCGGCTTCAATGTCTCGGGCCAGCTGCTCGAAGCTGGGAGGCGGCAGTCCGGAGCCCCGAGAGCTGGAGCTGGCGCGGCTGCTTGCGGGGCTCTTCCGCTGCGGCATCACTGGGTTGATGCCCCAGGCGAAGGGCCTCGGCGTGTGGTTGCTTTGGGCCTGTACTCGGAAGCTGGATGCCGAAGAAGCGCGGCTGCTCAGCTGGCTGCTGCTGCTCTGACTTTGAGCCTGGAAGCCGGGGTCGCTGTTGGAGACGACGCTGGAGGTCCTAGAGTGGGACGGCGTGCTGCCGGAACGCAGGCTGAAGTGCTGAGCTTGGGTAATGTCATTCATGCCATTGGCCGAGCGCACGTCCTGGACGGCCTCGTCCCCGCCACCCTGCTGCGGCCTGAAGATTGTGTTGTCCAGCACCCACTCCGTGCCCTTGACCAGGCCGTAGGCGGCGCCGCCCGCCAGCCCCACCGCCAGCCCTGCCGCTCCCGCCGCCCCGACTCCTGCGGCTCCGGCCAGCGTGGCGCCGACCTCGCCCGCCGTGGGGGCCAAAGCAGCCGCTCCCTCCGCCAGGCTTCCCAGGTAGCCGAAGGCCCCGCCCACGCCCTCGGCCGCTGCCGCGGCTTCGCCTTCTTCGGCGGCCACCGCTGCCGTCTCCTCTATGGCTTGGGCCGCGCCGCGTTCGACCTCTTGGGCCCTCTGCCCTGCTTCGTCCAGCAGGCGCTCCACATCCGAGGGGCGACCGATGATTTGGGGAGGAGGTTGCGGCTGCGGGCCGGGGCGCGGCATGACGTTCTGCCTGAAGTAGTCGGCCGCTTCCTGGGGCAGCTGGGAGCGGAAGGCCTGGACCGCCGCCAGGCCCGCGGCGCCTGCTCCAACCGCATCCGCCGCCGCCTGCGCGGTGTCGGCTCCGTGGCGCAAGCGGTCCTTCAGCAAGGGTGGCTGCTGGCCGCTGCCGCTCAGCGCGTCCGCTTGCGGGTCGCCGGCAAGATCCGGCGGGTCGAAGCGGTCGCCGCCGTAACCGCGGTAGATGCGGTCCAGGCGCTCCTGCTCCGCCTCGTAGGGCGTCTGGTAGCCCGAGGCGTCGTTTTCAGGGATGGCCTGCAGCGGGGTGTGGGCCAGGGGCTGCGGCGTGGGGTCCTCGCTGGATTGAATGTAGTCGTCCAACCGGAAATGCGAAGTGATGAAAGTAGTGGCTCGCGGCCTTCATGCTTCTTTGCCTACTGCGCGGCGATCTCCTGCGCCGCCTGCTCGACGCCCCGGCGCTCGGCGCGCGAGTACCGCAGCTGGGGCACCTGCCTGTGCACCGCCTCGGTGAGTCGGGCCACGTCGTCCAGGTGCCTCTGGCCGTCCTGGGCTTCCCTGCGCTGCGCAAGCCAGCCGTTAAACGCGCGGGCGTCCTCCAGCTCCTGGTAGCGCTTCATGAGCAACGGCAGCAGGTTATAGCTGGGGTAGGTCCTGTGGAGCCACCGCAGCATCTGCGGCTCGTTGCGCGGCTCAATGCTCATCATCTTTCGCGGTGCTTTTTACACCAAGACGCTGGCCGCCTGAGTCAGTCGGTCGTAGGCCGACTGGCGCTCCAGCAGCTGCAGGGCGCGGCGCTGCTCGCGGGTCAGCTGCGGCTCCGGCGCGGGCTGCGGCGCGGGCGGGGCCTCTGGCTTGGCGACCGACTTGGGCGCGGCCTTGGCCGCTGGCTTGGGCGCGGCGGGCTCCGTGGGCAGGTCGCCGGGCGGCGGCGGCTTCGGCTTGTTTTTGCTGCCCGGCGGCCGGCCGCGGCGCTTGTTGGGGGCCGGCTGCGCTGGCTCTGCGGCCGGCTCTGGAACCGGCCCGGGCGCTGGCTCTGCAACGGCCGGCTCGACAGGCGCCGGCGCTGGCTCGACCGCTGGCTCGACCGCCGGCTCGGCGGGCTCCATGCTTTTTCCTTTACACATGGTCCAGGTAGAGGACGAACGACAGGGAGGTGCCCCTTAGTCGGACGACCTCCCCGTCCAGGTCGGTGAGCCTGAAATGCAGGTGGCGCAGTGTTATTGGGCCCCGGAGGTGCATGTAGTGGCCGTCGTCGGAGCCCGTCTCCACGATAGTTCCAACTCCGCTGCTCATGACCACCTTGGCAACAATGTCACTGCCCAGGTTGCCGAGCACGCGGCTGGCGTTGGCCAGCTGGCTGCAGCGCAGGTAGACCTCGCCGTAGGCCATCATGGTGATGAACTCGAAGATCTGCTGCGTGCCGTCCTCGCTGAGGAAGCTCGGGCCGAGCAGGTGGTTGATCGAGTACGGCTTGCCGGGAGTGCCCCGCGGCGAACTGGGATAGGAGTTGAAGTTGGGGAACTGCTCCTTCAGCTCCTCGTCGTTGAGGATGAGCCGGTTGCCGTCGTAGGCCACGCTGAGCGAGTTGGTGACCTCGCTGTAGGTGGCCGTGGCGAAGTTGCTGGAGATCCAGGCGGCCAGCCTCGAGCCGGTGTAGGCGCCGACGGGCAGGAGAGCCCAGTTCAGCGTTCCCAGAGTATTGTCTTTATAGTACAGATACTGCCCCCTGTCGGTGCTCAGAAAGCTGTCGGCGACTCTCAGCTTGTACACCGCCAGGCGGGCGTCGCTCTGCAGGTGCAGGGTCTCCCCCAGGTCCACCTCGAACTCGCTGTCGCTGCCGCTGACGCGCTTGCGGCTATCGATGTACACCGTGGTCATCGGCTCTTTCCTGTTGTGGTGCGGGCGGTGGTGGTGGTGGTGCCGGCGGTGCTTCGACGAGTGGAAGGTCGGCGCGATCGCCGCTTGCTCGCGCGCCCTGCTGCAGCAGCTAACGTGGTCGCACCTGGCGCTCAGCAGGGTCGAGCTGCCGAACAGCTTCTGGCCCAGGAACGTCAGGGTCGGCCCCATCGGCGGCTTTTTCCAACGCGAAGCGGTGCTCGAAGCGTATGTGGAACATCTCGTGCTTCGGCTTCAGGTAGTAGACGAAGAGGAAGCTGTAGGGCTCCCTGGTGGCCTGCTCGTAGAGGCGCAGCAGCTGGTCCTTTGGCAGCAGGGCGCTGAGCTCCTCGAGAATGGCGTCCAGCTCGTGCTGGTTGCGGAGGCGCCAGCAGCAGAGGAACTGCATGTTGACGCGAACGGCCGCGCTGATGAGGCGCAGCTTCTGGGAGCTCACCCAGGTGCTTATCTGCATGTGCCTGCCGCGGATGAACAGCGTGTCCAGCGCGCCGTGCGGCTTGTGGAGCTGCGGCGTGTCTGCGAAATCGTCTATGACCACCAGAACCTGGTAGAGCCGCTTCATCTCCAGCTTCTTGCTGGCGTCGGTGATCTTGCGCTGCTGCTGAATGATGCGCCGCAGCGCCGCCTCGTCCCAATCGTCCCAGTAGGCTTGTTCGCGCTCTGTGTTCACACCCAGGTCCTCCTCGATGTAGCGCTTGACGGGGATCCACCCGTCGTCGATGTTGATAGAGGGACTGAAAATGTACACACGCTCGAAGACGCCGCGATATTGCTCCAGTATGAGGCTGATCAGCGCCACAGTTTTGCCGCTCTTTGACGGGCCTAGAAAAATGCCAGTGCACGGCACTTTCGGCACGACGGGGTCGCTGGGCTGCTTCGAGGTGTACTCGGGCGTGGGAAAGAGCCTGATCCTTCCCATGGCAGTGGCTTTACCTGTTGGCGCTGCTGTCCCGCTGTGTCTGAGCCCTCGCGCGCCGGAAGCAGCACTCGAGCGCGTGGATCGCCAGCTCGAACCAGCAGGGCGGGCGGGGGCGGCCGGCGCGGGGGCTCGGAGCCTCTGCAGAAGGCGAGCAGGTGGGGCTCTCGACGCGCGGGCTGCCAGAACATGCTTTTCACAGCGCTGCCGGCTTCTCAGCCGCGTCATCGGCTGCGGCTGCGCGCCCTTCGGCGGGGGAGCTCGCCCCACCAGAGTGTCGGGAAGCACCTTGCAAGCCTTGCAAAAGTGGCCCTAGAGTGGTGAACAAGGAAACGATCGCGATGATTTCCGCACTCCCTCGCCGAAAAATCACCCTGGGGCGATGAAGTTCATCGCTCGAAAACGATGAAATTCCTCGCAAACGATGATTTTCGACCGCCCAAACGATGAACTTCGGAGGGGGGCCAATGAACTTCGGAAGAGCAGTGATGAACTTGCCTGTGAGCCGACCACAAGGCCTGTGCTCGCACTGACACGCTGCACAGAAACGCTGCCTCGCAGCCCGTGCGGCAGCTGCAGAACCGATGCGAGGAGAGGCCCTGAGAGGCCCCTGGAAATAGGTCTGTATAAGCCCCCCTACCGTACTACTCTCCCTGCAGGGCGGAGAGCACCGGCTGACCAAGCTGGGCAAGGGCTTCTTCCGCGACAAGCACTACGAGAACCTGGTCCACGTGCCGGTGATCATCCGTGGCAGGCGGCGCAGCGGGCGGAACGCGGGCGCGGGCTACGAGCGCAGAGACTGGCTGCCGGTGAACGAGCTGGGCGGCGCAACGAGGAGCAGGTGGCGCAGCGGGTCAGGCAACAAGTGGAGGCCTCGCTGGACCCGGGCGGCCCCATCCTGCAGCTCTCGGACGAGACCTGCTTCCTTCACCCTGAGGGGCACTGGGTGGTCAGCGCCCAGAGCACGCACTACAGGAACTCCAGGACGGAGGTGGAGACGCTCCTGCGCCAGCGCATGAGGGGCCTGAGGAGCGTGAGCTTCCAGCTGCCCTGCGAGGAGGACGTGCTGCCGAGCGCCTTTGAGGACAAGCCGCTCTGCGTGCCCCGGCAGCTGGCCGAGCTGCTGCAGCTGAGCGTGGAGGAGGTGTGCGCCGACTTTGACGCCATGCGCCACGACTGGAGGCGCCTCGGGATCTCCGCCGAGGAGGTGCGAGAGTTCTGCGTGTGGCGCAACGCCCCGATGCGCGTGCTGAGCTCGCAGGGCGACCTGGTGGACAGCTACGATCCGGCGCTGAAGAAGCACCGCACCGTGCTTCTTGGCCTTCGACGGGCGCTGCTACATGTACAGGGCCGTGAAGCGGGTGCTGGAGCGGCAGGCGGCGCGCGTGCTCTGCCGGGGCGAGGCGAGGCCCTGCCGCCCATCCAAGAGTGGAGGCGCTTGGACGCCGCGGACGTGCAGCCGGAGCTGTTCTGGTGCGAGGACCTGCGGGAGGCGCGGCGCCAGCTCATGGCCGCCGGCGAGAGCCCAAGGTGGCCATCAGCAGCCCGGCGCAGTACGGGCTGAGGCTGAGGCGGGGCACCAGGATCCGAGAGCTGCCGGAGGAGCACGAGGTGCTGCGGAGGTGGTGCGAGGCGCTGGGACAGGAGTACAGGGCAGCGCCTGGCCGGCTTGGCGCACGAGATTTTTTTGAAGCTGCTCAAGGCGAAGCGGGAACTGCCCGGTGCGGCGGAGAGGCAGAAGACCTGGCCGCGCAGGGCAAGTGCGCGCTGTGCGGCTGCGGGCTGACGGCGGGCACCTGCGAGCTGGACCACGTGGTGCCGGTGAGGCAGGCCTTTGCGGGCAGTGTGCAGATTTTGCAGGCGCTGTGCGGCGACTGCCACAGCGAGAAGACGCTGAGGGAGAGCGCGCAGCCCACGAGTTTGGAGAGCCGCGTGGCCCCCGGCGTCATGGAGTACGGCCGGAGCCCCAAGCTGCCTCCTCTCGTCTTTGAGGCGCAGGCGTGTCACAAGGACGCGCTGTACGTCGGCGTGGACGTGGTGCGCTGCAGGCGCAACGGGCTGGCCAACGCCCCCTTCCCTGCCCATCCTGTGCCCGGCGGACGGCGTTGAGCCCGTGGACGGCGTGCTGCCGGACCTGGGCTTTGTGGAGGGCTGCTGCGACGCGAGGCAGTCCTGCCTGAATCTGTTGCCGTACGTGGGGCCCGGCTGGTACCCGGCCGCGATGCTGGACCTGGGCGTCTGCCGCTGGGACCACATCGTGTTGGGCATCTCCGCGCGGAGCCACGTGGACGCGGCGACGCTGCGGCGCGCGCTGGAGCGCATGGACGCCGCCTGGCCCGAGGAGGAGCACATGGCCAAGCTCAGCGTGAACGCGATGATAGGCCTGTGGGCGCGCAGCACGGAGGTGGTCTACAGCGTGCGCAGGAGGAGCAGCAAGCTGGACGGCGCGGGCGCGGACTTCTCTCAGGCCTTCGCCTACAAGGGGGGCATGGTGTGGGACTTCGTCTACGCCAGGAGGCTGCTGAGCAACGGCACCTACCGCCCCATCCACGACGCGGTCCTGGGCTTTGAGCACTGCATGGTGGCCAAGGCCCGGCGCATCCTGGACGCGCCGCCGCGCTACCTCGCACAGGTGAAGACGGAGCGGCTGCCGAAGCGCTTCGCGGAGCGCCTGCGGGCGCTGGAGGCGCTGCGCCACCCGGACGGCACGCCGGTCTACCGCGTGGAAGAGACGAAGCCGTTGCTGGGCAGCAGCCGGGCGCCGCGCATGGAGGCGGAGCGGCCCAAACAACGGAGGTGGAACGGGGTGGACGACCCTACAAGCCACTGCCTGGCGGGCAACTCCCTGCTGCTCACGGGCCTGCGCCGGAAAGACGCACCTGGCCAGGACGATTGTGGTGAGGCTGCGAGAGCAGGGCGAGGCGGTGCACCTGGTGTCCAAGACGCACTGCTCCGCGCAGAACCTGGGCCTGGGGGCGCAGATGGGCGCAGGTACGTGCGCGGGGGCCGCGCGCAAAAGCTGGACTGGCTGGTGGTGGAGGAGATCACGCAGCTGGACATGGCGCTCTGGGCGGACCTGGCCTGCGTGGGGCTGAACGCCGACGTGAAGTTCCTGCTGCTGGGAGACTTCCGGCAGTTGCCGGCCGTGCTGGACTCCTGGGCCAGCGCGCCTTTGGAGCACAGCCAACTCATCCGCGACCTGGCCGGCGGGCACAGGCACGAGCTCACGGAGAACATGCGCTCCGACCCCGGCATCTTCAACTTCGTGAAGTGGCTGCGGGTCGGCGAGGAGGCGTGCCCCACGCTGGAGCAGGCCAAGGCGAGGCTGAAGGAGCTCTACCCCTCCAAGCCCGGGTGGCCGGACACCACGCTGGTCATCAGCCAAGCTCATGGCCGTCAACGCAGCGGCGAACCGGGCCCTGGCGCCGGAGGCCTCAAAGCTGCTCCAATTGGAAGTCATCCACATAGATTTGGGTGAGACCCAAGCCCAAAACAGCCCGCAGAGCATGAGGGTGTGGCCGGGGCTGCGCCTCATGGGGGCCGGCGGAAAGATACCCAAGGGCGTCTTTGTGGCCGTGGCGGAAGTGGAGCCGGACGGAGTGAGGCTGGACAACGGCATGCGGCTGAAGAACCAGGAGCTGCTGCGGGCCACCCGGCCGAGCAACGCAGTGACCTACGCCAGCTGCCAGGGCCTCACCCTCCACAACCGCGTCCGCCTGGACCTGGAGTCCTGCCACCTCACGCTGCGCCACCTGTACGTGGGCGCCTCAAGGGCGACAAGCTCCGAGCTGCTGGAGGCGGCCTAGAACGGGCAGCACGGCGCCTCCAGGGGCTCCAGCATGAGGTGGCGCACCTCAAAGAGCACGCCCCGCTGCCTGCCCATCAGCCACACGTGCCGGGCCTCCACAAGCGCGCGGCCCCTGCGGCGCGCGAACTCCGCGGGGCGCGGCACGCGGTTGCCGGCCGGGTCCCAGCAGAGGCAGCGCTCCAAGTCCATCTTGCACTTCACGTGCTTGCCCTTGGCGCTCACCTTGACGGCGCGCTGCAGCTGGCTCTCAAGCTCGGTGCGGGCGGCCCCGGAAAGGGCTTCTGGAAGATGATCATGTTGTCGATGACGCCCTGCTCCACCTCCTCCGTCCACAGCTCCAGGTCGGTGTTGCTCGCAAAGCACACGCCCACCCTCTTGGCCCCGTCGTCCTGGAAGTTGCCGGGCTCCCACAGCACCTCCACGTCCTTGCACACCAGCGCGCCCTGACGGGAGTCCTCTATGGACATGAACTTTCCCCCCTTGGCATTGGTCTGAACGTCCAGCCCGAGTGCAAGCTTCATTGCGAAGTTCGGCTTTTTTTATCCGTAGGAAAAAAGTCCGGTCCGATGAACGTGCGAGTTTTCTTGGTCGTCGCAGTGGCGGTGATCTTGCTCTTTAAAAATGCCGAGACTCCAGGAGCTTTTCTGCGGCACCAAGTCGGTGGGCAGGGCCTTCGAGGCGGCGGGCTGGGAGGTCGTCTCCCTGGACATCGTGTCGAAATTTGAGCCCACCATCCTGTGCGACATCCGGAGCTGGGACTACCCTACGTTTCCGGGGCACTTCGACATGGTTTGGGCCAGCCCCGTCTGCACGGAATACAGCCGCGCGCTGACGACGCGCCCGCGGCGGCTCCTGGAGGGCGACGCGCTGGTGCTCAGCGCCCTTGAGATCATTGCGCACTTTGACCCCTTGTTGTGGGTCATAGAGAACCCGGCCACCGGGCTGCTGAAGACCCGGCCGTTCATGGAGCCTCTGCCCTGGGTGGACGTGACCTACTGTAAGTACGGAACTCCGTACAGGAAGCAGACGCGGCTGTGGACCAACATGCGCTGGAGGCCGAGGCGGAGCCTGTGCAGGCGCGGCCCGTCTGCGTGTCCTGCCCCGGGTTGGCCAGCAAGTGGATATTGGAGCCCGCGTCGTTGTCCCAAAAGGTCACGAACGCGCCCATGAGTTTCGTGAAGGCGCGCGCCACGGTGACGTTGTGCTCCGCCACGCCGTTCGGGACGCTGGACTGCTGCGTGTGCACCGTGGGGTAGCTGAACACCAGGGACCTTCCTGAGAGGAGCACGCGGTTGAAGGACTCTACCAGCGCAGAGTCCAGGACGACCTGGGAGGCCGAACTCGGACGTTCTGGATCTCAAAGTCGGTGCTCAGCGTGGCCCCCGCCGGGTGCGCCCCGGCGTTCTCGGACCACAGCGCAGTTGCGGCGTCCGCAAATTCAATGTCTATCACCAGGTTCAGCTGCGGCGGCAGCATCTTCCCGCAGCGCAGGATGCCCGCCATGGTGGGGCGCAGCAGCACGTCCGCGTAGCCGCCCTGGTGCACCGCGCGGGCGATGCGCGGGTCGTTCACTTCGTCAAAACCCTCCATGGCCTTGTTGCGGTTGTACTCTCTGCCCTTCAGCAGGTCGTGCACGGCCACGGTGCGCCCGTAGTAGTTGATGTCGTCGCAGCGCTGGCCGTTGGCGAAGACCTGGACGCGCTGGACGAAGCAGGCGGGGTTGGGCGTGGCCGGGGCAGCGGGTTGGTGCCGTCCGTGTTCCTGACGCGGAAGGCGATCTTGATGGACTCGGGGTCGATGAAGGACGTGCCGCTGGTGAGCGGGATGCGGCAGACCCTAGAGGTTGTGGGGGAGAAGGAGCTCAGCGAGCTGGGGAAGTACTGCACGTCATGCCGCGCCGTCACGTAGCTGGTGTTGCTTGTTTTCAGCTAGTAGTCCAGGCTCTGCATCAGCTCATCCTGGGCTCCGGCGGTGACTACCTCCATGCTTGTTTATATACACGCATTTTGACTCGTACGGCGAAGGAAATCTATTCTTCTAGGGCGTACATAGATGTACGGCCTGGAAGAATAGCATTTTTTCAGCGCAAAACCGTGCAAAAAAGCTATTACTCCAGGGTGTACATGTATGTACGGCCTGAAGTAATAGCTTTTCTCAGCGCAAAACCGTGCAAAAAAAACTCTCCCCCAGGAGGAGGGTTTTTATTTTTTTTTAAGCAGCCTCAATGTCTCGCGCCAGCTGGTCAAAGCTGGGCGGAGGCAAGCTCCGGCGTGAACTGGAGCTCGCCCGTGAGCTCGGCTGGGACTGGGGCAGGGTCACGGGGTTCAGGCCCCAGGAGAAGGGGCGCGGCGTGTTGGACTGCGCCTGAACGCGGAAGCCGGACTGCGAGGAGGCGCGGCTGCTTGCGGGGCTGCCTGAAGTGCTGCTGCCTGAGCGCAGCGTGAAGTGCTGAGGCTGAGTGGCGTCATTCATGTTGTTGGCGGACCGGACGTCCTGCACGGCCGCGTCCTCGCTGCCTTGCTGGGGCCGGAAGAGCGTGTTCTCCAGCACCCATCCCGTGCCGCGCGCGAGGCCGTAGGCTGCGCCGCCTGCGATGCCCACGGCCAGCCCCGCCGTTGCCGCCGCGCCAACTCCCGCCGCGCCAGCCAGCGTTCCAGCAACCTCGCCCGCGGTGGGCGCCAGGGCTGCTGCTCCTTCAGCCACACCCCCCAGGTACCCACAGGCTCCGCCCACGCCCTCGGCGGCAACGGCAACCTCCCCCTCCTCCGCAGCCACGGCCGCCGTCTCCTCAACGGCCTCCACGCCACGCTCCACCTCCTGCGCGCGCTGCCCCGCCTCGTCCAGGAGGCGCTCCACGTCACTGGGCCGGCCTATGATCTGCGGAGGCGGCTGCGCCGGGCCCGGACGGGGCAGCACGTTCAGGCGCACGTACTCAGCCGCGTCCTGGGGCAGCTGAGAGCGGAAGGCCTGCGCGGCTGCGAGCCCCGCGGCCCCTGCGCCTATGAGGTCCGCTGCCGCCTGCGCGCCGTCTGCAGTGCCGCGCAGGCGGTCCGTGATGGAGGGCGGCCCCTGCCCGTTGCTGGCCAGCGCGCCGGCCTCGGGGTCTCCCGCCAGGTCGTCCTCAACAAAGCGGGTTCCGCCGTACCCTTGGTACCTCCGCGCAAGCCGCACGTCCTCGTCCGTGGCCTCTGCGGGAGTGCGGAAGCCGTCCTCGGGATGCAGGGGCGTGTGCTGCAGGGGCCGGGGGTTGGGGTCCTCGCTGGACTGCACAAAATCGTCCAGGTAGAAGTGGCTTGTGACGAACGAGGTGGCCTTGCGGTCCGGTTGATCCAGGGGCAGCGGCTCATTCCGCTCTAGGTAGCCCACCACCTGCTCAAAGCGCGGGCGCTGATTGAAGCCGTGCGCCCGAAGCGTCTTCATTTACTGTTGCGCAACTTCGTCCGCTGCCCGTTCCACGCCCCGGCGCTCGGCCCGCACGTAGCGCAGCTGGGGTTACCTGGCGGCGCACGGCCTCCGTCAGCCGGCTCACGTCGTCCAGGTGCCACTGCCCCTCCTGCGCCTGCCTGCGCTCCCTAGCCAGTTTGTTGAAGGGGGGACCGCGCCTCCCTCCCAGTTTTCGTAGCGCTTCGAGCAGCAGCTGGCCTGCAAGTTGTAATGGGGTACGTCGCTGCGGAACCACGGAGCATCCGCGGCTCGTTGCGGGCTCTATGGAACATCATGCTTTTATACAGTACCGCTTGCGCCTGTGGTCGCCGGGTCATGACGCGGGACTGCCTTCCAGCATGCGCAGGCGCGTGCTGCTCTTTTGTCTTGTGTGCTGAGGCGCCCTCAAACGGTTGAGCTCTGGTGCCTTCAGCCGTGCCTCCGCGTGTGCCTCTGCCGGTGCCGGCGTCTCAAGTGGGAGCGCTTTGGCTTGCGCTTTGGAGCAGCCGGCTCAGTAGGCACGTCCTGCTTCGGGTTGTTCTTGCTCCCAGGGGGCCTGCCCCGCCGTTTCGGTTCCGGCGCCTCCGGCGCAGCGTGTGGTGCCTCTGGTGCCTCTGGCGCCTCTTGCGCCTCTTGCGCCTCCGGCGCCCTGTCGTGTTCGGTCGGCTCCATCCTTTTTAATTATACGTGGTCAAGATATAACACGAACGACAAAGACGACCCGCGAAGCCGGACGACGTTGCCGTCCAGGTCGGTCAGGCGGAAGCGCATGCGCCTAGGGTAACCGGGCCCCTGCGGGCCATGAAGTGCCCGTCGTCCGAGCCCGTCTCCACAATGGTACCCACAGCGTGATCTTGGAGAGGATGTCGTCGCCCAGGTTGCCCAGCACGCGGCTGGCGTTGGCCAGCTGGGCGCGGCGCAGGTAGACCTCGTTGTTGCGCCATCATCTTCACGAACTCAAAGACCTGCTGCCCGCCGGAGACGAAGCTCGGGCCCAGCATGTGGTCCACGCTGAAGGGCTGGGTGGGAGAGGCGGGCGGCGCAGCAGGGTAGTCCGCGGCATCAGGAAATTGCTGACGCAGCTCCAGGTCGTTCAGGATGAGCCTGTTGCCGTCGTAGGCAACGCTCAGGCTGTTCGTGGTCTCGCTGTAGGTGGCGGTGGCACAGTTGGAGCTGATCCAGGCGGCCAACCGTGCGCCCGTGTACGCGCCCTCGGGCAACAACGCCCAGTTCAGCGTGCCCAGCGCGGCGTCAACCCAGTAGAGGTAGCGGCCCCGGTCCGTCGAGAGGAAGCTGTCGGCCAGGCGGATCTTGTAGACGGCAAGCCGGGCGTCGCTCTGCAAGTGCAGGGGCTCTCCCAGGTCTACCTCAAAGTCGCTGTCCGAGCCGGCCACTCTCTTGCGGCTGTCCACGTAGATAGTGGTCATCCTTTTCTTTAGGAACCCGCCCGTCCGGCGGACGACGGGCGGCTGGACGGCGACGGAGGTGCAGCAGGAGATGTTTTCACACTTCGCGTTGATCAGCGTGGAGCGAACAGTTTCTGGCCCAGGAAGCTGAGCGCCGCTCCCATCGGCGTCTTTTTCAAGTGCAAAACGCTCTTCAAAGCGCTTGTAGAACATTCCATTCCTCGGCTTCAGGTAGTAGACAAAGAGGAAACTGTAGGGTTCCCGCATAGCCTGCTCATACAGCCGGTGCAGCTGCTCCTTTGGCAGCAGGGCGCTCAGCTCCTCAATAACGGCGTCCAGCTCGTGCTGGTTGCGCAGCCTCCAGCAGCAAAGGAATTGCATGTTCACCCGCACCGCTGCGCTGATGAGCCGCTTCTGCGAGCTTGCTTATCTGCATGTGCCGGCCCCTGATGAAGAGAGTGTCCAGGGCGCCGTGAGGCTTGTGTAACTGCGGCGTGTCAGCAAAGTCGTCGATGACTACAAGCACCTGGTACAGTTTCTTCATTTCCAACTTCTTGGACGCCTCCGTGATCTTGCGCTGCTGCTGGATGATGCGCCGCAGCGCCGCCTCGTCCCACTCGTCCCAATACGTCTGCTCCCGCTCTGTGTTCACCCCCAGGTCCTATAATTTGTCGTAGGAAACAGCTTGATCTTCCCCATTTCCTTTGCGTTACTTGCCAAATTTGAAGCCGGGAAGGTCGGCGAGCCCGGGAGAAATGCCATATTTACGGCATCGCAGCCGGAGTTTTTCCGTCAGCGCACTGCCACACAGCAGGACGCTGACGGAGTTTTCCGGGCAATCCGGGCGGCGAGTCCGGGAGTGCATCGGTGTGTACCGACGCACTGCCGGTGTTTTCCGCGCAATCCGGGCGGCGAGTCTGGGGGCGTAGTGCTGTACAGCACTGCGCTTCCAGCGTTTTCTGGGAAACACCGGGGCAATCCTGTGCCCACGCCAGGATTGAGTGGGGCAATCCTGTGCGCGCCAGGATTGAGTGTGGCAATCCTGTGCCCACGCCAGGATTGACGGCTGGGCGTGTGAATGGTGAAAAAAACACACCGTCAGCGATGCTGCGCAGGATTGACGGATGGGCGTGTGAGTGGTAAAAAAACACTCTGTCAGGTGGCGCGGCCGGGGAGGCTTCTATGCCAGGCAGGCGCGGCAGGGTGGCGCAGTGCCAGGCCGCCGTATGACCGTATGACCGTATGATCCGTATGATCCGTATGACTCGGCGGGCTGGCGTGTCAGGAGGCGCGGCTCCGATGCCAGGCAGGCGCGGCAGGGTGGCGCACCCGGAGTGCCCAACCGCCACCGTATGACCGTATGATCCGTATGATCCGTATGACTCGGCGGGCTGGCGTGTCAGGAGGCGCGGCTCCGATGCCAGGCAGGCGCGGCAGGGTGGCGCACCCGGAGTGCCCAACCGCCACCGTATGACCGTATGATCGGGCTGGCGTGTCAGGCGCGGCTGGAAACAGGCACCAACCATTTTTTGGTTGCTGCCCGTGTGGAGTTCCGCGTGGAGTTCAGACGCGAACTGCGCGAACTGCGCAGCGACTGCAGCGACAGCTGCAAACTGCGCCGCGCGAAAGCGCGAACACAGAACATAGCACCTCCCTCTTTAGAGGGGGTTTCCCAAATGGTTTATATTTTACCTGAGAGGCTCCCAGCACTCGTCCGTCCAGCATTTGACCTCGTCCTGCGAAGGATTCGAAGTCTAAAACGCTGCGTGCAGGCGTGAGGCTGCAAAATAGAGACCCCTAGATATGCGCCGCAATTTGGCTCCAGGTTGCATTTCAAGCGATGTCAACCTTTGCCAAAGGAAACCCCTTTTCCCTTTTTTTCGGGGACCCCTTTTTTTGGGACCCCTTGTTTTCTTTTTTTTTTGTTTTTTTTCTTAGCCCTGCAAAGGTTGGCTCGCTTGAAATGCAACCTGGAGCCAAATTGCAAGCATATCTAGGGGTCCCTATTTTGCAGCCTCACGCCTGCGCGCAGCGTTTTAGACTTCGAATCCTTCGCAGGACGAGGTCAAATGCTGGACGGACGAGTGCTGGGAGCCTCTCAGGTAAAATATAAACCATTTGGGAAACCCCCTCTAAAGAGAGAGGTTGCCCGGCAGCCGGATCAAGGCCAACAAAACAAGCGCGCGCGGGAGGAACCAAGCCGTGACCACCCGCAAGGACCGAGAGGAAGTGGAAGTGCTCCGAGGCTCCCTTCATGGGGTTGTGCGGGTACTGCAGGCCAGCTGCGTCGTCCTCCTGCCTGGCTGCCCATAGGGGCCACGCCCCGGGGTTGGCCAACAAGTGGGTCTTCGAGCGTCCCAAGGTCACGAACGCGCCCATCAATCCGAACTTGGATTCGAGCAGCAAAACAGATTTAGAAACTTGCAGGAAATACAGAGAATTGAAAAGAAAGCTTTCAGAGCGCGTGCTTTTGCAGCGCAAAGCGTGCGCCAGGGAGGAACCGAGCCCGGGACCACCCGCTTCAGGGACGGACGCGCGACCGCCGGGCCACCAGCCCCGCGGCGGAGCCCCGGCGCGCACGGCTGAGCCGCGACCAAGAGGTCCCGACCTAGAAAGTGCGCAAATTTAGCGCGTAGCAAAATTTGAGATTTTGGCCCCGAACTTTGATTTGAACAACGAAACCGATTTAGAAGCTTGCGGGACACGCGCAAAACTGAAAAGAAAGTCTTAAGAAAGCCTGCTGCGGCCCGACCCGTTGTAGGGCAAACATTTAAATATATATATATACTAGAGTAGAGAATAGAGGTTTAGGGTTTAGGGTTTAGGGTTTAGGGTTTAGGGTTTAGGGTCCGCCAACACAGTGTGGTGGCGCCCTAGCCAAATGTCGAGAGCGAGTAGCGGAGACCTCAAAGCTTCGAAAGTTTTTCTATATAGGGGAATCCTTGGACCGTAATCCGAAAAGGTCGAGCTTTTTTATGATAAAATGGTCTACGGGCTTGATAAAATGGTCTACGAGGGCTGCCTTGGCTTGATAAAACGGCGATAAAATGGTCTACGGCTTGATAAAATGGTCTACGGGCTGCCTTGGCTTGATAAAACGGCGATAAAATGGTCTACGGGCGATAAAATGGTCTACGGGCTGCCTTGGCTTGATAAAACGGCGATAAAATGGTCTACGGGCGATAAAATGGTCTACGGGCTGCCTTCGCTTGATAAAACGGCGATAAAATGGTCTACGGGCGATAAAATGGTCTACGGGCTGCCTTCGCTTGATAAAACGGCAATTGGCTTAATAAAACGGCCATTGGTGGGGGCGATAAAATGGTCTACGGGCTTGATAAAATGGTCTACGGGCTGCCTTGGCTTGATAAAACGGCAATAAAATGGTCTACGGGCGATAAAATGGTCTACGGTCTCAAGCCTCTCGATCGAGCCTTTCGAGCCTCTCGAGCCTCTCGATCGGGCCTTTCGAGCCTTTCGAGCCTCTCGAGCCTCTCGATCGAGCCTTTCCCTTTCAAGCCTCTCGAGCCTCTCGATCGGGCCTTTCGAGCCTTTCGAGCCTCTCGAGCCTCTCGATCGAGCCTTTCGAGCCTCGAGCCTCTCGATCGGGCCTTTCGATCTTTTCGAGCCTCTCGATCGTCTGGCCTTTCGAGCCTTTCGAGCCCCTCGAGCCTCTCGATCGAGCCTTTCGAGCCTTTCGATTGGGCCTTTGGAGCCTTCTCGATCCAGCCTTTCGAGCCTCTCAAGCCTCTTGATCGGGCCTTTCGAGCCTTTCGAGCCTCTCGAGCCTCCTCGATCCAGCCTTTCGAGCCTCTCAAGCCTCTCGATCGGGCCTTTCGAGCCTTTCGAGGTTCTCGAGCCTCTCGATCGAGCCTTTCGAGCCTCTCGAGCCTCTCGATCGGGCCTTTCGAGCCTTTCGAGCCCCTCGAGCCTCTTGATCGAGCCTTTCGAGCCTTTCGATCGGGCCTTTCGAGCCTTTCCAGTTTTTCGAGCCTCTCGAGCCTCTTGATCCAGCCTCTTGAGCCTCTCAAGCCTCTCGATCGGGCCTCTCGAGCTTTTCGAGCCGAGCCTCTTGATCAAGCCTTTCGAGCCTCTCGAGCCTCTCGATCGGGCCTTTCGAGCCTTTCGAGCCTCTCGAGCCTCTCGATCGAGCCTTTCGAGCCTTTCGAGCCTCTCGATCGGGCCTTTCGAGCCTTTCGAGCCTCTCGAGCCTCTCAATCGAGCCTTTCGAGCCTCTCGAGCCTCTCGAGCCTGTCGAGCCTTTCGAGCCTCTCGAGCCTCTCGAGAGAACGACTATTAGCAATTTAATCGACCGCCTAACTCATTATCGACCTTAGATCGACTGATCGATCGAGTCAACATTAAAATCGACACGCAACCTTACACCTGTGTTGGCGCATATGGCGGCAGCCACTAAAAGTTTAGGGTTTAGGGTTTAGGGTTTAGGGTTTAGGGTTTAGGGTGTGACAGATGAGGGCGCTCGCTCGGGGATAAATTCCCCCTAGCCGCTCGCTCCGCGCCGCTATGTAGTTCCCGCCCTTGACCCAACCCAGACTCAGACTCTTTTAGGGTTTAGGGTTCGACAAGCAAACCCACGGGGCTACAGCTTTCCTCGCGCGCAGCGCCTGGTGGATAAGAAACGGCGAGGGGTGGGGGCGGAGCCGGGCAGCGCGAGGCGAGCGAAGCGCAGGCGAGCGCCGGCCCGGCGCGGCCGCGGCCCCAAGCTGCAGGCGCGAGCAAGCAGCAGGGCAAAGGCGAAAAGCGTTTTGCGTGTTGGGAGCCCTGTCTGCGTGCGCGACGTCCAAAAGACGTTTTTTCCCTCTGCCATCTTGCCCCCCCGCATTGACAACGCAACTCCGCAGTAGTGTCTATGGACAAGTCTTGCCACGGAGTTGCGTTACTGCACTGGCGCCTTGCTGTTCCCCCTACATTGCCGGGATGAAGTGCTGCGGGCTCACATTGCCCGCGATCAAATAGTCCTCGTCGCGGCGCACTCTCGACAGCGCAACGTACCCCGCGGCCCGGCAGAAGGGCCGGTCCAGCCAGAGCGTCACATGCTCCAGCGTCTGCCCTTGGACCTTCTGGACTGTCGCTGCATAGCCAAGACGGACGGGGTAGAAGTCCACATCTTGCCGGCAAACGCGCTCGCGGATCTTGCAGATCGCAAGCCGCCTGCCAGTGTTCGTCTCCACAGTGAGACAGCCGCTGGCGGCGTCATAATCTTCCACCACTGCGCCCATGCCGTTAACAAAGTCTTGCCGTTTGTTGAGGTTCTTGGTCAAGACAATTCGCAGACCCCCGTAGATCTGCGTCGGCAGCGCCTGTGCGTCCTTGACCGGGTCGCCCTCCTTGTCGAAGTTGGCAGGGTCTGCCTCCCAATCCAACGGCAGCTCAGCCAACGGCTCCTGATGCCGATCCGGGAACAAGACCTTTACAGCCAACTCGTTCAAAAGCAGCGCGCCCTTGCGCGTACAAGTGACCATAGTGGTCTTGTGCTCGGTTTTCCGAAGCACCGACAACACGTCAAAGGCGTCGGGCTCAGAGCCTTCCCAGGCGCGATGAGCCTTGTTGGCAATCTTCGCAAGCAGCTTGGCGCTTGGAACGCTCGTGCGCAAAGCATTGAGCTTGTGCTGCAGCTTGGGGTCCTCGCAGCGATAGACCATGCTGAAGTTGATCTCCATAACGTTCCGCCACGCTGGGCTGTCCGTCACCTTTGACCGGCTTCTGCGGCGGCAGCTGCCAGAAATCCCCAAGAAACACCAAGCGCGGCAGGCGGTCTGCGGCGTGCCACATAGCAACCAGCCGGTCGAAGTGCTCCGCAGTCAACATCGACACCTCGTCCACAACCACAAGGTCGTAGGGGCTTAGCAGTGGCAGGGCCTGCGAGATCTCCTTGTGAAACCAGAAGCCGCCGTGGCAAGTGTCCACGTCCACGCCCGGATGCTTGCGCCGCATCTCGGCGGCCAGCTGGCCCGTGGGCAGTGCGAAGAGGATGCGGGCGCTGCGCGCCTGCCAGCGCCGGATGCAGCGATTGAGGACCAAGGTCTTGCCTGTGCCCGGCGGGCCTAAAGCGGCCATGATTCGGTTCTTGTCAAAGGCCTCAAGCTGCAGCGTGTCGACCAAGTCATCGTCAGCCGCCTCACGCGCCTCCAGCGAGCGCCGAGTTGCGACGTCGACACAGCGCTCCAGCGCCCTCTGCGCGGCGGACAAGGCCACGCGGTCTTCAGGCTCTTCCGCCTCTCGGCCGCCTTCGACGCCTTCCATGTCCACATCACGGACATCTTCCTGCGCCAACTCGCCCCGCAGATACTGCCCGACGAGATGCCGCTGGGCCCGAACCAGATTGCAGACGGTCTCAATATGGTCGCTTCCGTTGGCTTCCAACGCCATGTCAGCCCGCAGCTCCGCCAGATCGGCTCCCCAGTAATTAGGTTGTCGCTGCAAGGCTGCGGCGAATAGCTGATAACGCTCCGGCACCCGATCCCGGATCGTCTTTGTCAGGAACTCGCCAAGGTCGTCAAAGGGGCAGTGGAGCGCCAGCCACTGCCCGTAGAACCGGTCGCGCAGCCGGGACACGCAGCCGGCCGCAACGGCCTTCTCGCCCTCACACACACACGCCCGCGCGAAATCCTCCAAACTGTCTGCGCTACCAGCCTTCTGCGCCGCTTTCCACTTCCGCTCTACCCACTGGACGATCTTCCCGTCGGCGTTGCTCTTGCGGAGGAACTCGAGCAGAGACATGTTCGGGCCCTTCCACTCGCAGGCCTCGTGGCGGGAGACGTAGGCAGGCGGCTCTTCCATGCCGGGCCACGGGGCAAAGATGTCCACCAGAGTGCCTCCAAAGGAAAACTGCGGGAAGAGGGCGCCGCTCAAGCCCAGCCACATCTCTGGCTCAAGTGGATGGTGGTCAAACAATACCCGGCGCGCAATGCTGTAATCCGACGCATCGTCATTCAACCAGTCGCCTGCGAAGCCACCGCTAAATTTCTGCTGATACGTGGACACGTATCGAAACAGAGCGCCGCGGCCATCTGCTTGGAGCACATCTTCGTGACACTTCGTCACCTGCAGCGCCTCCGGAAAATAGGCGCGAACATGGCGGGCGTGGTCTTCCTCGCCGTGGTGGAGCAGCATTCTGGCCGGCCTCGTCCCACGCAGACGGCTCGTCGCGCACGGGGACCTTGCTGCTTGTCCGGTCAAGCTGCGAGTCCTCGACGATGCCACGGGTCAGGGCGTCTCGGGCTGCGTCTGGGAGACTGGCGCTCAGCTTCTCCTCCAACTTGATGGAGCCGACGTTGCGGAGGAAATCAAGCGAGTGGGAGTGGACCGTCCCTCGCCCATGGTAGCGCTGCGTCCCCGTCTTGCGCTTGCCGTCCTGAAACTCCAGCCGCGAAACAAAATTGACAACGGTCTGCGCGCCTGATCCGTCAGCAGCGCCGAGCATGTGCTCCTTCCAGTCCTTGCCCGCGGTCCGGCGGTTCATGCCACTGAAGTAACCGCGGTCAAACTCCTTGAGAACATGAGCCATGTGCAGAGTTTCCGGCCCGGCCAATGCTTGGCGCCCACACCCAACTTTTGCCATCTCGTCCATCACCCACGCGTGGTACGGAAAGGATAGCTCGTACGGCGCACGCGTCCTGAAAAGGAATGGCAGGCCAATTTGGCGCTGGAGATCAAGCAGGGCCAAGTGCCGCGCACGCCAGTACTCCGGAGAGAAGGACGCATTCTTGAGGGCCAGCCGCAGCGGAACTCCCTTGGCTGAATTCTTCGTGCCACCTAACGTGCTCCACATGACTAAGTCATACACAAAGTGGAGCAGTTCGTACTCTTCTGAGTACCCAGCGACCGGCCCCAACACTTTCTGGAGAAACGAGCGCCGAATGCTCTGCCGCCCCTTCCGCAACTTGCGAGCACCCGGCTCATCTTCCTCGCTCCCATCTGAGCCAGCGGGCTCCTCCTGAGAGTCCTTCCCCTTGCTCTCATCTTCGTCGCTAGACGACAGGCCCGTCCGCCTGGCTTGCTGGCGACGATCGTCGCTCAGACGAACCGCTGTCTTGCAGAGCGACTCCTCCCAATACAAGTGTGGCCACAGGGCGCACTCCAAACCTCGCTCCTCCAGAAAACGGAGTGGCAACTTGCGTCGCTTCTCCTCAGCGTCAGGGTGCGCCAGCAAAAAGATGCGATGCTTCTCGAGGAAATCCGCGTAGGCAGACGGGCTATCGTCCTCCAGAAGGCAACGGAAGGCACGACGGGCCCGCTTGCGCTGCCGTCGCGTCTCGAGCGCCGCGATCTTGTCCTCGACATCTTGTGCCGACCAGGCGAAGCGGATCATAGAGGAATGCACCCGGTAACCGTGCGCGACCTTGTCATAGGCGCCCGTGTCAATGTCCAGCGGACGCAGAGCCGCGACAACTTCGCGCGACAGAGGCTCCGGAATGTCGCTTGGCTGCGGCACTTTGACCCCGCGATGGAGAAAGGTCGAGGCCGCATGCTGCGGCATGTCTGGCACATCTGCCAGGAGCCAAATTTGCACCAGTTCTCAGCAATCTCAGCCCGCTTGGAGATGTCGGGGCTGGGCAAGCCGCAGTCGTTGGGCGCCGCGTCGGACGCCGGCGGCGCTTGCGCAAGCTCTTCGCACTCGCTGGCCTTGCTGAAGCGGCGGCCGATACGGTCGGGGCAGAAAACCTTGCGGCGAATCCTCATCCGATCCCGGCGGACCACCTCCCGCCAGGCCGCGGCGTCCTCCAGATTGAGCTCCCCGGCCGGCCGCTGGCGGGCAGCCAGCAAATCCTTCCACTTCTCCGCCGGGTTGGCCTTGGGCGCCGCCTTCTGCTCCCGACGCTTTGCCGCGCGCAGGACGCGAGCGCGGAAATCCGAAGCAAACGCCTCTCCGCGCCGCCGCCGCAAATTCTCCAGACACTCCTCAAACTTCGCCGGGCTCATGGCCTGGAGGGCCGACAATGTCTTCGTCACTTGAAAGCCATTCTGCTGCGCGAGCAGGCTGTCCAAGTGGTCCCCGCTGCAAAACAGGCAGCGCTGTTGGCCGCGGTCCGGCTGAACACGGGCCGGGGCCCCAAGCACGGTGGTCGAGAAGGAGCACTCCCGGCCATCCTCGCCAGCGCAGTGCTCGTTGGGCCGAGCAGCCCGCGCGGCAGGGCGGCGCAGTGGGTCGGGGTGGCAGACACGAGCGGCCGCCGCCAGGCCCGGGCCAACCAGGAAGGCAAAGGGCCGCTGCTGCTTGCCGCAGAGGCGGCGCCTCTTAGGCGCGAGCTCGGCGTCAGCTTCGTCTTGGCTGCGCTCGCTGTCACTCAAGACCCGGAACGCCGCAGCCCGCGGCGGGCCATCTTCGCTCACCTCTGCTTCGCCCGCGTCATCTGCCTCCGCGGCCAGGCAGGCCGCCCACTTCTCTCGAGTCATTCGCCCGACCGGGTGCTTCAGAATGCCCAGCACCATCTCGCCGGGCGCTTGGCCCTCCGCTTCCAGCAAGGTCTTCATCCAGCCGCCAACCATGTTCTTGTACTCCGAAACGTCAATCTCCTGGTCGAAGAGCTCGCCAACCTTGGCGCGGCTGCAAGAGCCGCCCATCCGGCGGTAGATGTTGTAGACGAGCCCCCCGCGCCACTTATAGTAGCGCCGCGGCCTTCTCCAACTGCTCACCGTCCGAGCTCGGGTCGCTCCTGGCGTAGCCCCCGTGGTCCATGAAGTAGTCCATGACATCCTCGGCAAGCTCGCCTGCCTTGACCGGCCGCCCCTCATCGCCATCCTCTGGCTTGAGCCCCATGTCGTTGTTGGCTTCTGCGGCCGCTTCGGCCAGAGCTTCCTGGATTTCCGCGCCCTCGCCCAGGCGCTCCCGGACCTTCTCCTGGAGATCTTCTCGCCGCTCGGCCGGGGCGCGCGCCAGGAGCTGCAAGACGGCCCCGGGATTGGCGGCTTGGGCGGCCAGCGCGCAAACCAGCAGTCCTGTTAGCTGGGCGTCGCCCAGGCGGCGCAGCAGCTCCTCCGGGCAGCACCAGACGCAGCGCCCAGCGAACTTGCCTTGAGCGGGCTGTCCGAGAACAGACGGGCTTAGGCCCTACTTGCAGGCGTCCGTTCCAGGCCCAGCGGGAGGCTTAACCCTCCCGCCCTGCTTTGCTTCTACGTCAAGCGAACGCGTAAGGCCGCTCGCAGCTGAGCTGCTCGGGCGGCTGCCTGGTCTCGGCAGCCAACGCTCGGGCTCTGCTTCAAGCGCTTCATCGAGCCCTCGCTAAGTTTAGGGTTTCGGGTTTAGGGTTTAGGGTTTAGGGTTTGTAGACGACTGGGGGGGAGCGCTTCGTTGGGTGTGAGACACACCCCAACTCACTCCGCGCTCCCCCCAACTGGCGGGAGCCGGTTGCCCACCCCTTGACCACCCGGATATCAAGCAATTTAGGGTTTAGGGTTATCAACCCCCTGGCGTCCCCCATTCTTGGGGGAACACGTTGCGCCTTGGATAAATCAGACAGGGCAGCTCTGTCAGCGGCCGCTTCTTCCGCCCGGCGAAGAGGGAAAGTTTGCCAGCTTGTTTGCCTTGGCGGCGCTGCGACGTCCCACGCTGCGGGCTTGTCCGGCATGGGCGTTCGCAGGGCTACCCTGGCGTCCGCCGAGCGGCGCGCGCTGCGTTAAAGCAGGCAGTCGCGCTGGCGCCGCGCAAGATGTCGCAGCGCGAAACAAAATCTTAGCTTGGCGCAGGACCTTGCAAGGCGACGCAAACGCGCGCAACAATTGCTGCGACCAAAAGCCGCGACACCGCGTCTCGCACGTAGTGCGGGCTTCCGCTGAGAGGGAAAGGGTAAGGTCCCACGCTGTGGGCTTTTCCGGCATGGACATTCGCAGGGCTACCCTGGCGTCTGGCGCGCTGTGTTAAAGCAGGGGGTCAAAGAGTGACGCACGGGCGTCGGCCGCACCTTGCACTTGCGCAGAAGCCTGGCGACAAGTTCTTAAGAAGCGGCGCGCGGCGTTCCCTGACAAACTCTTGGCTTCGCGCAGGAGCGAGTTGCAGACAACTAAAGGCGCGGGAAAAAGGTTGACAGGCCGCGGGCGTCGACGAAGTCTTTGCCCGCGCGAGATGTCGCAACGCGAAACAAAATCTTAGCCTGGCGCAGGGCCTTGCAAGGGAAGGCGGACGCGCGACAACTGCTGCGACCAAAAGCCGCGACGCCGCGTCTCGCGCGAGAGCAAAGCGTCGCGTGCTTCCGCTAACAAAACCTTTGCTTCGGAGGTCGCTAGTCAAAATCTTGGCAAGGAAGGGCTCGCGCGGCGAAACGTCGCGCGGGCTTCCGAACGAAGCCTTGGCTTCGGCAGAAGTCAACGGCGCCGATCCGCTGAAACCTTGGCTTTGGACGGCCGGGATCCCGCCGAGAAAAGCTCGTTGGCGCAAACACTGGCGTGGCAACGCCGCGCGCGCGATAAGTCCGGCGAGGTCTCGGTTTTGCGGGAGGGCTTGCGAAGAAAAAAGATTTTTCGCTGAAGCGGCGACTTGTGGCTAAGGCGGCCATTTCTAGCTCATTTTTAACCGGCCAGAAGCACCTGCAAGACAGTCAGATCTTTTAGATTTCTAGTTTTGCATGATTCCGTATGAAGAATTGATTAGCGGCCGGGCCCGGACATTTTTCAGCATTTCTAGCCCAATGGCCGTGAAGGCCAATGGCCGTTTTATTAAGGAAGTCAGGACTCTGTCGCAGACGGCCAAATGCACACAACGGGCGCGCTTTGACAACGCCATTTTTAAAGCTGACGGCCGAGTAGCAAAAGCCAATGGCCGTTTTTTGAAAGATTGCTATTTTTACGAAAGGTTGCGGCGGCGCCCGGAAAAACCGATTCGAGCTTTGGAGAGCCGATCCGATATTGCGCCGTGCAAGCAATTTATCAACGGCCGGGCGGCCGTCCGCAGCCGGACTTGCAAGGCCAATTCCCGTTTTGTCAAGGAAATGCAATTGTGTCAAGGAAGTGGAACCGCAACCCTAGATTCTGTCGCGGATAGCAAATTTCACATGATTCCATATGAAGAACTGATCAGCGGTCCAGTTTGCAATTTTTTTAAAGCCGACGGCCAAACAGCAAGGGCCAGTGGCCGTTTTATGAAGGCTGGCCATTTGTAAGCAAGGTTGCGGCGGCCGCTCCTTGGGTTTCAGCTTCGGAGGGACGATCTGATACTTGCAAGGCCAATGGCTGTTTTACAAAGGCGCGCTTTAATATCGCTAGTTTATCACGCTTTATCAAAGCCAATGGCCGTTTTATCAAGGCTTGCAATTTTTGAGCAAGGTTGCGGCGGCGCCTGGAAAGGCCGCCCCCTAGATTTCAGCTTCGAAGGGCCGATCCGATATTGCGCCGCACAAGCAACTTATCAACGGCCGGACATTGCTGTTTTATCAAGGCACGCTTGAACAACGCCAGTTTATCAAAGCCAATGGCCGCTTTATGAAAGCCAATTGCCGTTTTATCAAGGCCGGCCCCGATGGCCGCTTTGCCAAGGGCAGCCCAATGGCGACTTTATCAAGGGCGGCCAGCCGCAATGGCCGATTTATGAAAGCCGATGGCCGTTTTATGAAAGCCGATGGCCGTTTTAGCCGGCCAGCCCCAATGGCCGTTATATCAACAATGGCCGTTTTATTAAGGCCGAGGACCACGCCGCAATGGCCGTTTTATCAACAAGAAGCCGCAAATTGCCCAGATCTCTAGATTCGGGTCGCGGATGGCCGATTTCATATTGTCCCGTATAAGCAGTTTATCAGCGGCCAGGCCGAGCTCTTTGTAGCAAAGGCTGGCAAAGATCCAGGGCGGGCAGCCGCAGTTGCCGTTTATCAACAATGGCCGTTATATCAAAGCCGATGGCCAATGGCCATTTTATCAAAGCTTAAGGACAAGGATTATCAGCACTGAGCCTTCATGGAGGCCGGCCACGATAAGCCAATCCCATGGCCGTTTTTTCTTTGCAGGCCAGTCAATCACAGCCAACGGCCGCTTTATCGTTTGCAATTTTTGAGCAAAGTTGCGGCGGCGCCTGGAAAGGCCGCCCCCTAGATTTCAGCTTCGAAGGGCCGATCCGATATTGCGCCGCACAAGCAACTTATCAACGGCCGGACATTGCTGTTTTATCAAGGCACGCTTGAACAACGCCAGTTTATCAAAGCCAATGGCCGCTTTATGAAAGCCAATTGCCGTTTTCTCAAAGCCGGCCCCGATGGCCGCTTTGCCAAGGGCAGCCCAATGGCAACCGCGATGGCCGTTTTATGAAAGCCGATGGCCGTTTTGGCCAGCCCCAATGGCCGTTATATCAACAATGGCCGTTTTATTAAGGCCGAGGACCACGCCGCAATGGCCGTTTTATCAACAAGAAGCCGCCAATTGTCCAGATCTCTAGATTTGGGTCGCGGATGGCCGATTTCATATTGTCCCGTAGAAGCAGTTTATCAGCGGCCAGGCCGAGCTCTTTGTAGCAAAGGCTGGCAAAGATCCACAGCGGGCAGCCGCAGTTGCCGTTTATCAACAATGGCCGTTATATCAAGGCCGATGGCCAATGGCCATTTTATCAAAGCTTAAGGACAAGGATTATCAGCATTGAGCCTTGATGGAGGCCGGCCACGATGGCCAATTTATCAAGGCCAGCTCCAACCGGAAGGGCCGACCCTTACATCTAGCTCTCGGAGGCTCGATCCGCTATTGCGCCGCATAAGCAATTTATCAACGGCCGGCCGGCCACGGATTTGATCAAGGCCGGCCCCGCTGGCAAGTCTTATCAAAGCCAATCCAATGGCCGTCCGTTTTATCAAGGCAGGCTAATCAATCACAGCCAATGGCCGCTTTATCAAAGCCAATGGCCGGCTTATCAAAGCCAATGGCCGTTTTATCAAGGCCGGCCATTTCTAGCTAAGAAGGAGTTCAGAGGGAAAAACCTTTGGGTTTAGGGTTTCAACTTTAGTCTACTGTCGTAGACCAGCAAAGCCTGTCGGCCGGCTGATTGAAGCCTAGCAAGGCAGCAAGCCCGCAGCTTAACCTACGGGCTGGCGAAGGACTCAAGACGCTCGCGGAGCTCGGCGGGCCTCGCCCACCCAAGTAATGGGCATGGTGGGCTCGGCTAGACTTTAGGGTTTGCCCTCGAAGCGGCGCGCCTCGACCCAAAGGGTCGCGGGGCGGCGCGCCGAGGCGGCTGCTTCAACCCACCCCAATACCGCCCAGAGACAAATCTTTTAGGGTTTAGGGTTTTAATTGACCCCGGCAGGGCGAATGATACGGGAAGCGCTTGATCGTGCAAAGACAACAAGCCCGCAGCGCAAACGCTTGAAATTTGCATCTTTATTCTGCGACGGCTTGAGCTTCGCGCGCGCTTCGCACCACGTCCTAAGGAGACGTGGGCGCTTGTGACGCAGCTGCTTGAGGCTCGCGCAGGTCGCGAGGGGTCGACGGTTGGCTGCGGCGATTTCGCCGCAAGCGAGCGGCGGAGGATAGTTCAGGCGAAGGCTGCAGCGATTGAATCGCTAGCGCTAGCCGAGCGCTGCAGCTGGAGCGAGTTGAGTCGCAGAAGCGTTTGCCGCGTGAAAGTTGCAGCTGCACTGGCTTGAGCCCAAAGCTTCAACGCGCTACTGGGGCGGTCTCGCGCGCTTGGACTTCGTAAGCTCTGCTTGAGGCTCCCAAAGGCTGGCAAGGGGCCGACGGCTGTAACGACTTTGAGCAAGCGTTGGGCCATAGTTGAGGCCAAGGCTGCAGCGATTTCAACGCTAGGATACGTTTATAAACGCTTGAAGGCGCAGCTGCGACGGTTGGAGCCCAAAGCTTTGCTCTGGGGCAGTCGCGCGCGCTGGCCACGTCACTTGGTCAACTCGCCGCAGGCTCCTTCGTAGAAAGGAGTCGACGCGCGGGCGATCTGCTTTGCAGGCGAGCAAGAGGTCGGCGACAAGCCGTCGGCCGTTTGCTGGCTGCGTTGCGCAGAGGCTGGCAACAAGCCGTCGTCCGTTCGCTGGCTGCGTTGGAAGCGCAGGCGGCGGCGACAAGGGGCCATCGTTCAGGGCGCGAGTTCATCGCGAGCGTTGGGGGCCATAGCGCAGGCCACGGCTTCAACGATTTCGTCGCGGGCGTGGAAAACTTTGCAAGGCCGGAACAGACTTGTCAGGAGGCCGAAAGGGCAGACCCTTTGATGTTATCAAGCATTTTTGCCGAGCGGCAGCCCAATGGCCAGATCGTATAAAGAATTTATCAGCGGGCAGGAGCCACGTTGCTTGGCCGATTCACGCCACGTCCTAAGGAGACGTGGGCGCTTGTGACGCAGCTGCTTGAGGCTCGCGCAGGCGAGGGGTCGACGGTTGGCTGCGGCGATTTCGCCGCAAGCGAGCGGCGGAGGATAGTTCAGGCGAAGGCTGCAGCGATTGAATCGCTAGCGCTAGCCGAGCGCTGCAGCTGGAGCGAGTTGAGTCGCAGAAGCGTTTGCCGCGTGAAAGTTGCAGCTGCGCTGGCTTGAGCCCAAAGCTTCAACGCGCTACTGGGGCGGTCTCGCGCGCTTGGACTTCGTAAGCTCTGCTTGAGGCTCCCAAAGGCTGGCAAGGGGCCGACGGCTGTAACGACTTTGAGCAAGCGTTGGGCCATAGTTGAGGCCAAGGCTGCAGCGATTTCAACGCGAGGATACGTTTATAAACGCTTGAAGGCGCAGCTGCGACGGTTGGAGCCCAAAGCTTTGCTCTGGGGCAGTCGCGCGCGCTGGCCACGTCACTTGGTCAACTCGCCGCAGGCTCCTTCGTAGAAAGGAGTCGACGCGCGGGCGATCTGCTTTGCAGGCGAGCAAGAGCTCGGCGACAAGCCGTCGGCCGTTTGCTGGCTGCGTTGCACAGAGGCTGGCAACAAGCCGTCGTCCGTTCGCTGGCTGCGTTGGAAGCGCAGGCGGCGGCAACAAGGGGCCATCGTTCAGGGCGCGGCTTCTGCGATTTCATCGCGAGCGTTGGGGGCCATAGCGCAGGCCACGGCAGACCCTTTGATGTTATCAAGCATTTTTGCCAAGCGGCAGCCCAATGGCCAGATCTCCCAGATTTGGGCCACGGATGGCCAGATTCATATGACCCCGTATAAAGAATTTATCAGCGGGCAGGAGAAGCATTTTCAGCCCCGACGGCCGCTTTATCAAGGTCAATGGCCATTTTATCAAAGCCGATGGCCATTTTCAAGGCCGATGGCCGTTTTATCAAGGCCAATGGCCATTTCATCAAGCCAATGGCCGTTTTATCAAGGGGCGCAACTTTAGAGCCAGGTTAGGGTCTAGGACCTAGGTTTTAGGGTAATATAATATTGCTTCGCATATTATGTGCCTGCAGGCACGGTCCCAAGAGAAGGGAGGCCCTTGGGGCCGCTGTATGGCTGCTGGCGCTTTATCGGCAATCGCTCGGAGCTATTGCCCGGGCGCTAAGCGCGCCGTGCGCTCACGACTCCATGTCGCTCTAAGCGAGCGGTTAGTCGTCGCGAGCTTTAAGTTTAGGGTTTAGGGTTTAGGGTGTGCTCAGAGGATGGAGGCTTAGGGCTAGATGGCCCGCCCCAATCCACCCGGAGTTAGCAGCACACCTTCCGGCCGGGGTTTCTTGTTCTTATTGCAAACTTTGCGCGGCGCGACTCGATCCATTTGTTGCAAGAGAAAAGAAAAGGTTGCGCGAAGCTCCGGCGGCGCGAGGCGAGCGGGGAGCGAAGGCGAGCGCGGACGGAGCAAGGCGCACAAGCCCGGGTCGAAGAGCGGGAGCCAAGCGGCCATTAGGGCCGGCCTTGATAAAACGGCCATTGGGGGGGGGCCGGTCACGATCCGAGGGGGGGCCGGTCACGATATATTTTGACCGGCCCCCCCCCTCCCGGGGTCGGTCGCGATGTACGAAAAGGGGGCCGGTCGCGATCCGTATCACGACCGACCCCCTCCCGGCGGGGGGCCGGTCAAAGTGTATCGCGACCGGCCACCCCGGATATCGCGACCGGCCCCCCCCCCGGTCTGACAATTTCATATAAAAAACACGCTTCGGAGGCGCCGGGAGGCTTTCGAAGGCAATCTAGAAACGACCAATCGCGAGGGTTTCCAGAACCATTGAGTAGAGAACAATCTTACGAACTATGCTAGGCAGCAACGTTTTCTAGTTTTTACTTTTGGCTTTCCGGTCGGCCCCGCACACACGCTGCTTTCGGTCGGCCAGTCGCGCTCGCCGCTCGGTCGGTCACCCGCCCCCTGACAGGACCCGCTGGGCCGCCGGAGAAGGCCGGCCTCGGCAACCGCGGCTTGGCAGGCGGCGGCCGGAGAAGAAGCCCCTGGGAGGCCTCAATCAAGTGAGCGGGGCGGCTGTCTCACCTTTGGTTTCACTATGGTTTTTGATATGTTTGAACTGGTCGATAAGACTTATCCAAAGACACTGTCGATCATTTCGGAACATCGACACAAATGTGATCGAGCGGAAAAAACGGAAGAGGGAGCCAGGGACGCCCAGTCAAGGTCAGAAGGCCCCGCCAAGTCACGCGTCACAGGCAAACGGCAGGCCCCGACAGACATGGCAAGTTGGGAATCAGAAGTCGGCGGAAGGTTGGGTCAAGATGTTTGAGACAGTTGTTTTAGTCGAAAACTCGTCACGTGCGCCGACGCGTTTCCAAAGCTCAAGTCAGAGCGGCAGCCCCCCAACACTGACTTGCAGGACGGCCCCCCTTGACCAATGGCCCTCTACTACGCCTGGCGCGGGGACCTCGTCTATGGCATCTACCAGCGGATGGGCGGCTCGCGCCGCCGCGACGAGGTGAGCAAGCTTTTCGACCAGGAGGCGGACATCTCGAACTACAAGCGCATGGTCGGCGGCTGGATGATCGTGCTGCTGGAGGCAGAGGGCAAGACGCCTGGCACAATGGTCTTGGACAGCCTCAAACATCCGGTCGGGCGGATGACCTGGGACCGGTGGGTCGACAGCATGGTCACGGAGGTGGACAAGGCGGCAGAGGTGGCCGCGGCTACGGAGGAGCGGGCGGAAGCAGAGGCTCCCAAGCGCTGCCGGGCGTGGGGGAAGCGGCCGCCATGAGACGGCAGAGGTCCTCGGCGAGGGCAAAGCGCAGACGGAGGACCTCCTGGAGGCGGCCTTGGCGGAGCTGGAGAAAGTAGAGGAGCGGCCGCCCGCGAACAAGGTCGCGAAGAAGGCGAAGGCGGCAGTCAAGAAGAAGCCGAGCGCGGCGCCCAGCGCGAGCACGGGGGCGAGAGCGGTCAAGAAGCCGAGCGCGGCCTCCCCGGCGGACGCGCGCAAGTGCGCGGGGCGCGGAGCGCGTTGGCCGTGTGTTTATAGCCAGCAGCGCCCGGGGACTTCGGGCAGCTACAACAGCCACATTAAGGGCAACAAGGCCTGCGTCTTCTGCAACGACAAGCTGATGACGGGCGCCTGCGAGAAGGCGAAGGGCCGCGGCGCCATCTTGGGCGCCCTCAAGAAATTCCGCGCTGTCTACGCGGAGAAGCCCCACATCTACAACTCGGCTCTGCTTCGGGTCCCAGACAGCTTTCGCGAGCGTCTCCACAAGGAGGCGGCGGCGGACACCCAGCCGCGGGCGGCGCGTCGTCGGGCGAAGAAGGCGAGCTCGAGCCCGAAGACCTCCTGGACCACGGCGCTGGCCTCTCGGAAGCGCGCCTGGCGCCCGCTAACCGCGGCAGAGGCCAAGAAGCACAAGAAGCGGGTCAAGGCCGACCGCAAACGCGTCCAGAAGAAGTTCTTCGAGGCCCACGACATCAAGGCGCCGCCCGGCGAGGACATCGCGGAGAACGACGCGGGCCTCCCGGCGCCGGCCCGCTCAGAGCAGGGCCGTTTCGTGGAGCTCTGGGCAAAATTCGGCTCCTGGGGCATCTGCAAGGGCTGCCGCTCGCTGCAGCCGCGGCGGCTGGAGCCGATCGACTGCAGAGTGGCCAAGCCGGAGATCGCGCCGCGGGCCTGCAAGGCGTGCCAGAACAGCAAGGTTGCCACCCCGACCTTCGAGGAGATCCCGCAGCCGCTCCGGGCGCTTTCCAAGGCAGTCGTTCAGGCGCTCCGGCCTCTAGACATCGACGCAGGCCCCTACCAGAGGGCGGCCTACGGCTACCGGGTCCACACCACCATGATCCAGCTGGCGTGGGCAACCGAGAGCGTCCTGGAAAAGATCCGAGAGCTGCCGCGGGACGAGAGGAGGGCCGCCCGAGCAGCCTACGACTTCCTGATGGATTCCGAGGAGTCCGCCTACAGAGACTTTGTTCAGCAACACGAGAAATTCCTGCGGCGGGAAGGCGAGGACGCGCCGGAGCAGCGGCGCAAGCGGCCGCTGCAGTTCCTGGAGACGTCCGGCCTGGAGAACGCGCTCTGGCCCAACCTCTATTGGGCCGAAGCAATGTGCGAGACAGCCATCCGCGCCAGCGATGTGCGCCGTCCGCAGCGCGGCCGACCCGGCCCAGGAAGTCGGCGGGCCGCAGCCGGAAGGGCGGCGCCACCCGCGCGCTTGGCACCCAGCCGAAAGCAGCGGCTCGGAGGCAGAGGAGGGCGGCGAACACAGCGGTCGCCAGAGCATCAAGAAGTCCTTCATGAAGAAGGTCCTGGGCCCCATCGCCGGCTACGCGGAGGACTTCGAATTGCTCCAGTTCGTCTATGATTTGAGTCTGTGGAGTCGCATCGGCGGGGGCAAGAACGCGTGCAAGCACATCCCCCTCCGGCTCGTCTTGAAGGGCGAGACGTTCTCGCCGCTGTGTTTCAAGACGCGGCACGCAGCGCTCATCGACCTGCAGCGACAATGTGGACACCCGCAGATCTTCAAGACGATGGCGCCCTGGGAGCCCAGCTTCCCCTACCACTTCTGGATCCTCAACGAGATGTTGCAGGCGGGGCGGCGGCGCGGTGGGTCCACGGCGGAGGGCAAGCCGGAACAGGAGCTGGCAGGCCTCGAGACGCTGCATCACGCGCACGTCTTCACGGAGTTGGAGCGGGGCCTCTACACCGGCATGAACAAGCGCAGCAGCGCCGACGGCGGGGACGTCTGGAAGGCCCACCTCCTCGGCCCGACCGACAGCGGCGCGGAGACCAGCCAGGCCTTCTTCTTCCGGCTGGAATACCAAGACGGCAAGCGCAAGGCAGCGACCCAGGCCTACCACGGCAGCGGCCGGGTCCACTGCCACAGCCTGAACTACTTGCGGGAGCCCAAGCGGGCCAAGCTCGAGGAGAAGATCCGAGCCACGGAGCCGAGCGAGGACGAGGCGGCGCTGCGGGGCTACGTGCTGGGGCGGCCCCGGCGGCCAGGTGCGGCGACGGGCTGGCCCATCCAGGAGGAGGAGTCGCATTGGGACGACGCCGCGCAGCTGTTGCGGCTGAAGCACACAGCGGAGGACGCGGCGGCCGGCCACAGAGCCTACTTCCCCGACACCTTGGAGATCACGAAGTGCCACCAAGACGCACTGCTTGGCAACGACCGGGGGCCGTTGCTGAAGTACTGCGCGACCTACACGCCAAAATTCTCGGACGCCTTCCAGAAGGAGTGGCTGGCGGACGAGGCCTCGGCGTTCTCCGTGGCCCGGAGGGTGCTCTTCGACTACAAGCCCTGCGAGCCGGAGATGTGGCTCTACCTGGCGGCCAAGACCTTCCCGCCCTGCCGCTACAGCGGGACTATGGAGGAACTGCGGGCGCCCTGGCCGGGAATGAGCGAGGAGGCCGTGCCCAAGATCGTCAAGCTCTACCAAGAGAGCGCCTGGCGACGCGAGGGCATGAGCCTCCTTGAGTTCGCCCGCAAAACAAACAAGAAGGGCGAGATTGCGCAGTGGGTCTGGAACAAGCGGAATCGCCAGGGCAGCAGCGAGACCCTGGAGGATTTTGCGAACAACTGCGAGATGGAGGGAGAAAAGCTCATCGCGGTGGACTCGGTCTCGGTCTTCAACGATCGCCATTTTGGCCAATGGCTGGCTCTCCGGGCGCCGTTCCGGAACTTGGAGGACTTGGTCGACCCGTCAGTTGCAGAGAAGGTGCCCGAGCAGTACCAGCACCTTGGCAACGCCTTGGCCCGCCATCCGGAGCACTGGAGCGACGAGGAGGCAGTGGCCAAGGAGCTGGAGCTGGAGGCCACGGGCGTCGCCAAGGTCAAGTCGTTCCTTGCAAAGCTGAAGGCGGAGCGCCACCTCGTCGAGCAGTATCTGGCGGGCCACATCGTCAAAGGAGACGCCGAGGGAGCTCGCCGAAGTCTGGCAGAAGCAGCTTCCCTGTCCCAGACGAGGGCCTGCAGCTCAATCGACAGCAGCAACTACTGCGCGACAGCGTGCTTGGCGCCGCCGAGCGGGCGGCCAAGGCGCGGGCGGCGCAGGACATCGAGGAACTTGACGAGATCCGAGAGGCCGCGGCCAAGGACGCCCGACCAATCGCCGGGCTCGGACCGCCTGGCACGGGTAAGACCACGGTCGCCGGCAATTGCGTCGACCGGATCCTGGAGAGCGGCGGGCGCGTGCTCTACGCGCTGCCCACAGCTCAGCAAGCGGCAAGGGTCCGCAGCCGGCATCCCGCAGCGGACGTGGACACTTGCGCGGCTGCGTTTTGGTTGTGGAAGGAGAGGGCCGACGAGCACTTGGATGCCCTGGCGCAGTACGACCTCGTGGTGGTGGACGAGGTCTCGCAGCTGACCGCAGAGCAGTTCGACCGCGTGATCCAAATGTGGGAAGCTGCCGACAAGCTCCCGGCCCTAGTCTTCACGGGAGACTTCTGGCAGCTACCGGGCGTCGGCGAGAGCCAGGCCATGGACAGCCCAAAGTGGAGGAGCACATTCGTGGTCAACTTGCACGAGATGTGGCGCTGCAAGGATGAGAAGCTCCGAAAAAAGCTCGAGCTGTTGCGCACGGCAATCCCTACGCCGGAGCAGCTGAAGGACATCTGCCGGGGGCACAAGGCCTGGACCCACGCAGGGGACCCGACCCTGGAAGAGATCGAGCAAGTGTTGCGCCAGCACCCCGACACGACGGTGGCCACCTGCACTCGGCAGAAGGCGGCCGTCGTCAACCAGCTCTGTGTCCAGGCGCTGTTCGAGAAGATGCGCAAGCCGGCCCTGGGCGAGCTGGAGCTAGACTGGGAGGCGAACCCCGAGAACTACGAGGGCAATGGCGACGCAATTTAGCTCAAACGCGGAGCTTGAAAAGCGAGCCGGCCCTGTTCCTTACTAGAGTTCATATGAAATCGACGGATGCCATCGAGGCCGGCCCCGATGGCCAGTTTATCAAGGCCAGCTCCAACCGAAAGAACGAGTTGCGCCTCGGACCGGGTTGGCTGACCTAACCTTTCCTTTCGAAAATACTTGTGGGTGCGCCTGCTCGGACATGCCGGGGTCGCCCCAAAGCGCGTGTAGCAGGCGCGGCTCGATCGATCCTTGGACAAGAAAAAAGAAGATGGCCCGAAGCCGCCACCCCCGCGGAGACCCAGCGGCAAGAAGCGGGGATGCGCCTACACTTGACCCGCAACCTCAACAAGCCGCTCGACTTCGTGAACGGGATGGAGGCCACTGTCCGCAGCTTGGACGCCGTCGGGCTGCCTGAGAGTGACCACGGCCACGGGAAAAGACCTTGCCCTGTTTCCCTTGACCGAAGAATTGGAGGACGGCGCCAGCGTCACATGCTACCCGGCCCGCCCGGGATACGCGAGCACGATCCACAAGCTGCAAGGGGCAGAGCTCGCTCACATCACGATCTGGTTGGACATGAGACGCTTCAGAGCGGGCGGCTACGTGGCCATCAGCCGGGTGAAGCACGATGCGGACTACTTACTCGGCGGCCTCCTGGAGCCGGAGCACTTCACGCCGGCCCACTGAAGGACCAGCAAAGGGCGGAAAAAAGCTTGGGGAAGACAACCGCGGCTGCAAAAAAGGAGGCCCAGCCCTGTCTACGAATGGCATGCCCCTGAAAAAGCCGCAAGCGCAACGAAAAAGTGTAGACCCAGCCCTGTCCAAGAGCCAAATCCACGCCCTTGAAGAGGCCGAGCGCAACCAAAAAGTGTAGGACCCTGAAGAGGCCGCAAGCGCAGCCAAAAAGTGTAGGATTTAGGGTCTTTACCTTTCTAGAGTAAGAAGGAGTACTACTCAGGGTTAGTTAAGCAGCCGAGCTTGCTTCGGAGACTTCTCCTCAGCTGATAAGACGATTGGCGCTCCGCTGGCGCTCCGGCAGCCTCGCCCATATGGGGTTGGTGGGCTCGGCTTAGACTTTAGGGTTTAGGGTTTAGGGTTTCCAAGATGAAGCGCGCCCTCGACCCTGGGGGTCGTGGGGGCGCGCGGCGAAAGCGGCATCCCCACCCCTTGACCACCCACATCTAAAACCTTTTAGGGTTTAGGGTTCGCAGAAACCCGGCCCGGGCGCGTCGCGTGCCATTTTTCGCGATGCGACGTCTGGCTGCCCGAAAGCTCGTTCCCGTCGTTTTGACGCTGGGGTCAGGCCCGTCGGGCTTCCCAAGAAAACTTTCTGGGCGACGGCCAAAGCTTCCGCGACAGCCTTGGAGGGGGCGCGTCGCTCGCGCTCGCTCCCGTAATTTTGACGCTGGGAGCTGGCCCGTCGGGCTTATTTTGGCGCTGGGGGCTGGCCCGTCGGGCTTCCCGAAACAATTTCCGGGCGACGGCCAAAGCTTCTGCGACAGCCTCCCTCGCGCTCGCTTCCGTCGTTTTGGCGCTGGGGGTTGGCTTGGCCCGACGAGCTTCCCGAAACAAGTTTCCGAGCGACGCAAAGCGGGAATATTGGACGCCGACAGCCATGGCAAACCCGCGCCGTCGCACGCGCGCGCTCCGTTATTTCGGCGCTGGGGGCTGGCCCGTCGGGCTTCCCGAAACAATCTTCCGGGCGAAGCTTCCACGACAGCCATGGCAAACCCGCGCCGTCGCTCGCGCACGCTCCGTTATTTTGGCGCTGGGGGCTGGCCCGTCGGGCTTTCCGAAACAAGTTTCCGAGCGACGCAAAGCGGGGGGATCTTGGAGGCCGCCGCGGCATATGCGGCCCGAAGCCTATGTCGCAACACGGGCGGCCCAGATTATCAAGGGCGAGGACCAGGCCAGTGGCCGCAATGGCCGTTTTATCAACCAGAAGCGGACAAATAGCCAGATCTCCAAGGTCGAGGACCAGGCCAGTGGCCGCAATGGCCGTTTTATCAAGCAGAAGCGGCCAAATTGCCAGATCTCCTAGATTCGGGCTGCGGATTGTCGATTTCATATTGCCCCGTATAAGGAGTTTATCAGCGGCCAAGCCGAGCCATTTTTATCAAGGGCTGGCAAAGCGATTGGCCGTTTTATCAAGGCCGGCCAGCCGCAGTGGGCGTTTTATCAAAGGCGATGGCCGTTTTATCAAGGCCGGCCAGCCTCAATAGCAGTTTTAGCAACAGTGGCCGCTTTATAAAGGCCAGGCCAGTGGCCGCAATGGCCGGTTTATCACCAAGAAGCGGCCGCATGGCCAGATCTTTAGATTTAGACTGCGGATGGCCGATTTCATATTGCCCCGTACAAGCAGTTTATCAACGGCCAAGTCGAGCCATTTTTAGAAAGAGCTGGCAAAGCGAGCGGACAGCTTCTAAAGCTTCTTACAAAGCTTCTTATGCAGCTTCTTATTCTTTAAAGCTTCTTAGAAAGCTTCTTTTCAAGCGTCTTACAACGCTTCTTCTAAAGCTTCTCATAAAGCTTCTTCTGAAGCTTCGTATAAGGAGCCTTGATAAAGTTCATAAGGAGGACGCTGCGACTCGTTGAAGGTTTGGGGTTACTCATTCTAAGGCCAGCTGGCGCTGGCAGCGGGAGCTACAGCTCCAAACCGCGCTCGTTGCAGAGGAACGCAACTCGGGGCGCTTTCGCTCGCCATGCCGGACTTGCTCTGCGCCAGCACCAATGCAGCTGCTGCGGCCGAGCGCTTGCGGTACGGCGCTCGGCCTTGAGTGTAGGGTTTAGGGTTTAGGGTTTCCAAGATGAAGACCCCGGGGGGCAGTAGCCCATCTCCTCCGCCAGCAGGTTCAGGACGTCCGCCGACACGGGGGCCTCGTCTTCCTCCAGAGCTTCTTCCAGCCAGGCGCGGGTCGCCGCGACGTAGTCCGCCAGCGGCAGCGCCGGGTCGAAGTCCGGCGCCCCGCCGTCTTCCGCCGCTCGCGAGCCTCCCAGCCGCTGGTAGTACTGGGCGACCTCCGCGCGCCGCCAGAGGAAGTAGGCCTCGTCTGCGTCGCCCGCGGGCTGGGCCCCGCGCTTCTCCAAGTCGAGCAGCTCGGGCGGGCAGCGGCGGTCGGCCATGGCTGCTGCGGTTTCAGGGGAGTCAGTCTATCGTTTTTTTTTGCTTGGGCAATTAGCGACTACAGCGGCGTTCACCCCTCTTGCTCTCTCTCTCTCTCTCTCTCTCTCTCTCTCTCTCTCTCTCTCTCTCTCTCTCTCTCTCTCTCTCTCTCTGCCAGCTTTTTCATTTTCGCACTCTTTCTTCTTCGCTCCTGCCCGTTCTTTCGCCGCGCGCCCCTCTCGGGCGGGCTTGGGCTTTTCAATCACTTCCGAAGCCGGCGGGGTCCACCAGGATCTCCGGCACGAAGAAGGCGGCTTCGTGGCCCCGCCAGGCGAAGTGGACCGCCAGCCCGAACTCCTGGCCGTCGTACTCCTCCAGGTTCAGGTGTTCGCTGTAGACCTTCGGGGAGACCCAGGCCGCTTCGCGCAGCAAGGAGCTCCGTCAACGGCCCCACCGCCTCCGCCTCCTGCGCCGCCTCGAACGCCGCCCGCCAGTCTGTGGTGCCGCAGAACTCGGTCAAGTGGTCCGCGAGCATGTGCTTCGGAAGGGCGTCCGCCGGGCGCAGGCCCCAGCGGACCTCCGCGCGCGCGTAGAAGTCCGTGGTCCCCGGGGCCGCCACGGCACTGTCCTCGATGCCGGCGGCCTCCAGCAGACCTGGCCACTGCGCCTCCGCGAGACCGGCGCGGTCCAGGGCCGTCTGAAGCTTCTCCGCGGTCTCCGCCGCCGCCCGCGCTAGGGCGCTGCGGGCGCCGACGGGCTGTTCGCTGCGCCCCGCCTCTTGCGCGCGCGCCCGTTCGGCCGCAGTGAGGTAGCCGCAGATGTGCGCGGCGGGGCAGGCCGGCAGCGGCGGGCGCGCGAGCTTCTCCAGCGCCAGGGCCAGCAAGCGCGTTCCTGCCATTGCCGGGCTCGCGAGCGATCTCTAGCTTTCTTCGGCTTTGAGCCAAGGCTCACTCGCGCGTTCTTCCAAGGGGGCCAAACCGTTTTCGAACTGTCCAAACAAACGCGTCTCCGTTTTTCTTGAGAGCTGGCAGTCTTCGCCCTCTTCCCTGCGTCTCTCTGCCCCTCCCTTTCCGCTCCCGAACCCCTTGTCGCGCGCTGATCCCGGCGCCTCCGCTGTTCTGCTGGGGCGGCCCGGGCTCTCTGCTGAGCCGGCTCTGTCTCAGTTGCCCGGCTCGTCAGTTCTCTCGCTTGTCCCTGGCGCTGCCCCCCGCTTCTTGTCCTTGCGCGAGCAGGAACGACTCCGCCTCAGATGCCAGGGCTTCCAGGTGTTGGCAGGCCTTCTTCGCCGCGGGCCCCGCTATGTTGCCCTCCGTGTCCGCCTCCGGCAGCGACGGCTTCCACGGCTCCAGTCCCGCGGGCAGCTGCGACAGGAGCGCTTTGATCTCCTCTGCCGGCGCCTTGGACTGCGGCGCGTTGCCGGTCTCCATGGCTTTCCGCTCCGCCGCCGCCAGGAGGACCTGCGCCTCCCCGAAGGCGGCCGCCTTGTGGTCGTCCTCCTCCTCGGAGACCTCGCGCTGTCGGCGCTTTGGCGGCTTCTCCTTGCCTTCTTCTTGTCGACCTCCGGGGATTTGCCGGCCCTCGCCTTCGTGCGGGTGTCCTTGAGGGGGGACTCCTCCGATGCGCTGGGGGGCGCTGCTCGGCGCTTCTTCTTCTTGGCCGGCGCCGCGTCCTGCTCGTCGTCCTCGTCCTCCTCCTCCTCCTCCTCGCGCCGCCGCGGCGCGCTCCGCTTGAAGATGCCGGCGGCGGAGTTGTCGCTGCCGCCGCGCGCTTCCCGCTCGCCCTTCTCCTCGTAGAGCGCGCCAACCGCGACCGCCGTCTTATCCACGTTCTTGGGGTCGGCTCTCCAGCGCCGGACCGCGCGGCCCTCCGAGGCGTCCTCGGGTGCGTCGGCCCACCAGGCCGGGTACTGCAGCGCGGCGGTGATCTGCAGGAGCGAGGCGCCCATGAGGTAGATGCGGCTGGCGGCCACGGTGGCCTTGATCAGGCTGTTGGTCAGCCTTCCGCCCTGGGCCGCCACAAACTCCGCAAGCTCCTTGAAGCCTCGGCCGCGTCGCGGGCGTGCTTTCCCTCGGTGTTCAAGGTCGCCAGGGCCTGCTGGAGCGCCTCCCCGCCCTCGCCCGTCAGCTCCAGCAGCTCCTTCGCAATGTTGGACTTGTCGAGGGCCTCGAGCGTCCAGGCCAGCCAGGACGCTGCCCGCGCCTTCAGATAGGCCGACCCCGCCGTCGCAGCAGATGCGAGTTGTCCCGGGTCATCTTCATGGTGGCCGGGCAGAGGAACAAGTCGTCAGCCAGCCGCGGGCCCGCCTCCTGTGAGAAGGCGCTCCCTTTTGGGCCGGCGGAGGCACGCAGGATCGCTTTGTTGTACTGGTAGCGCGCCCAGATCCGGCCGGCAACACGGAGGAGGAGGACACGGCGGCCTCGGCGCTGCTGCTGAAGCACGAGTTCCTCGACGGAGGGGCCGACGACGTCACGCTGGCAACCCTGGGCAAGGTGCTGCTGGAACCCACGCTCACCACGCTAGGAAATTTTCTGGTGCGCTCCAACAGCCAGAGGTGCGTGGCCTCGGCCAGCTTCGCGGTGGGAGGCTTCCAGCTGGCGGGCTACGCCATGACCCTGAGCGCCTTCGCCTGGAACATCGTGCGCACCTACACGCTGACGCCGGTGGGGAGACGCTACTCCTTCGGCTGCCGGTACCGGCTGGGCACGGCCTCCAACTTGGTGATGTACGTCAGCGCGGCCGACAACGACTACGTGGGCGTCACCGGCGCCTTCCTCGGCACGGCCTCGCAACGGACCTGCTGGCGGACTCGCTGGCCCTCACGGGCTCGGCCACGCTGGACGGGCTCACCGCGCAGGGCAACGTGGGCTGCGACCAGCTGCTGTGCAACGACGTGAACTGCACGGGCGTGTTCACCACGGGCGTGGACGCCTCGGGCGCAGTCTCCTGCGCAGCGCTCACAGCCACAGGCACCGTCGCCGGGGCCGCGCTGTCGTCCACAGGGGCCGTGTCAGGCAGCTCGCTGAGCATCAGCGGCGCGGCCAGCGTGGGCCTGCTGAGCTCCGCCACAGGAATCACCGGCAGCACACTCACCATCAACAACACGGCCAACGCCGGCAACTTCACCACGGTGGGCGACGTGTCCACGGGCACGCTGACGGCCTCGGGCGCAGCGACGGCGGCGAGCTTCGCAGCCACCGGGGCGCTCACGGGCGCCACGCTGACAATCACCGGTGCGGCCTCCGCGGGCCCGCTGGACTGCGAGAGCCTGGACTGCACCTTCACGGCCACGAGCGGCGGAGTGTCGACGGGCAGCGTGGTGCGCGGCAACGTGACGAGCTCGGGCACGGTCTCCGCGCCGCAGCTCTTCGCGTCCAACACGCTCACCGTGACCAACACCTCCGACTTCTCGGACGATCTCTTCCTGAAGAAGAACTGGGCGGGCTGGAGCAAGCTGCAAGTGTCCAACAACAGCGCGGCCCCCGACAGCGGCCCGGAGCTGCGGCTGCTGGGCAACCAGAGCGCGCGGGTCTTCCTGGAGCGGGACGGTGGGACGCACCAGCGCGAGCTCATCATGATCAACGACGAGGCGCTGGCGCAGACCAAGAGCCTCTCCACGCAGCTGTCCCTGACCACGAACCAGAGGAACCCCGGCTGCCTGGCGATCGCAGGCAACACGGGCAACGTGGTCTGCAACACAAGCTTCTCGACTCCGTGGAGGCCAAGCAGTACAAGCGCCCGGACATGAACGGGGACCTGAGGCTGGGCTTCGCCTCGGACGACTTCGCAGGAACAAAGTGGAAGAATTTGACGGGCACCGCACGGTGGAGCGACGGCACGGAGATGATCACCCTCGACTACTCGCACCTCACCAGCGTGCTCTGGGGGGTGTGCAAGGGCTTCCAGGCCCGGCTGGACGAGGTGGGGCCGAAGAACAAGTAGGTGTGAGCAGGCCTCCTCGCGTCCGCGGAACCTTGCTCAAGCCCCTTTTTGGGGCAAGAAGCTCAAGCTCCTTTTTGGGGCAACAAGTAGGTGTGTTCAGGCCTCCTCGTTCTCGAGGAGCCTTGATCAGCTCCTTTTTGGGGCAACAAGTAGGTGTCCTCAGGCCTCCCGGCATTCAGGGAACCTTGAGCAAGCTCCTTTTTGGGGGCAACAAACCTAAATGGAGGCGCTGAGGGACCTGGCCGACGACTTCAACGTGCGGGACCCGCGGAAGCTGTACCGACTCGCGAGGCAGCGCGACCTCGACGCGACGCAGGCCATGGCCTTCGAGGCGCTGAAGGCCGACGTGGGCCGGCAGGTGCAGGCGCCCCGGCCGCGCGCGCTGGGCAAGTCGGCCGCCGATGGGCCACGACCGGCTGCAGGCCGACCTCATCGACTTCAGCCAGAACGAAGACGAAGTACGGCCTGGTGGTGATGGACGTCTTCACCCGGGAGGCCGCCGTGGAACCTCTGCAGAACAAGAACGCCGAGACGGCCAAGCGCGCCGCGCGGGAGCTGACGGGGGACGACGGGAACTTCGTGGTCACGACGGACCTGGGCAACGAGTTCGCCACGCTGGACCGGGAGCTGCCCGAAAATGCCGTGCTCCGCACGAAGCGGCCCGAGGACCGCAACGCCATTGCCGTGGTGGACCGGGGCATCCAGACGCTGAAGAAGGACCTGGCCACGAGGGTGGCGCGCAAGGGCGGGCAGTGGAGCGACCACTTTCAGCTGACCGCTTCGGCCTACAACGCGCGGCCCCACGAGACGGTGCACGGCGCGCCCGAGGACGTGGAGAAGCAGCCGGCCACGGAGTTCAGGGTCCTGCAAGACAACGCCGACAAGTTCCAGCACAACAAGGACCTCGCCGACCGGCGCGCGAAGGCGGTGGAGGACGCGGGCGCCTTCCGAGCGCCGACGAACGCGGCGAGGAGCTTCTGCAGGGCAGGGCTAAGAAAAAACAAAAAAAAAAGAAACAAGGGGTTCCAAAAAAAGGGGTCCCCGAAAAAAAGGGAAAAGGGGTTTCCTTTGGCAAAGCTTGACATTGCTTGAAATGCAACCTGGAGCCAAATTGCGGCATATCTAGGGCTCTCTCTTTAGAGGGGGTTTTCAAATGGTTTATATTCGACCTGAGAGGCTCCCAGCACTCGTCCGTCCAGCATTTGACCTCGTCCTGCGAAGGGTTGGCTCGCTTGAAATGCAACCTGGAGCCAAATTGCAAGCGTATCTAGGGGTCTCTATTTTGCAGCCTCACGCCTGCACGCAGCGTTGTAGACTTCGAATCCTTTGCAGGACGAGGTGAAATGCTGGACGGACGAGTGCTAGGAGCCTCTCAGGAATATAAACCATTTGGGAAACTCCCTCTAAAGAGAAGGCTCCACATTACTGGGCCGACCTATGATCTGCGAAGGCGGCTGCGCCTGGCCCGGACGGGGCAGCACGTTCAAGCGCACGTACTCAGCGTCCTGGGGCAGCTGAGAGCGGAAAGCCTGCGCGGCTGCAAGTCCCGCTGCCCCTGCGCCTATGAGGTCCGCTGCCGCCTGCGCGCCGTCTGCAGTGCTGCGCAGACGGTCCGTGACGGACGGCCCCTGCCCGTTGCTGGCCAAGGCGCCGGCCTTGGGGTCTCCTGCCAGGTCATCCTCAACAAAGCGGGTTCCGCCGTACCCTTGGTACCTCCGCGCAAGGCGTCCGTGGCCTGTGCGGGAGTGCGGAAGCCTTCCTTGGGAATTGCTTGCAGAGGCGTGTGCTGCAGGGGCTTTGCGGTCCGGCTGATCCAGGGGCAGCGGCTCATTCCGCTCAAGGTAGCCCACCACCTGCTCAAAGCGCGGGCGCTGGTTGAAGCAGTGCGCCCGAAGCGTCTTTATCGCTCGGCCCGCGCGTAGCGCAGCTGGGGTACCTGGCGGTGCACGGCCTCCGTCAGCCGGCTCACGTCGTCCAGGCGCCGCTGCCCCTCCTGCGCCTGCCTGCGCTCGCCTAGCCAGTTGTTGAAGGCCCGCGCCTCTCTCTGTTAGAGGGGGGTTTCCCCAAATGTTTTTGATATTCTACCTGAGAGGCTCCCAGCACTCGTCCGTCCAGCATTTGACCTCGTCCCGCGAAGGATTCGAAGTCTAAAACGCTGCGTGGAGGCGTGTGGCTGCAAAATAGAGACCCCTAGATATGCTTGCAATTTGGCTCCAGGTTGCATTTCAAGCGAGCCAACCTTTGCAGGGCTAAGAAAAAAACAAAAAAAAGAAAACAAGGGGTCCCAAAAAAAGGGGTCCCCGAAAAAAAGGGAAAAGGGGTTCCTTTGGCAAAGCTTGACATCGCTTGAAATGCAACCTGGAGCCAAATTGCAGCGCATATCTAGGGGTCTCTATTTTGCAGCCACACGCCTGCACGCAGCGTTTTAGACTTCGAATCCTTCGCAGGACGAGGTCAAATGCTGGACGGACGAGTGCTGGGAGCCTCTCAGGTAGAATATAAACCATTTGGCCGACTTGCTCTCCCACCGAGGTCGGAATTCCGACTTCGCTTTTTTGCCCGAAAAACCCATCACCGGGCCAGCGCCGAAGGTCTGGGAGCGATGCTGTCCTCGCAGCATCGCCCCCAGACGCCCAGCCGTCAATCCTGGCGTGGGCGCAGGATTGCTCACTCAATCCTGGCGTGGCAACAGGATTGCCCGAAAAACCCATCACCGGGCCAGCGCCGGAGGTCCGTCAGCAAGGCTGTCCTCGCAGTATCGCTGACAGAGTGTTTTTTACCACTCACACGCCCATCCGTCAATCCTGGCGTGGGCACAGGATTGCCCCTTCAATCCTGCTGTGGCAACAGGATTGCTTCAACCAATCCTGCGCTGGCAACAGGATTGCCCCGGTGCACTACGAGCAGCTCGGGCTTGGAACTGTTCTTCCCCGAGCACAGGCTTGTGATGGAGTCGGCCCGGCTGTAGAGCTCCCGGCCCTCCGGCACGTCGTTGACACTGACGACGAAGGGCAGGCCGCTCGCGAAGAGTGCGTCTCGCAGCTCCGTGTGAAAGACCAGGTCGTGGCCCCCTCTCGTACCATAGTAGTTCATGCTGCGGCCGGGGAAAATGTAAGGAGGGTCAGCGTAGATGCACTGGTGCGCCAGGCAGGGCAGAGCGCGTAGATATGCCAGCGCGTCCTGGTGCCGCACGTCACGTTGCACGGTGGCTGCAGACGCCGCACGCTGCTCAGTGCCAGCGGCCGCTGCTGTGCGAAGGAGCCCCACTTTCCCGAGAAGCTGTTGCGCAGCAGGACGTACGCGCAGGCGGCCCGGCGCCCGGCATGCGCCCCACCAGGCGCAGCAAGGAGCGCAGGAAGACCGGGTCTCGCCTCAAGTAGCAGCGGTGCAGGTTTGCGACGGGCTCGAAGGCGTCGACGCCGCGCACCTCCAGGCCCGGACGCCGGGCGGCGAGGTAGTACTCCAGCTTTCCACGCCCCCAGCAGCCGGTCCATGTGAGGAGCTAACCACGCTTTACTTCCAAAGTACTTCAGCTGCATGCCAGCCCTTTGGTTTATCCGGAAAACTCTGGGAGCGCAGTGCTGTATAGCAGGACACTCCCGGAAAACTCCGGGAGCGCGTCGTTACACAGAGACGCACTCCCGGACTCGCCGCCCGGATTGCCCGGAAAAAAAAACTGTGTCAGCGTCCTGCTGTGTAGCAGTGCGCTGACAGACTCGCCGCCCGGCTTCCCGGCTTCAAATTTGGCAAGTAACGCAAAGGAATGGGGAAGATCAAGCTGTTTCCTACGACAGAGTATAGCAGCAAACAGTCCTCGGACCCCGTGGTGCCCCTGGTGCCACGCACGGGCATCTTCCTCGGGCCATCAAAATCGGGCAAAACCGTGGCTCTGATCAGCCTGATTCTGGAGCAGTATCGCGGCGTCTTTGAGAGAATTTACGTCTTCAGCCCGAGTGTGAACATAGACGACGGCTGGATCCCCGTCAAGAAGTACATTGAGGGGGACCTGGGGGTGAACACAGAGCGGGAGCAGACGTATTGGAACGAGTGGGACGAGGCGGCGCTGCGGCGCATCATCCAGCAGCAGCGCAAGATCACGGAGGCGTCCAAGAAGTTGGAAATGAAGAAACTGTACCAGGTGCTTGTAGTCATCGACGACTTTGCTGACACGCCGCAGTTGCGCAAGCCTCACGGCGCCCTGGACACTCTCTTCATCAGGGGCCGGCACATGCAGATAAGCACCTGGGTGAGCTCGCAGAAGCTGAGGCTCATCAGCGCAGCCGTGCGGGTGAACATGCAATTCCTCTGCTGCTGGAGGCTGTGCAACCAGCACGAGCTGGACGCCGTTATTGAGGAGCTGAGCGCCCTGCTGCCAAAGGAGCAGCTGTACCGGCTGTATGAGCAGGCCACGCGGGAACCCTACAGTTTCCTCTTTGTCTACTACCTGAAGCCGAGGACTGAAATGTTCTACAAGCGCTTTGAAGAGCGTTTCGCATTGGAAAGAGAAGCCGATGGGAGCGGCGCTCAGCTTCCTGGGCCAGAAGCTGTTCGCTAGTTCCACGCTGATCAACGCGAAATGCGAAAATATCTCCTGCTGCACCTCCGTCGCAGCCGTCCACCCGCCCATCATCCGTCGAACTGGTGGCCTCCTATGGAAAAGGATGACCACTATCTACGTGGACAGCCGCAAGAGAGTGGCCGGCTCGGACAGCGACTTTGAAGTAGACCTGGGAGAGTCCCTGCACTTGCAGAGCGATGCCCGGCTCGCCGTCTACAAGATCCGCCTGGCCGACACGCGCTGGGCACGCTGAACTGGGCGTTGTTGCCCGAGGGCGCGTACACTGGCGCACGGTTGGCCGCCTGGATCAGCTCCAACTTTGCCACCGCCACCTACAGCGAGACCACGAACAGCCTGAGCGTTGCCTACGACGGCAACAGGCTCATCCTGAACGACCTGGAGCTGCGGCAGCAATTTCCCGACGCGGCGGACTACCCCGCCGCGCCGCCCGCCTCTCCCACCAAGCCCTTCAGCGTGGACCACATGCTGGGCCCAAGCTTTGTCTCCGGCGGGCAGCAGGTCTTTGAGTTCGTCCGGATGATGGCGCACAACGAGGTCTACCTGCGCTGCGCCCAGCTGGCCAACGCCAGCAGAGTGCTGGGCAACCTGGGCGACGACATCCTCTCCAAGATCACTCTGAAGAGCGGAGTGGGCACCATTGTGGAGACGGGCTCAGACGACGGGCACTTCATGGCCCTCAGGGGCCCGGTTACCCTGAGGCACATGCGCTTCCGCCTGACCGACCTGGACGGCAACGTCGTCCGGCTTCGCGGGTCGTCTTTGTCGTTCGTGTTATATCTTGACCACGTATAATTAAAAAGGATGGAGCCGACCGAAACGAGGCGGAGGCGCCAGAGGCGCAAGAGGCGCGCGCTGCGCCGGAACACGCTGCGCCGGAGGCGCTGGAACCGAAACCGGGGCAGGCCCCCTGGGAGCAAGAACAAACCTAAGCAGGACGTGCCTACTGAGCCGGCTGCTCCAAAGCGCAAGCCAAAGCCGCTCCCACTTGAGACGCCGGAGGCACCAGCAGAGGCACCGGCGGAGGCACCGGCTGAGGCACCACCAGAGGCTCCACCGGTTGAGGCGCCTCAGCTCACAAGAGAGCAGCAGCGCGCCCTGCGCATGCTGGAGAGGCAGTCCGCTTATGACCGGCTGACCACAGGCGCAAGCGTACTAGTGTAAAAGCATGATGTCCATAGAGCCCCGCAACGAGCCGCGGATGCTCCGGTTCCGCAGGACGTACCCCAGTTACAACTTGCAGCCGCTGCTGCTGAAGCGCTACCGAGAACTGGAGGAGGCGCGGGCCTTCAACAACTGGCTAGGCGAGCGCAGGCAGGCGCAGGAGGGGCAGCGGCACCTGGACGACGTGAGCCGGCTGACGAGGCCGTGCACCGCCAGGTACCCCAGCTGCGCTACGCGCGGGCCGAGCGCCGGGGCGTGGAACGGGCGGCGGACGAAGTTGCGCAACAGTAAATGAAGACACTTCGGGCGCACGGCTTCAACCAGCGCCCGCGCTTTGAGCAGGTGGTGGGCTACCTTGAGCGGAATGAGCCGCTGCTGGACCAGCCGGACCGCAAGGCCACCTCGTTTGTCACAAGCCACTTCTACGATTTTGTGCAGTCCAGCGAGGACCCCAACCCCCGGCCCCTGCAGCACACGCCCCTGCAGGCAATTCGCGAGGACGGCTTCCGCACTCCCGCAGAGGCCACGGACGAGGACGTGCGGCTGGCGCGGAGGTACCAAGGCGGAACCCGCTTTGTTGAGGATGACCTGGCGGGAGACCCCGAGGCCGGCGCGCTGGCCAGCAACGGGCAGGGGCCGCCCTCCATCACGGACCGTCTGCGCAGCACTGCAGACGGCGCGCAGGCGGCAGCGGACCTCATAGGCGCAGGGGCCGCGGGGCTCGCAGCCGCGCAGGCCTTCCGCTCTCAGCTGCCCCAGGACGCGGCAGACTACGTGCCGCCTCCGCAGATCATAGGCCGGCCCAGTGATGTGGAGCGCCTCCTGGACGAGGCGGGGCAGCGCGCGCAGGAGGTGGAGCGTGGCGCGGCGCAGGCCGTTGAGGAGACGGCTGCCGTGGCTGCGGAGGAGGGCGAGGTGGCCGTTGCCGCCGAGGGCGTGGGCGGAGCGTTTGGGTACCTGGGAGGCCTGGCTGAAGGAGCAGCAGCCCTGGCGCCCACCGCGGGCGAGGTTGCTGGAACGCTGGCTGGCGCGGCGGGAGTTGGCGCGGCGGCAACGGCGGGGCTGGCCGTTGGGCTTGCAGGCGGCGCAGCCTACGGCCTCGCACGCGGCACGGGCTGGGTGCTGGAGAACACGCTCTTCCGGCCCCAGCAGGGCAGCGAGGACGCGGCCGTGCAGGACGTCCGGTCCGCCAACAACATGAATGACGCCACTCAGCCTTAGCACTTCACGCTGCGCACCGGCAGCAGCACTTCAGGCAGCCCCGCAAGCCGCGCCTCCTCGCAGTCCGGCTTCCGCGTCGAGGCGCAGTCCAACAACACGCCGCGCCCCTTCTCCTGGGGCCTGAACCCCGTGGCCCTGCCCCAGTCCCAGAGCTCGCTCCAGTTCCGGGCAGTCACGCCGGAGCTTGCCTCCGCCCAGCTTTGACCAGCTGGCGCGAGACATTGAGGCTGCTTAAAAAAAAATATAAAATAAAACTCTCCTCGTGCACGGTTTTGCGCTGCAAAATGCTATTAGTCTCGTCCGTATATAGATATACGGACTAGACTAATAGCTCGTTTTGCACGGTTTTGCACGGTTTTGCAGCTATTCTTCTCGTCCGTATATAGATATACGGACTACAAGAATAGCTTTGGCGTGGTTTTGCGCTGCAAAATGCTATTAGTCTAGGCCGTATATGAATATACACCCTGGACTAATAGCTTTTTTGCCCGGTTTTGTGCCACAAAACGCTACAGGCCGTACATCTACCCTAGAAGAATAGCGTTTTCCTTCGCCGTACGAGTCAAAATGCGTGTATATAAACAAGCATGGAGGTAGTCGCCGCCGGAGCCCAGGATGAGCTGATGCAGAGCCTGGACTACAAGCTGAAAACAAGCAACACCAGCTACGTGACGGCGCGGCATGACGTGCAGTACTTCCCCAGCTCGCTGAGCTCCTTCTACCCCACAACCTCTAGGGTCTGCCGCATCCCGCTCACCAGCGGCACGTCCTTCATCGACCCCGAGTCCATCAAGATCGCCTTCCGCGTCAGGAACACGGACGGCACCAACCCGCTGGCCCCGGCCACGCCCAACCCGCCTGCTTCGTCCAGCGCGTCCAGGTCTTCGCCAACGGCCAGCGCTGCGACGACATCAACTACTACGGGCGCACCGTGGCCGTGCACGACCTGCTGAAGGGCAGAGAGTACAACCGCAGCAAGGCCATGGAGGGTTTCGACGAAGTGAACGACCCGCGCATCGCCCGCGCGGTGCACCAGGGCGGCTACGCGGACGTGCTGCTGCGCCCCACCATGGTGGGCATCCTGCGCTGCGGGAAGATGCTGCCGCCGCAGCTGAACCTGGTGATAGAAATTGAGTTTGCGGACGCCACGACTGCGCTGTGGTCCGAGAACGGGGCGCACCCGGCGGGGGCCACGCTGAGCACCGACTTTGAGATCCAGAACGTCCGAGTTCTGGCCTCCCAGGTTGTCCTGGACTCTGCGCTGGTAGAGTCCTTCAACCGGGTGCTGCTCTCACAAAGGTCCCTGGTGTTCAGCTACCCCACGGTGCACACGCAGCGTCCCGAACGGCGTGGCGGAGCACAACGTCACCGTGGCGCGCGCCTTCACGAAACTCATGGGCGCGTTTGTGACCTTTTGGGACAACGACGCGGGCTCCAAGATCCACTTGCTGGCCAACCCGGGGCAGGACGTGGCCCCCATCGGCGCGGCGAGGAGGACAGCCTCCTGGAGTCGCAGATGCAGCTGGGCAGCCTGCAGTACCCTCACAACCCCATGAAGGGAGCCTCGGAGCACTTCCACTTCCTCCGTCCTTGCGGGCACCTACGACGACACAGTGCGCAACATCGACATCGGCCGCGCGGGCTACCTGCGCCACAGCTTCATTGCCGGCTTTCCCACCGAGCGCGTGCCCAAGATGCCGCTGAGTGGTGTCAGCACCCGCTCGGGCGACCTTGCCGGTTCACCTTCAAGGGCCTGGACGGCACGATGACGGACCTGTTCATTCATTTGGTGGCCTACCAGCTGGTGACGCTCTCCGGCACGGGCGTTTCCGTGCTTGACTAAGGCCCGGTGTCGCTCTTCACCATTTTTGATGTTCAGTGGCACCGCTTTTGAAGTTGAGCAAAAACGGCAAAAAAAAGGCCCGGTGTCCCTCTTCATCATTTTTGATGAAGCGTGACACCGCTTTTGAGTGCGCCCAAAAACGAGAAAAAAGGCGGGGTGCCCATCGACAACATGATCGTCTTCCAGAAGCCGAGCTTGAGAGCCAGCTGCAGCGCGCCGTCAAGGTGAGCGCCAAGCACGTGAAGTGCAAGATGGACTTGGAGCGCTGCCTCTTCTGGGGCCCCGCCGGCAACCGCGTGCCGCGCCCCGCGGACTGCAGGGGCCCCGCGCTTGTGGAGGCCCGGCACGTGTGGCTGATGGCCAGGCAGTGGGGCGTGCTCTTCGAGGTGCGCCACCTCATGCTGGAGCCCCTGGAGGCGCCGTGCTGCCCGTTCTAGACCTCCAGCAGCTCGGCGTGGCTCGTAAGGCGCCCACGTACAGGTGGCGCAGGACCCCAGGTCCAGGCGGACGCGGTTGTGGAGGGTGAGCCCCTGGCAGCTGGCGTAGGTGCGTGGCTCGGCCGGTGGCCCGCAGCAGCTCCTGGTTCTTCAGCCGCATGCCGTTGTCCAGCCTCACTCCGTCCGGCTCCACTTCCGCCACGGCCACAAAGACGCCCTTGGGTATCTTTCCGCCGGCCCCAATGAGGCGCAGCCGGCCACACCCTCATGCTCTGGGGCTGTTCTGTGTTTGACTACACCTATTTTGGGTCGTTACCGATTCGTAACAACCATGTGGATGACTTCCAATATTGGAGCAGCTTTGAGGCCTCCGGCGCCAGGGCTGCGTTCACGGCCATGCGCTTGCTGTGGCTGATGACCAGCGTGGTGTCCGGCCACCCGGGCTTGGAGGAGTAGAGCTCCCTCAGCCTCGCCTTGGCCTGCTCCAGCGTGGGGCACGCCTCCTCGCCGACCCACAGCCACATGTTCCGCTGGGCCTGCCAGGCTTCCACCTCGTCCAGCCGGGCCTGGAAACCCTTGCACACCCCCCACAGCACGCTGGTGAGGTGAGAGTAGTCGAGCAAATTCTTCCACTTTGTTCCTGCGAAGTCGTCCGAGGCGAAGCCCAGCCTCAGGTCCCCGTTCATGTCCGGGCGCTTGTACTGCTTGGCCTCCACGGAGTCGAAGAGCTGCAGCAGCTCTGCCACGTCGGCCAAGTCCGTGAAGCTCGTGTTGCAGACCACGTTGCCCGTGTTGCCCGCGATCCGTGAGCTCGTGCCTGTGCCCGCCGGCCAGGTTGCGGATGAGTTGGCTGTGCTCCAAAGGCGCGCTGATGGGCCGCCCGGCCCAGGACCCAGAATGTCTAATTAAGCTAACAATGCTTAAAGTGAATGCTTAATTAAGCGTTTTTCCTTTAATTAAACATTGTTTTTTGTTTTTTGAAGCAAAAATGCTTTAGGAAGCATTGTTTTGTGCTTAATTAAGCATTGTAGTTTTTATTTAAGCATTGTTCGCTTAATTAAGCATTGTTGTTTTTGCAAAAAACAATGCTTAAATAGAGAGCTTGATTTTCTATGGTTCATGGATTTCACAGACATGTCTCGAATTTTACTCCAAGATTGCAAAAATATTTTTGCTTGAACGCTGATCTTTGTTTTGCTGAACGTCAAAGGTTTTTTTAACTTGGGGACGATGGACGTGTTGTTTTTTTTCCGCAGATTGTTGTTGTTTCTTTTTTTCAAGCATGTTTTTTGAGTATGTGCAGCGGCGTGCATGTGCCTGCGTAAAGGCAGCAGACGCAGTTGGACCGAGCCCTTGCATGGCTGCAAACATGCCGCCTCCTCGAGCCAGAAACACGGCTAGTGCCAAAGACTTGGTGAAGTGCTTCAGATCTCACTTCAAAGACCTGGACCCGGCAGCTTTCAGAAAGGATGTGGAGGAGGTTATAGCACAGTATGAGGGCTTGCTGGCAGACATCATGGATGAGACAGTTCGGCCTTCAGAGTCTGTGCTGAGGGACGGCTTGGTCAGATCTTATGACGTCAGTGGCAAGGGTGCTCGCGCAGTGGCAAGGGACATATCTGCCTGCTTCAAGCATTTGAGGAGCAAGCTGCAGTCCAGCAGTTCCGGGAAGAAGCTCACGCCCAGTGTGTGGAGGCTTGTGTCGAAGCTCAAGCAGCTTACAGGGCAAGGCACTCCGCAGAAAGCCATGGATCCCATGAAAGAACGCGAGCCCGTCGAGACACCTGGCGCAGCACAGGCTCTTCCTGCAGGTGACCCTGCACCCTTTAAGCCAAGCAGAAGATACCGTTTCAAAAGGAAGGCTACAGCTTCGTGCGATGTTTTCAGCATGTATGGTCTTCCAGCCACTGCCAGTAATGCATCAGTTGACGATGAGGCAGCTGCAGAGGCCTCTGACGTGGGAGAGGCAGACCAGGTGGACTCAGATTGAGATGTTTTGGTTGTGAAAAACTCGGAGGAAGAGGATCTCCAGGCAGCTGCTGCAATCCCTTTGGCAAAAGCGTACTTTGACCCCAGCCAGGGCTGCTATGTCAAAGCCTTGGAAGGAGGCAAGTGCATTCATGGCGAGTTGAAGGAAGGAGCAGCTGGGTTTTGCGTGGTTCACTTCCCAGACGAAGAGCCATTTGAGAGCCAAGTCCCGAATCTATGGCTGTCGAGTCGCAAAAGCGCGCCGGCTTTCAAGTTCTCCAAGCGCGGCAAGGCCGCCTTCGGAAAGGCCAAGAAGAAGGCGAAGCGAGCCGCAGAGCCTGCTGGAAAGGAGGCAGAGGCTACTGTGGGATCCAGCGAGTCCGGCGAGAGCAACCAGGAGTTGCTAGCAGCCGCGCCTCTGGAGCTGGAGTCTTGGAACGGGTACCCTCTAGCTGGTATGCCGCAGGAGGCGCTGCCGCCTCCCGGATGCTCAGGCCTGCACTCCTACACCGTGAAGGCTCTGATCCTTGGCACTAGTGTGAGTATAGATGTTCTCATGCGAGGCAAGGCCTTTTATATAAAAAGACCAGAAATCTGCAAGGGGCAGCACAGTAGGTCGAAGCACAGCAGCATCACGGAGTGCTGGGTTCAGTGCCTTGAAAAAATCAAGGACACGCTAAGGGACGAGAAGGACGCTGTGCCAAATTTGGAGTGAACGTATTGCATTTGAACAAACCAACTGGATCGCTTAAAAAGGCCTGCCCCATCTCACCATGCCGCTTTTGGATTTGCATGACGTTTTGAGCAGCATGAATTGTTTGCAAGATTTTTTGGGGTTTGTTGAGTTGCATGACCTTGTGTGTTTGTGCGTTGCATGAGCGTTTGGACCGCAGCCATTTTTATGTGCGCACCCTTTCAGGACTTTGCTGGCAAGCATGCATGTATATGCAGTTGTTGATGTCACTTGTGCCTTGCGCATGGTGCAGGCCTCCTTGGCAGGAGGGTATAGCTTGATCTCTTTTGCGCAGGCCGCGCCGCGTCGAAGGTTGCCAGATCTTCTTGTGCATGGCCAGGACTGATCCTTCAGGAAGTTTCTTTGTGAAGGCCATCCTCCTTGGCAGGAGGAATTCAATGTTGAAGTGCAGTTGCCGCGCATGCACGCGCGCCCTGACTTAGTCTGCAGGTGATGATGCCAGCATCTGCCGGCCCAAAGTCTCCTTGGAGGAGACAGGGTTGCGCACGAGCTCTTTGTTCATTGCTTTGTTCTGAGATGTTTTGGCCGTGTTGCTTGCGTGACAAATGTGCGCTTGTTGGCAGATATGTTTGAGCTCAAGTGGCTATGATGACAGGCATGTCAGAACATGATTGCATGATATGGTCACAGTCAGGCAGCTTGCATAATCATGGCTGGCAGTAGCAAGAGCGGCTATGGCAAAGAGTGGAAAGGCCCGATCCGGGCTTGGAAGGGGTCTGATTGGGGCAACGAGGCCTTGCTCCTCAGGTTTTGCAAGGCTTGCAAGACGAAATCGTATCTCAGAGGATCGCTATGCGCGAATTTGTTGTGCAGCCAGTACTACATGCACCAACAGCCATCCTTGGCAATGTGGAAGAAAGGAGTGAGTGAAGAATGTTGGTCGCCGCAGTCCTGGCGTCAGAGCGGATTCAGTGATGCGGTTTACCAGAGGCACCTCACAGAGGAGTGGGCCCAGATGGAGGAGGAAGAGCACGAAGATTCGGACGAGATGGAAAAAGTTGTCATCGAAGAGGTGGCCAGCAGTGAGGAAGAGACAGCTGCTTGGAAGAAGCAGCAAGAGGTGCCTGCGGAGGAAGATGATGCGGCCCGGGCAGGGTACCAGTGGGCAGTGAAGGAAAAAAAGGCAGCCGAGCTTTTGAGCGCCAGCATTAAGATGGAGAAAAGTGCCGATGTCCCTTTGGAGACAAAATCCTACTATGCGAAGTGGGCTTTGCAGGAGGCCCAAGGAAGGGACGAAGCTCAGGAGAAAGCAAAAATGCTTGGGAAATCCGCGGAGGATTTCAAAGAGCTGGCAACTCTGCACCCTTGGCGCGCTGGTGGAAAGGAGCGCCAGCAAGAAAAAAAGAATGAGAATGAGAAGAATGAGAATGAGAAGAATGAGAATGAAAAGAATGAGAATGAAAAGAATGAGAATGAAAAGAATGAGAAGCATGAGCAGCCGGCGGTGGTGGCCACTCAGCAGGATGCGTTTGAAAGCTGGCAAAGATCCTACTGGGGGACAGGTGCTTGGGCGCGCGACCACGGCTGGGAGGAAGAGCCCGCGAAGGGTAAAAAAAATAAGGGACGGAAGCGAAAAGCGTGGTTGGAGGCTCAGATCGATTCTTTGAAGGTGAATGGAAGGTGGGTTGGGCCTGGCCATCCCAGCGCAGTGGCAAAGGCCATCCGGCTGGCCAAGGACTGCCTTACGCCTTGGTACAGATTGCCTGAGAACATTGTACCATCGCCAAGTCTCCTGAGTAGTTTGCAGCAAAGCCTGCCCAATGCTGGAGATAATTTTGGGCCAGGTAGAAACGAACTAGAAGATCTCAGAAGGATGTACGGTTTCAGAGGCTGAGCTTGGCATTGGAGTGTGCCAAAACAAAAAGGCTCGGGCGCATAGTTTGAGTATCAATCAAGTCAGCTGCCAAAGCTTCAGCTGGCAAGAAAGTCAAAAAGGAAGTGAGAACAACGCCCAAGGCAAAGCCGAAGCGTGTCAACAAGGAGCCTGTTTTGGAGACTGCTGGCGATGCCTCGGCCTCAGACCAGGCTGCCAAAAGGGAAGATGGCCAGGCGCCCATGGAGCATGATGGGTCTGGGGCCCCACCAAGCCAGCTGGGCTACGCCAGAACACAGTGAGCGCGCTTCTCACTTCGCTAAAATACCAAGTGAAGGCAAAGAAAACCAGTGACTCCCAGAAGGATGACGCACAGAAGGTGTTGCAGGACCGCCGCACGCATGTTTGAGTTTGTAGCGGGCTTCTTGGCCAGCTACTTAACTGACAGCTTGATCTCCTTGGTAGGAGTACGAAGCGGGCACCATTGAGGAGAAGAAGTTGATTCTGGACAAACTGCAAGAATTCGGAGTGAAGAATTGCAGCTGGGTCCACAGCCTGGAGTCCCTGACATCTAACATTAAGGACGAGACTGAGTCCTTGGTCACCAACTTCTTCACCAGGTTGTTTGGCTTAGTAGTGGCTTTTGTTTTTCTCTTCTGCAGTTTCATGGCTTGCTAGCAGCATTCTGGGATTGCGCCAACGCGGCTGAGGCAAGGGATCTTCGAAATCGAGCATATTGACACAGCCGGCCTGTCAGAAAATGACAAGGATGAGATTTTGGAGGAGATCCTCTCCAAATCTGAGAAGAACTTTGGCCACTCGAGGCAGGTGCAAGACCACTCAAAGTTCAAGCAGTTGCACAAGTACCTTTTTGTTTACACCAAGGGCAAGAAGAACACTGAGAGCACAAGGACAAGCAGCAGCATGTCAAGCACTGCTGCGGGCATGAAGGGCAAGGCAAGCCAAAAGATGGCTTTGGACTTGCTGGGCCGACCAGAGTTGGCCAGTTCTTCTGCAGCTGAGCATGGCATGTCTGCGTCTTTGTCTGAGGCCAAGTCTGAGTCAAAGAGCCTGCAAGCTGCGAGGGTTCGCCTCAGCAAGCTGTTGGAGGACTTAAATCTCCTGACAGCAGAGATCGCTGGCCTGAAGGATAACAGCTGGGGCAAAAAGCTAGGAGAGTTGGAGAACGCTGACCAGCAGTTGTCTGGCTTTTTGTCAGAGGTGAGGATGCAGCTGGCCGTTCCCTTTCCAACCGACAAGCAGCAGGAGGTGCCAGATCTGCTTGCCCAGCTGAAGGAATTGAATGAGAAGGCAAGCATGCACGAGAAGGCAGTGAAGCTGATCTACAAAACAAGCAAGAGTTTGCTCTCCTGAGAAGATATAGTACAGGAGCCACGCCTGTGGATTTTGTTTGCAGGCTTGTCCTAGAGATGGACGAAAAAGCAGCAGATCGAGTCATTGAGATGCTTCGCGCATGTGTCTGCATGTCTCTTATATTTTCTTGGCCGGTTGGCTCAAGCTGTAGTTTGAAGTTGGCCCACAATCACTGCAGTCACAGTTCAAAATAAGATAAAGCAAAGCTAAATCTCTTAAGCGCTCGCCTCTAAAGCGCCATAACTTTCAAGTGTGCACTTGTTTGGTAGGGCAAGGCAGAAGAGCCTCCTTGTTGGAGGAGATGTACAACAAAAGGACACTGCCATGCGAGGAAGTGAATGACATTCCTCCGGAGAAAAGGTTTCGAGCAGACGTGATTGACATTTTCTTAAACAATGACCTATCTGGACAAAGGTCAGCCAGAGTATTAGGCAACGCTTCCTTGGCTGGAACGCAGCACATCGAAGATTCGCAGGTGGCGCCAGGCAAGAATGCTTACAGAAATTTGCTGCGAAAGTGTTTTCGAAACACAAAATGGCCTGCGCCGTATGAGCTGCAAGTCACAGCCTTCAATGAGGCTACGGACGCAGAGGAGAAATCCAAGCTGTGCATGCTGATGCCGCATGAAGTGGTTCACGCGCTGTTGAAGGTGAATGACCCTCGCGTCTTGCTGGAGCACCAACGGGCAATCTTGGCTGAACGGCCCGACCTGGAGCAGCATTTAGCAAATTTCGACTTGGCCAAGGATGATAAGGTGCTGCTCTTGGGGCTATGGATCGATGGAGTCCCATTCAATTCTGACAGATCGCAGACTCTGGAGACCATTACACGGTGCTGGTGCGGAGAAAAGGGCTGGAGAGTGCCCTTGTGTGCTTTTCCGAAGGCGATGCGAGCTAAGGGAAAGACATATGAGTGCATTTTTGAGGCATTGGCTTGGAGCTTCAGGATCTTATTAGTAGACAAAATGCCTCACCAGAGGCACACGCAGCAGGAATTCAACAAGAGTGATGCCTATAGCAAAAAGTGGCAGGCAAACCAGTGGGAGTGTGCGCAGCTCTGGCAGAGATGAGAGGAGACTGGTCAATGTACAAGGAGGTACTAGATTTTCCAAGCTGGTCTGCCAAGGGGCATATCTGCTGGCTTTGCAACGCCACCAAGACTGACTTGAAAGATTTCAGCAACGCAACATTTGAGAAGTGTCTTGTCTGAGATTGTTAGATAAGGGCTTATAAAATTTGTGGTTCATTCGTATAGGCATGACGCAGCCCTAGCAGGCTAGCCTGCTCTTAAGAATTCTTGCGCTGGCTTTCGTCTGCTCAGGTATCCTTTGATTTCGGCGATGGATTTCTTCTTGAGGCAGCAGCAGTCTGGAAAACTGATTTCAGCTCTCTTTTCAGTTCCTGGCTTCACTACTCAGAGCTGCAAGGTGGATTTCCTTCACTGCTGCGACTTGGGGGTGACGGCTGACTGGCATGGCTGCTTGCTTTTTTACATTCAGCAGCAGAAGATCGCAGGAGTTTCCATGCGCGTCAGATGCGCCAAGCTGTTTCGTGATATTCAGCAGTTCTACAAAGACAACAAGGTTCAAGACAGGTTGCCAAAGCTTCTCCCAACCATGTTGAGACGCGAAGTCAAGGGAAAGAAGAAAGTTCCAAAGCTTCGAGTCAAAGCAGGAGAGAGCAGAGCTTTGGTGCCGTGCTGTTTGCAGCTGGCCACTCAATACATGGACGCAAGCATACCTCATGAGTCAGCTATGCTGCAGGGTTGCAAGCACTTGCAAGCTATGTACGCTTGCTTGAGTGCGGCGAACTGGGACGCTGACAAATTCCTACGAGCAGCGCAGAAGTTTCTGTTGCTCATGCGCACCTTGGAAAGTTTCTTTGGGGAAGATATTTTGTTTCGAGTGAAGCCCAAAGGGCACTTACTTCTGGAGCTGGCTAGGTCCAGAACCAATCCTGCGCACACTTGGACATATCGAGATGAGTCGTTTGGCCACACATTGGCATTGCTGGCCAGACGAAGAGGAGGAAAGTTTTCCATGGCAGCAGTTTCCAAAGCGACATTGCTGAGATTTCTTGCTGCCAACAAGGTGCCTAGACTGGACATGTGAAGTATATAGCGCAGGGCAGCGAGCTTCAGAGGTTCTTGCTAGCAATATACAAAGCAGAAAACGGTGTAAAATGAAATTATGAAAAAAAAGCGCATTCCAATAACAGAACCAAAAAACCCCTCAGAAGCAACATATGCTTTTATTGGTTGCTCGGGAAAATGAGATGAATATCGAGTCTGCTCATGTTTCTTTGTTTTTTTGTTCATAAAAATCCGTAAAGTTAAATAGCCACCTTTTGGAGGCTCGGGGAGTCCAGCACGGCCGGCAGCTGCCGGAAGTCTCCCAGCAGCAGGAACTTCACGGCGGCGTTCAGCCCCACGCAGGCCAGGTCCGCCCAGAGCGCCATGTCCAGCTGCGTGATCTCCTCCACCACCAGCCAGTCCAGCTTTTGCGCGCTGCCCCCGCGCACGTACCTGCGCACCCAGTAGTCGGCCGTCTGCGCCCCCAGGCCCAGGTTCTGCGCGGAGCAGTGCGTCTTGGACACCAGGTGCACCGCCTCGCCCTGCTCTCGCAGCCTCGCCACAATCGTCCGGGCCAGGTGCGTCTTTCCGGTGCCCGGCAGGCCTGTGAGCAGCAGGGAGTTGCCCGCCAGGCAGTGGCTTATAGGGTCGTCCACCCCGTTCCACCTCCGTTGTTTGGGCCGCTCCGCCTCCATGCACGGCGCCCGGCTGCTGCCCAGCAACGGCTTCGTCTCTTCTACGCGGTAGACCGGCGTGCCGTCTGGGTGGCACAGCGCCTCCAGCGCCCGCAGCCGCTCCGTGAAGCGTCAGCAGGCAGTCCGTCTTCACCTGCGCCAGGTAGCGCGGCGGCGTCCAGGATGCGCCGGGCCTTGGCCACCATGCAGTGCTCAAAGCCCAGGACCGCGTCGTGGATGGGGCGGTAGGTGCCGTTGCTCAGCAGCCTCCGCGCGTAGACGAAGTCCCACACCATGCCCCCCTCGTAGGCGAAGGCCTAGAGAGAAGTCCGCGCCCGCGCCGTCCAGCTCGCTGCTGCTGCTGCGCACGCTGTAGACCACCTCCGTGCTGCGCGCCCACAGGCCTATCATCGCGTTCACGCTGAGCTTGGCCATGTGCTCCTCGCCCTCGGGCCAGGCAGCGTCCATCCCAGAGCTTCCAAAAGTAGTTAAATAATTTAACAATGTCTAATTAAGCTAACAATGCTTAAAGTGAATGCTTAATTAAGCGTTTTTCCTTTAATTAAACATTGTTTTTTGTTTTTTGAAGCAAAAATGCTTTAGGAAGCATTGTTTTGTGCTTAATTAAGCATTGTAGTTTTTATTTAAGCATTGTTCGCTTAATTAAGCATTGTTGTTTTTGCAAAAAACAATGCTTAAATAGAGAGCTTGATTTTCTATGGTTCATGGACTTCACAGACATGTCTCGAATTTTACTCCAAGATTGCAAATATATTTTTGCTTGAACGCTGATCTTTGTTTTGCTGAACGTCAAAGGTTTTTTTAACTTGGGGGACGATGGACGTGTTGTTTTTTTCCGCAGATTGTTGTTGTTTCTTTTTTTCAAGCATGTTTTTTGAGTATGTGCAGCGGCGTGCATGTGCCTGCGTAAAGGCAGCAGACGCAGTTGGACCGAGCCCTTGCATGGCTGCAAACATGCCGCCTCCTCGAGCTAGAAACACGGCTAGTGCCAAAGACTTGGTGAAGTGCTTCAGATCTCACTTCAAAGACCTGGACCCGGCAGCTTTCAGAAAGGATGTGGAGGAGGTTATAGCACAGTATGAGGGCTTGCTGGCAGACATCATGGATGAGACAGTTCGGCCTTCAGAGTCTGTGCTGAGGGACGGCTTGGTCAGATCTTATGACGTCAGTGGCTAGGATGCTCGCGCAGTGGCAAGGGACATATCTGCTTGCTTCAAGCATTTGAGGAGCAAGCTGCAGTCCAGCAGTTCCGGGAAGAAGCTCACGCCCAGTGTGTGGAGGCTTGTGTCGAAGCTCAAGCAGCTTACAGGGCAAGGCACTCCGCAGAAAGCCATGGATCCCATGAAAGAACGCGAGCCCGTCGAGACACCTGGCGCAGCACAGGCTCTTCCTGCAGGTGACCCTGCACCCTTTAAGCCAAGCAGAAGATACCGTTTCAAAAGGAAGGCTACAGCTTCGTGCGATGTTTTCAGCATGTGTGGTCTTCCAGCCACTGCCAGTAATGCATCAGTTGACGATGAGGCAGCTGCAGAGGCCTCTGACGTGGGAGAGGCAGACCAGGTGGACTCAGATTCAGATGTTTTGGTTGTGAAAGACTCGGAGGAAGAGGATCTCCAGGCAGCTGCTGCATCCCTTTGGCAAAAGCGTACTTTGACCCCAGCCAGGGCTGCTATGTCAAAGCCTTGGAAGGAGGCAAGTGCATTCATGGCGAGTTGAAGGAAGGAGCAGCTGGGTTTTGCATGGTTCACTTCCCAGACGAAGAGCCGTTTGAGAGCCAAGTCCCGAATCTATGGCTGTCGAGTCGCAAAAGCGCGCCGGCTTTCAAGTTCTCCAAGCGCGGCAAGGCCGCCTTCGGAAAGGCCAAGAAGAAGGCGAAGCGAGCCGCAGAGCCTGCTGGAAAGGAGGCAGAGGCTACTGTGGGATCCAGCGAGTCCGGCGAGAGCAACCAGGAGTTGCTAGCAGCCGCGCCTCTGGAGCTGGAGTCTTGGAACGGGTACCCTCTAGCTGGTATGCCGCAGGAGGCGCTGCCGCCTCCCGGATGCTCAGGCCTGCACTCCTACACCGTGAAGGCTCTGATCCTTGGCAGAAGCCTTTTATATAAAAAGACCAGAAATCTGCAAGGGGCAGCACAGTTGGTCGAAGCACAGCAGCATCACGGAGTGCTGGGTTCAGTGCCTTGAAAAAATCAAGGACACGCTAAGGGACGAGAAGGACGCTGTGCCAAATTTGGAGTGAACGTATTGCATTTGAACAAACCAACTGGATCGCTTAAAAAGGCCTGCCCCATCTCACCATGCCGTTTTTGGATTTGCATGACGTTTTGAGCAGCATGAATTGTTTGCAAGATTTTTTGGGGTTTGTTGAGTTGCATGACCTTGTGTGTTTGTGCGTTGCATGAGCGTTTGGACCGCAGCCATTTTTATGTGCGCACCCTTTCAGGACTTTGCTGGCAAGCATGCATGTATATGCAGTTGTTGATGTCACTTGTGCCTTGTGCATGGTGCAGGCCTCCTTGGCAGGAGGGTATAGCTTGATCTCTTTTGTGCAGGCCGCGCCGCGTCGAAGGTTGCCAGATCTTCTTGTGCATGGCCAGGACTGATCCTTCAGGAAGTTTCTTTGTGAAGGCCATCCTCCTTGGCAGGAGGAATTCAATGTTGAAGTGCAGTTGCTGCGCATGCATGCGCGCCCTGACTTAGTCTGCAGGTGATGACGCCAGCATCTGCCGGCCCAAAGTCTCCTTGGAGGAGACAGGGTTGCGCACGAGCTCTTTGTTCATTGCTTTGTTCTGAGATGTTTTGGCCATGTTGCTTGCGTGACAAATGTGCGCTTGTTGGCAGATATGTTTGAGCTCAAGTGGCTATGATGACAGGCATGTCAGAACATGATTGCATGATATGGTCACAGTCAGGCAGCTTGCATAATCATGGCTGGCAGTAGCAAGAGCGGCTATGGCAAAGAGTGGAAAGGCCCGATCCGGGCTTGGAAGGGGTCTGATTGGGGCAACGAGGCCTTGCTAGACCTCAGGTTTTGCAAGGCTTGCAAGACGAAATCGTATCTCAGAGGATCGCTATGCGCGAATTTGTTGTGCAGCCAGTACTACATGCACCAACAGCCATCCTTGGCAATGTGGAAGAAAGGAGTGAGTGAAGAATGTTGGTCGCCGCAGTCCTGGCGTCAGAGCGGATTCAGTGATGCGGTTTACCAGAGGCACCTCACAGAGGAGTGGGCCCAGATGGAGGAGGAAGAGCACGAAGATTCGGACGAGATGGAAAAAGTCGTCATCGAAGAGGTGGCCAGCAGTGAGGAAGAGACCGCTGCTTGGAAGAAGCAGCAAGAGGTGCCTGCGGAGGAAGGTGATGCGGCCCGGGCAGGGTACCAGTGGGCAGTGAAGGAAAAAAAGGCAGCCGAGCTTTTGAGCGCCAGCATGAAGATGGAGAAAAGTGCCGATGTCCCTTTGGAGACAAAATCCTACTATGCGAAGTGGGCTTTGCAGGAGGCCCAAGGAAGGGACGAAGCTCAGGAGAAAGCAAAAATGCTTGGGAAATCCGCAGAGGATTTCAAAGAGCTGGCAACTCTGCACCCTTGGCGTGCTGGTGGAAAGGAGCGCCAGCAAGAAAAAAAGAATGAGAATGAGAAGAATGAGAATGAGAAGAATGAGAATGAAAAGAATGAGAAGGAAAAGAATGAGAATGAAAAGAATGAGAAGAATGAGCAGCCGGCGGTGGTGGCCACTCAGCAGGATGCGTTTGAAAGCTGGCAAAGATCCTACTGGGGGACAGGTGCTTGGGCGCGCGACCACGGCTGGGAGGAAGAGCCCGCGAAGGGTAAAAAAATACGGGACGGAAGCGAAAAGCTTGGTTGGAGGCTCAGATCGATTCTTTGAAGGTGAATGGAAGGTGGGTTGGGCCTGGCCATCCCAGCGCAGTGGCAAAGGCCATCCGGCTGGCCAAGGACTGCCTTGAGAGATCACATTGATTTGCCATGTTTTTTTTGGGAGTGTCTTTTTTTGTGTGTGAATCTACCCTGCAGGAAGGCGATACTTTCAAGAAGCCCGAGAATAAGCCCGCAGCAGATCCGTCGGAGAACAAGGCCAGCTTTATTTTTTTTACGGTTTTGATACTTGTGCAAGACGCTTGTCCTGACCAGGCAGATGCTTGAGTGGCCAGATCAGATCACGATACCGTGGAATCTTCGAGTGTGATGGGAAAATGCGTGCCAGATGTGCTCAAACTTGTTTGCCTGGTCAAGTTGCCATGGTTCTTGCATCTTGCCAAACATGTCTGGGGTGTAGGAGCGTGCTTGGACAGCTGCTGCCTCAGACAAAAGGCCTCCCTGCTGGGAGGATTTGTTTTTTGAGAAGGACTACCTCCTTGGCAGGAGGCTTAATTGGTATGGTCTTAGATTGACTTGCGATCAAAGATGCATTTGTTTGTCTTTTTGGCATGTCTGCATCTTTGATTCACATTGCAAGGTGCTAGGAATTCCTTTAACTCAGATGTTATCCTTGTGGACTTCGCCATGCAGCCAGGGCCTCAGAATATCAGACTTGTAGCCACTGTTCAAGTATGTTGCTGGTTGTAAGCGCCTTGCAGTGGGTAGACTGTGGTTTGACTTGACTTGGTCTGTGTGCATGGCCATGGCAAGCCTCCTGAGAAGGAGGCATCCTCCTTGGAAGGAGGCTGGCACCTTCACTAATAGACATTAATTGGGGCTGTGTGCCCATTGATGGTTTTCAGCTTGCAGTCAAGTGTGTGCATTATTGTTTGGTGTGACTTGCCAAGTTTCTTCGGTCTTGCAGCTTCACTGATTTGATATTGATCGCGCCATGATCACTGCATTTGGTATTGGTTAGGAAATCAACAACACACAGAAAATTTTTAACAATCATTTTTTTAACAAATTTTTAACTGTTAAAAATTTTGATTTTAAAAGGAAACCCCATTTAAAATCAAAATTTTTAACAGTTAAAAATTTGTTAAAAAAATGATTGTTAAACATTATTGTCCGGGTGTGGGAGTAATATAATATATTTTGTGGGTGCGTGCAACCCGGGATGGGGTTGTGACTTGATATAGTTGTTTATTTTTGTTTGGTGTATACATTGCATTTTGAAGGATTACAGTAGTGCTATACATTTGACATGAATCTAAAAAGTCTGAATCAGGTAGGATTGAGTTTGCTGTTTGACACTCCCTTGTGAGCCGATGGTTTGCAGCCATTCTTGTTTTGGCAAGGCCAGATCTCACAATTGTCAGCCATGGTATGGCCTGATGGGGATCCCGTGCTGCTAAGCTACTGGAGCAATTTGGCAGGAACAATCTGTCATGTAAGCCTTCATCAGTCAGGCTGGGAGAGCAGGACGCCTTGGTACAGATTGCCTGAGAACATTGTACCATCGCCAAGTCTCCTGAGTAGTTTGCAGCAAAGCCTGCCCAATGCTGGAGATAATTTTGGGCCAGGTAGAAACGAACTAGAAGATCTCAGAAGGATGTACGGTTTCAGAGGCTGAGCTTGGCATTGGAGTGTGCCAAAACAAAAAGGCTCGGGTGCATAGTTTGAATATCAATCCAGAGTGTTTAAGATAAGTGTTTCTCTAGGTGTCGAATGTTGAGAAGGCTCAAGCTTAGGTCAGGTAAGGATCATGGCTCCCAAAATGGGGAAGACTGCCAAAGCTATGGCTGCAAAGTCAGCTGCCAAAGCTTCAGCTGGCAAGAAAGTCAAAAAGGAAGTGAGAACAACGCCCAAGGCAAAGCCGAAGCGTGTCAAGGAGCCTGTTTTTGGAGACTGCTGGCGATGCCTCGGCCTCAGACCAGGCTGCCAAAAGGGAAGATGGCCAGGCGCCCATGGAGCATGATGGGTCTGGGGCCCCACCAAGCCAGCTGGGCTACGCCAGAGGCACAGTGAGCGCGCTTCTCACTTCGCTAAAATCCCAAGTGAAGGCAAAGAAAACCAGTGACTCCCAGAAGGATGACGCACAGAAGGTGTTGCAGGACCGCCGCATGCATGTTTGAGTTTGTAGTGGGCTTCTTGGCCAGCTACTTAACTGACAGCTTGATCTCCTTGGTAGGAGTACGAAGCGGGCACCATTGAGGAGAAGAAGTTGATTCTGGACAAACTGCAAGAATTCGGAGTGAAGAATTGCAGCTGGGTCCACAGCCTGGAGTCCCTGACATCTAACATTAAGGACGAGACTGAGTCCTTGGTCACCAACTTCTTCACCAGGTTGTTTGGCTTAGTAGTGGCTTTTGTTTTTCTCTTCTGCAGTTTCATGGCTTGCTAGCAGCATTCTGGGATTGCGCCAACGCAGCAGAGGCAAGGGATCTTCGCCATCGAGCATATTGACACAGCCGGCCTGTCAGAAAATGAC
>CAUJNA010001149.1:0-92500 GCA_963377175.1 Effrenium voratum
CTGTCATTCTCCCGGAACTCCCAATGGAAGCTGTCTTGCAGCCTTGTGACCGGGCACTAGAGAAATCCACCATGAAACTAGATGGCACAATCCCCTTCCCCTCAAGGGGGATGATGAGCAAAAATGGGAGAGTTCTGCCACCCAGTGCTTCCGCTTAGCACAAAAGTTGGTAGCCAGGGGAAACCATCTACTTTCACCCAACTGTGTCAATGCTTGCGTGGTTTCGTGTCCGCGAATCCCTCCATCCGGCTGAATCCGTCCAACTGCAAATCCTCAGGCTTTCCTTTTGGCTTCCTTTTTCGCCATCCCAAAAGGGTTTCCCCATTTCGGGACACACCCAGGTATCTAGTTGAGTGCGTCAAGGGCACTGGCCCTTCTCAAATCTCACCACAAAACCCTTCGGGCGAAGGCCGAGTCTTGAAGGGTACATATTCAAGGGCATGTTCAGGTTCGTTTTCTGGAGGTGTGAAGGTTACTCAGATGAAGGGACTACGCTAAAAGGAATCTAGCCCCCCTTTCTCAGTGGCACAGAACCTCCTCACCTCTAAACAACTCACCTGCTCGTCGTTTTGAGGTTGGGAGCCGCCCTGAAGAAGGAGCCGCCATTCCATGGTTTGTTGGCAAAGGCGGACTTCAACCATAAACTCAGCCCAAAGCTCAACCACATATATTTAAATCTCTGGGCAAATTACTACCACAATTCTGGGCAAATTCTGATTCACCAGCCCAAGATAAGGGATCCCTCGACAAGTAACCTCCATGAACGTGACGTCTTTCAAACAGAACGTGACGCGTTCAAGAACTTGCCAAGATCATTCCTGGAGAAAGACCAAGCGGGCCACGGCAACTTTGTGTCCGAGCTCCACGAAAGCCGCTCTTTTGATCTTCGAAGCCGAAAGTCGACAGAGATTCCGATACGCTCAATATCCAGGTCTCGGACATTGGATAGAAAGCCATATGTTCGAATCGTGCTTTGGGGAGCAAACCTTAGCTTCAATTCTCTAATTGCACTTTGAGCAAACCCTTGTGGGGCTCACGCGCCAAATGTCCCACAGTAGAAATGACTAAAATATATCTTGACCGCTTGACCCTGGGCCTCTGAAAAGCCAAAAGCTTCTCCGCGCAACGCGGGCTGCTCCCGGGCTGCTCCCGGGCCTGCAAGAGGCGCAGTGAAGATGCCGGTGCCCGTGTGGAAGTGTCCGGAGTTGAAGTTCCCCGCGGCGGTGGTGCGCCAGGTCTGACGTCACTTGAAATCCAGGGACCCTGGAAAGGCCCCGTCTTGGCAGGTCCTGTATACGTTATTTTTTGTCCCTTTTCAGGAACCCCCTCTGCAAGAAAAAAACTGAGCAGGCACCTGTTTTTGGTGGCCTTCAGATTTCCCGAACATTGACGTTCCGACGAAACCAACCGGGTTGAGGCGTTGCCAAATAAGTCGCCAAATAAGTTGCTTAAATAAGTTGTACGTTTTATTGGATTTCCCACACCCACATTCGAATCTAGCCCGGCTCAACTTCCTCAAAGATTGGTTGCCTTTTGTTTTGGATGGCTCTCGACTCCCAGGTGACCCGTAAGTTCTCCAGGAATCTTGGGGTTCTGAGAATGAACCTTCCCAATTGCTCATGGATATGTTGTTGGATCCCCCAAATTCCAAAACCTGAAAGGTTGAGAAAGTTTGACCTATCGGCGGGAATCGTTCGACCTTTTTGAGATCTCCTTAAAAGGAACCAGTTGGATGGTTCGGTCTGGAGTCATTCCATTTCCAAAGCAGGTCTTGTCAGTTGGTACGCAAAATTTGACATTCCAGAACCTGAAAGAAGGGACCCTGGTCAAGGACCTTCATCATGGTGAGTTCATTTTACCTGGTGAGCTTGCCATAACATAGGCAGAGGGATCCAAACCCTCAACTCTCCCCATTCCTTGCTTCCATGCGTCGGTGGCATGTCCTTTCACGATTCATTTCCAGACTTCGTTGTAGGAAAAGATGATACAACAGATGGAACATGCCGGAGATTTGTTAGGCTAGAAAGCGATTTGTTGGAATTACAGTACCCTTTCCATTCCTTTCTTCTTTCCGACCAAGGCCCTTTGATCCAGTCGAAATCCCCCTCACCCAACTCCATTGCAAAACGGGGATGTTGACCACCCTGACCGCCTTTCCCCCCCCCCCCAATCCACACCTGCACTCTTGTGTCGGACCCCCCAGAAAGGCTCATGGCCGTGTCCATGTCAGCGGCGAAACCGATCACCGAACTGCCCAGGGAGTGCACCGAAAAGCCTCGGATCCCACTGACTCTGATTCATGGTTAGTCTACCTGCCGACAACAGGCGTGTTGGACACAAGCAATGCTCCTTACCTGTTACCCCTTCCCTTACCCCTCCCCGCACGTAAGGCGCTCGCTTCCCCGGGCCACTCTCCAACATCCCCAGCATTTAGCGCAACATCCCTAGCATTTCGCGCAACATCACCAGCATTGCCAGCATTGTCCGATAACATCGACGAAAACCAGGAGCAAAGAGGGACAAACTACAAGATGGGTGGCCCGAAAGCCTTAACGGCGGCGGCAAATTCTCCTAGCAAGTTCTCTCAGCAAGTTGCTCTGACAAGTGTTGGCGCGAGTTCCTCTGAGCAAGTTCTCCAAGCAAGTTCTCCGTGCAGGTTGCTCTGCGCAAGTTGTTGGCGCAATCTCTTCTGAGCAAGCTCTCCAAGCAATTTCTCTCAGCAAGTTGCTCTGAGCAAGTTGTTGGCGCGAGTTCCTCTGAGAAAGTTCTCCAAGCAAGCTCTCTGTGCAAGTTGCTCTGAGCAAGTTGCTCTGAGCAAGTTGTTGGCGCGAGTTCCTCTGAGAAAGTTCTCCAAGCAAGATCTCTGAGCAAGTTGCTCTGAGCAAGTTCTTGGCAAAGGAGCTAGCGCCAACAACTTGCTCGGAGCAACTGGCACAGAGAACTTGCTCAGAGGAACTCAACACTAAAACAATTGCAAGGACGGCGCAGGGCGAAACCTGTGGGCTGCTGGTGTGTGCAATACGTTTCCGCTGCCCAATGCTTACGAGATCTTAAAAGTGAAATTTGGGTCGCGCATGTAGCAAAGGTAGGTTTTGACTTTACATAGGCAACCATATAATACCGGTAGGTTCTGACCTTACTTCCGCGACCACAGAAAACTTAGTCTTTGGAAGTATTGGGTTGCTCAGAGCAACTTGCTGAGAGAACTGGCTTGGAGAACTTGCTCAGAAGACATCGCGTCAAGATTTTGCTCAGAGCAACTTACTGAGAGAACTTGCTTGGAGAACTTGCTCAGAGGAAATCGTGCCAACAACTTGCTCAGAGCAGCTTGCTGAGAGAAATTGCTTGGAGAACTTGCTCAGAAGAGATTGCGCCAACAACTTGCTCAGAGCAACTTGCTGAGAGATCTTGCTTGGAGAACTTGCTCAGAGGAACTCGCGCCAACAACTTGCTCAGAGCAGCTTGCACAGAGAACTCGCAACTTGCTCGGAGGAACTCGCGCCAACAACTTGCTCAGAGAAACTTGCTCAGAGAAACTTGCTCAGAGCAACTTGCTGAGAGAACTTGCTTGAAAACTTCCTCAGAAGAAATCGCGCCAACAACTTGTTCAGAGCAACCTGTTCTTCTGAGCAAGTTCTCCAAGCAAGCTCTGTGCAAGTTGCTCTGATCAAGTTCTCGGCGCGGCCCCGATAGCAAATCCAATAAAGCAATCTTTTGGAATCCTTCCAGCCACGAACGTGTTGAACAGTCCATCCATCTTTGGCTCATTAATTTTCATGATGAAAGCAATGTTCACGCCTGGCATTTGATCTGTTCTAGGTTGTCGAGCACATTCGTGTCCGAACCCAGCGTTCTCATGGTCAAGATTCTGTCGAACTCCGGAAGACTCAGGATCACTTTTGTGTCGTTCACCTTGGCCTTCTAAAAAGCTTTCGCCATGCTTTGGAATCTTTGCATTCCCATTTCTCGACGGGCTTGCGTATCCAGTCTCCCGCACCCCATTTGTCCTCAATGAGGTGGAGCCCAATCTCTTCGCGGATGTTTCTGTCATTGGCACTGTCGATTTCCTGAATGCTCTTCAGTACCGTTTTACGCAACTTCTTAGCGTCTTTGGCGCTCTCCTTCGCCTCCGCATCCTTGCCATCTTTCGACTTCTTGGCTTTGTCCTTCATCTTCTCGGCCTTTTTTTTCGGCCTTCTTGAGGCTCTTCTCCAGCCCCTCTTTAATGTCCTTTTCAACTTCAGTGGCTGCATATTCCCACATCATTCTATCGACATGAGACTTCATAGGGAGTTCCTTTGACATCTAGTTTCACCCTCCTCCCCTTATCATCAACCTATATAATCCCATCGCCAGCTTTCCCTTTACTGACGTGTTCGCATTCCTCTGGCGGCTTGGGAGGTCCGCGGCAGCGAATCTTTACCAAATGTACGTGTCAATGGAGACCTCAGTACCATCCTTGATCACCGTCCTGTAGAAGTCTCCCCCTTTCTTCGGATCGATGCTGATGCAATCAAGCACTTCAGCCGTTTTGCTGTTGACAGTTGTACGGCCTGCAACATCTTTCCATTTGGGCCCCCCTTTGGCGTTCGTGGTTTGGAACACAATTACTTTTTCGTCCCTCCGACACCACCTAAGGTAGCCCGGTTCGAGACCTTTGCCTGTTTGTGCGCCGCTCCTTTACGATCGGGGGTCTTCTTGTCCAGTCTGACGGTCGGTTTGGTACCCTTACCCTTCACATCACCTTCGACGGCTGCATCAACACTCCAACCGCATCATCAATACCAAACCTTTAAGGCCTCTCGGGCCCCCTTCTTTCAGGAAGCCTTGATAAGAGCCTCGAGGTCCCCATTCACCTTCTCAAAGGTGTTCTTGAGTGGAAAGGCGAGTGGGTAAACCATCACAACCTTGTCCACCACATGGGGTCTACGCAAACTGATTGGAACGGATTTACATCCCATGGTCAAATTGGCGTCGAGGAATTTATCCACTTCCAACACGAGCATCTTACCACTCCACCTCATTCCACTTTCGAGTTCATAACCCGCGAACACACCCCCTGGGCGCGAACTTGCGCGTGCCATCTCTCGTGGGAGAAGGTTTGAAATCACCATACCAGGCGTTTTCTCCGTTGACAATATCGACGTTCAGCAAATGACTTCAGAGCGAAAGACCAGTGACACGGAGGTAATCCAGCAGCCAACAAACAAGTGCTGACCTGATCGATTACGCAGAGATTGTTTCTTTCCGCCGGAGTTGTTCATGGGCCGACCGGGCAGCGAGCGATCAAACGTTATCCCCAGCTGCTGACATGCACTGACAAACTGAGGCGCGCGATCTCCGTACGCAACCCGAATCTTGCGTCTTCCAACGAAGTCCTTCAAGCATCTGACAACCTCATCCGTGGAACCGTCCGACGTGGGATACGCCATCCTCACCCCAGAATATATGTCACGCACAACGAAAACATTGTTCTCGATCCCCAGTGGTCCTACTCTTTCTGGTGTCAGGAAATCGAACGTCACAAGGTCCCCCCCACTTTTTGAGTTGTTGTTTGAACGCACCCTTCTTGGTCTTGAAACGCCGCATCTTTGCTCGGACACACGCATCACAATAAGGGTTTGCAAACCTATGGGTAACCATGTGTTCCAACTGAGAGTTCCCTTCTTCCTCTTTACACCCTTCCAGCTTCAACATCGACCTCGACTTCATCCTCATCGCTACCTCCACCTTCGTCCCTTTCATCGGCATCACCATCCTCTGCCTCGCCAGGTTCTTCTGCCGGCACCGCAATTGATGTTTCGTACGGCGATGAAGTCAATCCTCCAGACAGGTCCACCGCATGATCCTCGGGATAATCCAAGACTCCGAGAGCTGACTCTGTGAGTTTCCCCAAAGGTCCGTTCTCCGATTCGTCATTGGTTACCAGGTAAGGAATGCGATTCTTGACACGAAGGCGTATCACAGATTTGCGATCATCGAACATGATAGGTTCTTCACCGGGCATCCAAAGAACACCATAACCACTGTCAGCACATCTCTTTCCAATGGGACGAAAGGCGAAATTGTGTCCTTCATTTCATCTATGACGAGGTCAACCTTTTGATCGGCTTTCGGTGATACCGCCCGCCGTCGTAAAGGTCATCGCCTCTGAACTCTTCCTCGGACTGAGACCTAGCTTATCCGCCACCTTCGACCGGATCAAGCCGTGGCCGCAGCCAGTGTCCATGGGCCATTTCATCCTTTTGGGCTTACCCGACTTCACCACCATGGCGATTGCATGTTGGGTTTCCCACATGGATTTGAAATCACCGATCACAGGTTCAGGAAATTCTTGATTGCTGACATCACCATCATCGTACTCAACCCAATCCCGGAAAACGACGCTCTTCGTCTTCTTCCCCCCTTTCTTGGGGTAATACAGCTTGGCTCTCGAGGTAGCAGGAGCGCAGTCGGTCTCAGCATCACTATCCGCAATTTCCTCCTTCTCCGCCGGTGCCGAGCTCTTCGGATGCTTGAACTTGCAGTCCTCCCTTTCTTGCATGTCCCTTTCTTCCAGAATGAACAAACTCCGTCGTTCTTGGGACGCTCCCCGGCTGGGGAGTTGCTACGCTTGGGACCCTCTTCGAACTTCTTCTTCCATGCTGCAGTGTAAGTATTCTTCTGATGGCTGCATTTGCAATCAGAACCCTTCGTCATGGTACGTTCTTGTTACCACCAGGAGAAGGATCTCGGGTTTTCGAACGGGACCTCCCCCGGCTTAGCCTGCTCCTTCGGCTTCTTCTTGTCAGGAAGCACGGGTGCCAAATTTCGGGCATCCTTCGCCTCCGACTTCGGTTTGGGCTTCGCCTTTTCTTTGGGAGAGGGAAGCGCATTACCCAACTTGTGGTCCTTGAGCGACTTCTCCTTGTTTTCCCAATTCTTCTCCTCCCTGGTTGCCTTCACCCGCCGATCAATCATATTGAGTAAGTACTTATGCGTTTTAGCGGGATCACTACGTTCCATGTGTTCGTACAATTGCAAATCCAGTTCCAACTCCTTTGAATTTCCTTTCAGCTTTCGACACAGCGCGTCTCTCAACTCCTCCGCTTGCGGAACAGACTCAGGTTTGATTCGATTCCGGCGATAATCTCAAGCCATCGCTGCTTGAAATCTCCCATCTTCTTGTCGCCAGGATAGCTCAACTTGTACAAGTGTTCCACTCCGAAAACAAGATCGAGTCTGTCGTATGTACGGAAGCTCTCAAGAACCATGAATATCATTTGTCTTCCCTTAATGCCGTTTCCGACTTTGATCAGCTTGGCAATGAGCTGCTGAACCTCCAGAGCGACTTCACTCGCCTGATCTCCAGCGGACTTGATCATTTTTAAGTTTTGTCCATGCTTATCACCAATTCGCTGTCAACCAGCGAATCTTGAACCGCCGCTATCAGAAAGTGCATCGACCGTGGCTTTCGGGCAAACTTCGCTATCAGGGCCACCACAACAGCTTACCTTTCCACGTGTCCAATTGATCGATCTTCGGCCACGAAGGGACACTGGTCGTCTCTGCCTCCTTTCTCGAAATGGGCGTGGTCACATCACCGAACTTTGGCGGCACAACGGATTGGTCATTGACTAGCTCATCATACCGATCAGTCAATTCGGCAAGCTCCCCCTGTACCTCATTTCTGTGGCTTCTGAGTGTATCGCAAGCGCTTTGCAGCTGTTCTGATTGTTGATCACGAATTTGAGCAATTGACTCAGCTTTCCTGGCCTTAACCAATGCCTCTCTAGCTTCGTCCTCCGCTTTTCTCTCGCCGTCCCTAGCGGCCAGATACTCAGACTTCAGGTTTCCCACACTCTTCTCATGAAGGTTGTCATTGAACTGCCGCAAAGACTCGTATTGTTTCTGAAGAGCGCTGTACTGAGTCTGGGCCATATTCTCGACCCTTTTCATGGTTTCTTCATCAGTTCAGCTTGGTCCTCCGCCATTTCGGCAGAGACCGGCATGCCGTGACTCTCCTTTCTGGCTTCAGACAACTCATTCATTCATCAACTTGGAAGCCGTCATCTCCTCTCGGTTCAAATGATCCCTCAAACGATCAACTTCCAGCTTGGCTCGGCTTTCCACATCACTAAGTTGTGTCCGTGTCTCACTGGTGATCTGAATCTTGGTAGCCTCAGCTCTTTGATCGGCTAACTTTTCAGCAGATCGGAACCATTCTTCCCTTGATTCGCTTCCGGACAAGTGTTGAATCTGATCTCTCAAGGTTTGGATCTGTCCATCCTTATTGGTAACAATGTTGTTCTTGTACATCTCCGCACCCCTCAACTTGGCCTGCATAGTCGATTCCTCTTGCTTCATCGTCTCTCTAAGAAGTTTTATTCTCATGATTCAGCTTGGCCCGCAACTCGGTACCAGAGCTCATCATGGACTGATACTCATTTGCGGTTTCGATGGCCTCCCGCAACGAAGTTGATATCTCGCTGTTTTCAGCTCGCATCTGTTGAGTCTCATTGTTGAAATCATAGGCCATTGGCTCAAGCTCATCTAGCCTGTTGGCCTTGATGAATAGCTGGCCCATCGCCATGCTGTACTCATCCTTCATCCTTCCATGAACATGTGCAACTTGGGCTTCCAGGGTGTGATTCATTCTTTCGAGTCCTAGAATTCTCTGCGGGCTCCCCGCCTCATCGGATTCTAGTCTGTCTACGGCTGACTGTAACGATGCACATTCCTTCTTCAATGCATTGTTCTCATCACACTGTTCTGCAGCCTCACTCATCTGCGCATCCGCCTTTCTTTGGGCTTTTCGCAATTCATCATCGAGTTGTTGGTCCGCACTTCTGGGGTCACTTGGGGAACCCCTTAGAGAGGATGACTTTTCTCCCTTACGAGATTTACGGATTCGTGTCCGATCAACGCCGGCATCACTCTGCTGGCATACTGCCGCAGGTGCAGTACTCACAACGATAGTATCTCCACTCCCACGGCCGGCTGCTTCCGGCGTTCCTTGAGATGAAATTCCGGCAGCAAGGTGCCGCGAATGTAATCGAAGATCTACCATCGGACATTGTCACGCAAGTGTTGCGCCACTTGGCCATGTGAGTAAATAGATCGATCGATTCAACATGAAGCGGGGTTCACGACCTCTCGCTTCGAATCAATCTTGTCTCACAGCACGTGGGACAAGCCCTACGGCTGATAATCTGAGAAACCGAGGGGTTCTCTCAATTGTCCCGGCAACACTGGGTGTGTTGCCCTTCGGAAAGAGGGCGAAGGTTCGAATATCCTCGAACCGGCTCTCTTCTCGCAAGCTCGATCTTTTTTACGTAGTATCAACTACGCATAATAGCAAGATCTTGAGCCAAATGGCAATGATGGTTGTGTGTTGCATGTTTCATGATGATGGCCCCCATTCTATTCACAAAATATATATCACTCAACTTCGGGCCGGGCTTCGAGCCCCTTGCAACATGCACTTGTGTGCCTGGTTAGAAGGAAAATGCATGAAACCCAAATTGGCAAAAGTCACAAGGGGTTGGTTAACTTCTACATATATATATATATATACAGACATATGTATGGGGCTAATAATGCTGTTTGGGCCTACCCTAAGCAAAGATAAACGGCCCGATTCTCTTTATCTGAATAAGTTCAAACGATGACCAGCATCGTGAAGTTGCCTTAACTATCAGAGAGGCTCATATGAGTGTGCAATCCATCCAAAAACGAGGTACCCTCAAAAAAATGATGAAGCACCCAGCTACACTATCAGCGCTGTAAATTAGGGGTTGATGAAAAGGTCCTCAGGGGGACAATTCAGGACACCACAATAACAATATGGCTTTCACCAAATGGAAAGAGTTACCTGCCAGACATATCAAACCTCCATGCGTTCTACTGGGTTTACCGGGAAGGGGCTCCTCCAAAGGCTCCTCGGTTTATGGACCGTTTTTATACAAACTCCAGGAAAACATGTCAGAGAATGACACAACGGTAAATCTAGACTTATGTTATCTTCATGCGATAATTCTACTAGATTGCTTCAAACAAATTAGTTCAGACTGCAATCATTTTGCCTAGGAATCCATTGGGTACGCATTATCGCGATTCATCTTTGAATCTCTTCTTATATTCATATCAGTCCTCTTGTAGCACTAGAATTATGTTCATCATGACATAGGATTATACATCCAGCAAACCAGAAAAGCTATACTATGAGCATTGCCCAGCCTAAATATCTTACAAACGTCTTTTTACTACGGCCTGACCGGTTTGAAGTGTTTGGAACTAGTTTGCACCTTTGAGAAGTGGTACATCATTAGGTTGATATTAGTCCTATCTTGGTGATTTTACTTTGCTATCTGTTCCTAGTCCTTCCTTTAATCTCAGCTACAGGGTGAACAGTATCTCAACCATTAAAAATCCACTGGCGTTCACCTTCAAGTACAAGACATCGCTTATTCCTACAATGAATCTCTGGAAAATGTTTGGGTCGTACATCTGTTCATTTTCATAACCAAGTATACATATTGATGTTGAAGACAACCATTGTATTTTGTTCACTTCTGATAATCATTTATTTACAAGCTGTCTTTTTCTTTTGGTTGCTTCCTTCGGTCGTTCCCTTCATGAGACCTTGTAGTGAAGGGAGAGCACGATCCTGGCTTACCTCATCCATCCCGTGCCCATCCCTCCCTCACGGTCTAGTTCACGAGCTGGGGAATGCATGGGATGAATGGTCATGCTCACCGTTCTCTTGCCTGCACGCTGCCTCTCTTAATTAATATTCCGCTTTCTCTTCACTTGTCCGATCGACATGAATGACGAAGTGGGAGATGAGAGACAAGGAAAGCATCATCACATGTCCGTTCCTATCTTCTTCCTTGGCTATTCCTGCAGCATAGCATACATCTCTAAAAACATTGCACGCGCAAAACGACCAAACTATGCTTTGACAGTTGGGAGTTTGCAGGTGTGTTTGCACAAAAGGGGAAATATTGATTCATTGGAAAATTGAAACACCTATGAAGGTCAACTGTCAAAGAGCCATGCACACCGGCAACACAAAGGACCAAGCGCGACTACCAAAAGAAGTCCGAGACTTCAAGTGGGTGTGGCTCAAAAAGCAAATGCGGCTATTTGCTTGTCAAAATTAGGGTCGTTTCTGGTATCCCTTGAAAAGGCGGCACCATGCCATGGGTTGAACAAGGCACCATGTTCTTGACAACCCCGCATTTGTTTCTGCAAACTGGGGGTTGGGGTTGGGGTGTAGGGGGGGGCACTTATTTTTATCAGCCAAGTAGAGTCCAGATCCAGTCCATTCGTTCACAGAATCCGGCCACAACCTCAGGGTCTGCGTTCCTCAATGTTCCGTAAAAGGCACGCGGGCCCGGGAATAAGGCCCAGAAAGCGGTTTTTTCCTTTTTTCCCGGGTCGAGGAAAAATATTGCCATGCGGCCGGACTCGCCCTGCACATTGTAGTTCCAGTCAGTGTGCGAGTAGACGAACAGCGAGAGTGTCTGGCCAGCAGCCAGGTAGACGTCGCCTGCTGAAACTCTGGTCAATGTCTGACTGAACAGAGTCAACTTCAAGAATGAGTGAAGCCACAATGCGGCAAGTGGGCTGCTGCTTAAGCATCTTCAGCCTCTGATGTTTGCCGCAACTGTATCCACACAAAGCACAAGCGGGAGCCACCGATCAGCGAATATCCCATGCAAGCTGTCCAAGAGGCCATCGCGCCTCCGATGCCACGAGTTCGACATGAAGTCCCACCGAAACCAGTGGAACAGAATGACAAAATTGCGGCCTTTCAAAGAAAACTACGGTCCATAGATTCCCAAACGTCCACCATGGCACCGATTCAGAAGGGTCCCGCGGCTTTACATCAGCCAGAGGCGAGTCACACGGAGCAGACCAGAGGAAGCGATCGCGAATCTTCGATCGCATGACCACTAGGAGCAAAGGGATCGAGGAGCATCTCCACAATTCCCAGATGCCAAATGGTAGCGATCCTCTCAGATCCCTTGAGCGTTGGCCTTGAACTTCAGTCATGACAATCGCGAAGAGATTTGACCGCAAGAGATTCGTTACGCGCCAGTCTCCTGCCTCTGCTCATGGCAGTCTGGGACGGCAGCCCGGGAATTAGCTGAACTTGTTTTGGTGAGTCATCCTGTCCCACCTCAATATCACCCAACACAGGAAGCTTTTCCCAGTAGAATTTCCAAGTAGACGTCCCAACCGTACCACCATGCTTAAATGTCCATCAAGAAAGGGGGACTTTCTCGCCACAAATAAACAACCCAACGAAAAACTGCTCAGTCCACGCGGGTTCACGACTATTATCCTGCTCTGTGTCAGGACCAGATCAAACTTCGTCCGCATAGTCCTTTGCAAATACCGAAGGTCGTCAAACATTTTCCGCCCTCCGGAAATCCGCGCAGTATTGAAGGCGGCTCAGAAATGGATGCTGACAGCTCGCTAGGTCCCATGGTTTCGGCAAACTTGAGGCAGCCTTCCTCGGGTGCGGAACACAGACAACACGGGTATGGGTCAAAATTAAACAACCAGGGGACCACAGGTTTTAGTGCTTCTTTCCACTTAACAGGGTTCCATTTGTGATACCTATTATTGACCCACAGCCACATCACGTTCATTGTGCCAAGTCGAGACGAGTTCAGCGGCATGCTTCAAGACTTGCCAAGTGCGGGTTCCAAAGAGCACGGCCCTTTACCCCGCTGCGTCCAATTTTCAAGCGAACTCCATGTGGGATGCCAGAAGGTATGGCAAGTGTCGGCGTCGTGAAATCACAATCGCAGCCGAGTATCCGCAACAAACGGGGTACCTTAAAAAGAAAGCAAGGCCCCAAAGGAACGCAAAAGCAGAGGGAATCAATCTCAAGAGTGGCAGCTTGGGAGGACTGCACACTTTCTCGGATTCCTTTCCTAAGATAAGGACCAGTAGCACCAGCCTGGACCCGGGAGTGGTCGTAAAAGGAACGCCCTGACATCATTTCGAGGTCCGGGTGCGCTTTCTTTCCGAGGGTCAAAGAAATAAGGGGAAGCCAAATGGAAACCTGCCATCAGGGCGGGGGTGCCCACAATTTTAAGACAAACCAAGATGAACAAACTCAATTTTACCAGTCTAAAGGAAGGCCTTCCATCTTTTTTGCCCATTCGGGCAAGATGACAAAGTAACCGGACCATTCTTTTGGCTACCTGGCTTGGGTAGAGGCTTTCCCAAGAAGGTGAAGAGGCTTGTGCGCCTAGTCCGTCTGGAGGGATGGATGTGGATGCCAAGCTGGTTTGGAGATGAGACAGCCGAAGCTTGGGACACCCGTTGACCCGCCATAGGTAGCAGGATCTTTGATCGGACCCTACTTTGGAGGACCCTACAGGGTGGGACCTGGGTGATGGCGTCTTCCGCCTCAGCGCCGGTTTGTTCAGGACGCTTGCGGCTTGGTTTCGGGATGGGACGTGGGCGTCACACGGATTCCAGCCAAGAACCCGCCGGTCAATCGCGGCTGCACCGGGGCAATCGTCATCGGCTGCATGGAGCCCGCGGGCTTGGGCAATCGTCCGAATCGGAGGCTCGGGCTCGAAGTACTTCGAGGACAAACGCAGATTGGAGCACGCTCTTGCAGTCGCCTTGCTCCCTTCCGCAATTGCCACCTTGCCATGCCCCATTGCTGACTACAAGGCTTCTGCTTGAAAGCAGCCTACAAAGCATATAGGCGCACGCCATTGCATTGTCTTTCTGGCCCCCTTTAGGTCACCTGACACCCTTCTTTGGGCACGCTGCCCCAAACCGTTTTTTACCGCACCTGTTGAGACTTGAAACGCGCTTTGATCGACATTCCCAATGGCTCTGTTCAGTCTGAACCCTTTTGGTGCCCAACACTTGTTCACTGACGGCAGTTGCATCGCCGAGAATTGCTCCATATTCCATCATTCTCAGTTGTCAACATGGCGTGGCATTGGCTGACCGCTCCTTCTCAGGTGTGTGTTTACAGCGCACAAAAAACGGCCTGCGCAGATTTTGAGGGTGATCCGATCTGCCTTACGGGCACGCCGGAAATTCACTATCTTTTGCACTAGCTTTTCACGGCTTCAGGTTCACCGAAACTGGGCATCAGCATCCATTGGATCCCTTCTCAGCTTGATATCGATGCAGGCACAGCATTTGAGGAGTGGGCCTGACATGAAACGATATTGTTGGCAGAGTTGCGCTATTCCCATTTGTACGAACTGTTGTATATATTCAATATAGGCAACTTGTTGACTGGAGCTGCGCCGGCAACGCAATTGGAAAAACACAAGGTTTGTCGCACAGCACCAGAGCGAAGCCACACAAGAAAATGATGACCTTAAGCCAGTCTCGACTTGGACAATGAGAACCTGGCATTGAACTGGCAACAGCAGATCGGTCATCTTACGCACACAGCTCTACCACCTTTCTTTGAGCACTTGGTTCGCCAACTTTTGATTTGGGATGACAATTCGTACTCATGGCCCCCATTTTCCACGCTAGGTTCAAAGGACCCCTCACGCGCGCCTGCCACCGAGGAGGTGACGTAGGTGGGGTCCGGGTTGCCCTGGATGGCCTGGTATCCCAGTGGTATATAATGACATACCTCCAAAACGGAACTCGCGTTTTGGCTGAAGCTGGCGCTTTGGAGCAGGTTTGGAGCAGCATCGCCCTTCACGGAATCTACGAGAACGTTCCTTTGGGCGTCCTGGGTGTGGTTCAGTGACCACTACATGTTCACAAAGTCCGAGCAATTGGAAGATATACACAGGGTCCCGGATGTTTCCCCTTTGAACCTCGACCCATGGGCACTCACCTTTGGGCCGAAAAAGGTGATGCTTACCACCGGGGACAGGCACAAACACCCACCCCAAGCTCCACCCCAGCTTCAAGCCCTCCCTTGAAGTGGATGATCACCACCATTCTTTGCCCAGTTTCATCATCCAAATTGGGGCATCCATTTTTGGGGGGTTGCTGCCTACACCACGGCGATTGTAGATGGCACGGTTCCCGGTAGATCCCTAAACCGAAGTAGAGGAATCATCTACTACACCCAATCTCCTTTTTGAAACAACTATTTTTTCAGGGACATGTTTTCAAGGTTGGTTTAAAGAACAAGGCCCAAAGGAAACCCATCTGTTCATGGCCCGTCGAATCCACCCGCTCCGCCCCACTGCGCCCACTCCGACTCCTGACTCCAGGCCGAGGGGCGTGCAGCCCCGCGTTGGCGTCCGGGGAGTCGTCGATGGCCACCACGAGGCGCGAGTAGCTGCCGCCCAACACGTCCAGGCGCACGTTAACACGTTCCAGGGCACAGTTTGGCCGGAGACCTGAGATCGGAGCTCCGGGGGCGGGGGGGAGGGATGGATGGTGGGAGGGGAGGGAGGGTGGGAGGGGTAGGGAGGGGAGGGAGGAGGAGGGGAGGGAGGGTAGGGGGAGGGGATGGGAGGGAGGGTGAGGGGAGGGTGGAGGACCCTTGAGGGGAGGGGGAGGGAGGGTGGGGAGGGGAAGGGAGGGGAGGGGGCGGTGAGGGGAGGGAGGGTGGGGAGGGGGAGGGGATGAGGAGGGGAGGGAGGGAGGGAGGGAGGGAGGGAGTGGAGGGAGAGGGGTGGGAGGGGAGGGAGGGAGGGGAGAGGAGGGTGGAGGGGTCAGGGAGGAGGGAGGGAGGGAGGGAGGGGAGGAGGGGAAGACGAGAGCTTTGAGCAAGTGCGGACGCTTTGGCGATATTCGTCTGCGAGCCTTTGCCATGCATCGCAGGAGGTCTTAATAGGTGCACCAGTTTCTCACTTTACCGACAAGGCTGTAGAATGCACGAAAGCTAGGAAGGCCCGGATGCATCTGAAATACTGCGCCAGGGTCGAGCGCGTAAAGGCTCGCAGGGATGCTTCATATGCTGCATGGGGAGAATGTGATGCAAGTGCAGTAGCGTAAGTGGTGGAGCACAAGCCGATCTGGGAGAGAAGGTCCTCCCAGTCCCTGACACATTTGCCTCGTTGCGTCGCCTGTGAAACTGCCTGCGGCCCCAAACTCACTGTGCGAAAGACCGGGCATGTAGCAGGTTTGTGCGAAGCCAGGTGTTGGGGCGGGATTTGAGTCATGGTCGGATGCTCGCTTTCCTAAAATTCCACAGGCTGGCATGCGGCTTGGAGAGTTCAGCGACACTGCGAGGCGGCGGCCTGCCTGAGGGAGGTTGTAAAGGATGCGCCAGCGGCGCCGACCAAGGAAACAAGGGGTGTTGCAAAGGGAGGGGAGGGGAGGGGAGGGGAGGGGAGGGGAGAGGGAGGGTGTGAGGGGAGGGACGGGAGGGAGGGAGGGGAGGGAGGGGAGGGGAGGGTGGGGAGGGGGGAGGGGTGGGATAGGAGGGGAGGGAGGGGGGAGGGGGGAGGGAGGAGGGAGGGGAGGGAGGGAGGGGGTGGGAGGGAGGGAGGGAGGGAGGGAGGGAGGGAGGGAGGGAGGGAGGGAGGGGAAGGAGAGAGCTTTGAGCATCGAGCGAGGTGCGATGCGGACGCTTTGGCGATCTTCGTCCTGCGAGCCTTTGCATGCATGCAGGAGGTCTACTAGGTGCACCAGTTGGAGCTCTCCTACCGACAAGGCTGTAGAATGCACGAAAGCTAGGAAGGCCCGGATGCATCTGAAATACTGCGCCAGGGTCGAGCGCGTAAAGGCTCGCAGGGATGCTTCATATGCTGCATGGGGAGAATGTGATGCAAGTGCAGTAGCGTAAGTGGTGGAGCACAAGCCGATCTGGGAGAGAAGGTCCTCCCAGTCCCTGACACATTTGCCTCGTTGTGTCGCCTGTGAAACTGCCTGCGGCCCCAAACTCACTGTGCGAAAGACCGGGCATGTAGCAGGTTTGTGCGAAGCCAGGTGTTGGGGCGGGATTTGAGTCATGGTCGGATGCTCGCTTTCCTAAAATTCCACAGGCTGGCATGCGGCTTGGAGAGTTCAGCGACACTGCGAGGCGGCGGCCTGCCTGAGGGAGGTTGTAAAGGATGCGCCAGCGGCGCCGGGACTAGGAAACAAGGTGTGTTGCAAAGGTGAGGGGAGGGGGGAGGGGAGGGGACGCGGAGAGAACCGAGGGGAGGGGAGGGGAGGGGAGGGGAAGGGGAGGGGGGAGGAGGGGGGAGGAGGGGGGAGGAAAAAATGGTAAAAGTAGGGGGCCTGGGGGGTGGTCTGTTGATGGTCCCCTGTTATGTTTTTTATATTCATCTCAAACCTATTAACCACCTTATTCGCTTTTAAAAGAGGGTTTTTAGGGAGCTTATTTATCGTTTTCGTTAAGGTAATCATTTGGGTAAATTGTCGCCTTGTTCATTGTTGGGCTGGGGGCCGACATTTTTTCATTTGAAAGAGGTAGCCCTTTTAGTAGTTATCAAGTTCTGAGGTGTTGGTGGTGTATTTGTTTTCCTTTGACGTTGCGATATACATGTGTGATTGCTATATCACATGTTGTAAAAATATTGGACCAGTAAACCACGGTCGTAGTGCGTCCAGTCCATTGGTTTTATAATAAAGGCAATCTCTAAAATTGAGAATTCACCAAAAGTAATTCTTTTGCTTTTTTCTTCTTGTCATTTTCCTAATTATCCTTGATTGTTTGCTTCAAAACCATTTTAATATATCTAATCAAACTTCTTTTTTTATGCTGTTTTTTAAGTGGATTTGTCTAGCTTCATTTATAGGTTAAAAGTTCAGTATAATTATAACATATAAGATTTTACATGTTATTATTATATTATGATTATAATTTCAGTTCAGGATAATAATATAATTGGTTTGTCTTACTTCTTTCATACATCATTTTAAAAATAATATTAACATCTCTCACTGTATTCTGAACATTAAACTTTTTACTTTCAATAAATAATTTGATATTTTCTTTAACATCTTCTCCTTTCTCTTGACTATAACCCAACCTCCATAATATATCGTAAATCGTGTCATATTTTTTCTTACTGATTTTAAGAAACTGTTTAACACAATCGTAAGGTGGTATTTTATTTACAGTTAGAAATATTAAAATATCATCTTCTACATTTCTATTATGTATTCTTTTTATTCACAACAGACATTTGATTAAAAATTGATTATCTCTCCAAGTTTTACAATTTTTACATATGTCTTCTTCACCATCCATTGAATAATTAATAATATTATTCACTATTTCATTAGGTAAACTCAATTTATACAATTCCATATTTTCTTTTTTGAAGTGGCAACAATCATAGCATTTTTTATTGATATAATTATTGATTCCATCACCGTTCATTTTCCTTTTAATATATAAGGTAATATTTCTTTAAGTAGTTTTGGCTAGGGGGTTGCTGGTCGGCTGGTCTGGGTTTCAGGTTTAATTTAAATGTCTTAACCTTCTTGTTAGATTATAAAACAATGTTTAACCATATTATAATTAAATATTATGAATAAACTAATTCACTTATCCTCTCCATAGTCCTATTCCACCGTATCATTATTCAATTACTCTCATTTCAACGAGACACGGTCCCCTATTTTGGGGACACCCAGTCCCCCCCATTTTGGGGACACCCAGTCCTCTAATCCCCCGTTTTGGGGACACCCAGTCCCCCATTTTGGGGACACCCAGTCCTCTAATCCCCCGTTTTGGGGACACCCAGTCCCCCATTTTGGGGACACCCCGTCCCCCATTTTGGGGACACCTTGGAGACCCCACGAGATGATTAACTCGGTTTTCATTCCAAACTACAGAGGATGTCTAACACTAATTCAAACGGTATTTTATATAATTCTTCCTGTTTATGAAATATAGGATTATCACCCCATTCCGCCTTAGTTTTTGGTGGCAAGCGTTGAGCAGTTTCTAAATGTTTCCCATTTCTTATCTTACCACAATCCCTTTTACATAATGGTCTGGGTTTCCATGTTTCAATGTTTGACCACAACCTCGTTCGCTTCCTGTAGTTCATGCCATATTTACATTTATCCACATCATAGTAGTTTAAACCACTCATAAAGGGTTGTTCCTTCAAAAGTCCAGTTTGAGGGTTCTCTATTATCCAGTATTGACAATTGAAATACTTTATTACTTCCAACGTTTTTAAAACGATACTATTAGCATAATCAATCTTACGAACACCAGTGGTTTTAGCCCTGCTGTATTCGGTGCATGGAGGAGATGCCCAAATAAAATTGAAATGGTTTCTGTCAAACTGTTTGTAGTCCCATTCAAGTATATCGCAATTAATATCAGCATTTTTCAAATCCAATGATATAACATTAAAACCGAGCGACTTTGCTACTTTACCAACTGAAGAAGTACCACTAAATAGTTCTAATAAGTGCATATATTATTAGAACTATTTAGATATTAATATTTTCACATACATATCGTTGATGTTTTTCAGTTCTCTCGTGTCTTCTTATATCACATTTCCTGAAAACACCACCACATTCACATTCAATAGGTTCTTTTCGTTTTTCCAATATTGTTTCTTTGTTTTGGTGGTAGTGCTCCCTACTTTTATTACATATATGTTCTTTGTTGTTTTCTGCGTATTCCTTCCTCATATTTTGATAGTGTTCCTTATTGTCTTCCTTCCACTCATTAATTGTTCTACCTGCCACACATCTATTCACACAATCATTATTTTGAATGTAATAACCTTCTCTTTTCATTAACTGTTCTCTGTTTTCACATGGGTAGTCTTCTAATAATTCAATCTTACAGTTGTCCATTCCATATTCATCAAACAACAAACGACAGTTTGTTTTATTATTCCAGTGTTCTGCCTTGTTATAATTTTGTCTATGTCTTGCCATTCTTTGGCTCAAGCTTTCACAGGTGCTTCCGATGTAGCACTTATTATAACCAACATCTGTTATTTTGTAAATCTTTGCGTTTTTATATTTACTGCTATCCATTAATAACCTTAGTTATCTTTTCTTTAACGCAGTTTATAATGTCCATAAGGCAGTGAATTGAAAGCATCAATGTAAAACCTTTTATTTTCATAATTACTGAGAGATTGCTTAACTTGAGACATTGAGAATAACTGATGGTTGCGACTACGAATAAAATTATATGTTATTTCATGCTTTTTGTTTTGGAATAATGCTTCGTGATAGTTTTGATACGACAGTTCTTTCTTAACCTTATGTTTCACTACACCTTTTGATTTTTTATGTTCATCATCCTCACCGTGTATTGTAAAAGCATATGACTTTGGTTTGAGAGCTATGAATTTGGTAATTACTTTTCCGTTGCATTCATCCTTGAAATAACCGAGTTTTTTCTTATTTGTTTTATCGTGGCATGGATGTTCTACTGGATAATCACTAAAGTCCATATATTGGTTTAATTCTTTGAAGTCCTTGTAGACATCATCAGTCATTGTTTGAATTACATAACTGTCAGTATCAGTATATATCAATTTGATGTTTTCATTATACTTCTTTTTCAATACATCATAGTAAAACTGATACATATGTAATTTGCTTAAGTCTAAAATGCTCATTCCTAAGAAAATCGGTTTATCCAGTTTCAGTTTTGCTTTAGTTTTCTCAACTCCGACGAGATTTTCATTAATAATAAATCTATTTTTGAAAGTTGGATTATTAACGCATTTTTCATATCTTACCTCATTATCAACCAGTTCAAAGTCCATATGGTTTCTTTTGTCTTCCATAGTTTTTCCGTACACCGCGTTATTCATTAATTTGAATAAATCTTTCTCAAAATCGCTTTTGGCTTCTTTCATTTTACCAGTGTTGAAGTCAATCCACGGTTTCAACCATGCCCTCTGTTGAAATTTGATTATCCTATGGACTTTACCCATTTTCATTCCCATTTTCAAATAATACTGTAAAGTCTTAATATGAACCACATATTTTTCTTTATCCTTTAGATTTAATATTAACTTACTTGTTTTCTCGTCCTTGGGACTTTTACCATCATAATATATTTTGAAGACTTGCTTTTGATAGTCAGAAAGCATACTAACATTTACATTCATTATTTCAGGCGCTAGTGGATAGTCAGAGTGGAAGTCGTGCAATGTTTCGGGATATTCCAAATCAACTTCCATAATATAACCGAACTCGTCGTTTTCATTCCATTTTTCAACACTGGGCGTTTTCTTTGCCCACTTGATATTTTTTATCGGTAATTTCTGGGACATTGCTAAACCATACAAGTTATTAGCATCCAAGTAGCTAATATAATTTGATGGCTTGTTCTCATCATATGCTTCCCCCATATACTTATTATTTGCCACCGCTAATTTATGACTTACCTGACACATACCACCTCTCATTCCCTTTTCAACCATCTCAAACATTTCTTGGTCATGCAATTGTTCTATTTCAACACAAGTTTTTAGAAGCATCGCGTCCCATGCGAAATTTGGCAACGTATAATAATGAGCGGGGTCTAAACCGTAGTATTCCATACACAAGTCTCTAAAGTTTTCAAATACATCGGTCAGTAGTAAAACATCAGTTATTAAATACAAGTCGTGATACTGCCCGAGTGTTCTAATCCCGAAGTGCTTCCATACTTTCAGTGCCCTTTCATAATCTTTATCACTTACATGTTCTTCACTCAATTTACTGTAAAACGCTTCTTTCGGTGGCAAAGCCCTTTCCTTAAATCTTTCAAAATCATCAAAGTAGTCATAGGGATAAATACCCTTATCAGTCAATAAATCCAAATCTTCATCGGTTTTAACATACGGGTTTCTAACGCTGTATCTGAAATTGTTATTCCAATTCTCACGCTTTTTATCATCCTCATATTTACTCAACTTCACCAACTTATCCAACGAAGACGATAAGAAACTGAAACTGTCCTTGAAACAAAGATTTTTAAAACCAAAGGTTATAAACTTTTCACTGTTCTGAGCGATACATTCTATTTTAGAATTCTTGTTCAGTTCGTGAGCCTTGTTGATGATTAAGTGGGCATCGTAGTTTTTAAGATTATGAAGAAACACAGGGATTTTATAATATCTCTTACTAAATCGTAGATTGCAGTCCTCGTGGGCGCATCCTCTATACTGCCCCGTAAAGTGGCAATGGTCCCAACACTTCTTTTCTCCTTCCTCAAATTTGTTTCCACAAATGAAGCAGTTAGAGGCATTATTGAAGTCCTCCCAGTCCTTCTCGGTTTCAATACGGTCTTTGTCCTCCTTCATTTTCTCCAAAACTTCCTCTCTGACTTTATTGATTTTCTCAACAAATTTATCCATACAATCCTGACCTCTATATAAGTAAGGCTCACAACTTCCGGTTATAGCATTGACTACATTAATCATAAAACCACACGGACGATGATTTTGATATGATGTAGTTTTAGCTTTTGCCGATTTGCTTTTAACATCAATTGGCACAGTTAAACATTCAAAGTCGGCATAGATTACGAATGGAGCTTTAAGTTTCTTGAAATGGTTTTTGAATACTATTGTTTCACCTGCTTCTGGCATTTCTATTTTTTGACCCTCAACTGCTAGACATCCTTGTTCTTCGTGTTTCTTTAATAGTTCTTCGGTCTTGAAACCATGTGAGCAGGTTCTACAGTGATACTTCTTCGCCTTCATCTTGTTAGTCTGACTACTCATTAACTTATCATAATTTTTGTTATAAGCGTAATGGGATTTAACATCATCAGTCAATTTAATCAAATCGATTTTGTGTTGTGCTTGTGGGTTGTTGCTTCTTTTGTATAATAAAATAGTTTTACTAGTTGTATCGGGGTTTATGTAATAAACATTGACCGATATGTGTTTGTTCTGTTCTTCAAATAGTTCAATCTCATCATTACCTACTGGAAAGTCAATATTATCCCATTTGATAAATTTGTCATCTACATATTTCTTATAATGATAAATCTCGCAGGGATGGTCTTTTTTGAATAACTCATAAAATCCACATTGAACGGAATATTTAAAACATAACTCGTCCTCATTTTTAATGTTAATACAAGCCTTTTTGTTTGCCACCCAGTCGGGCAATGGAATAAAGGATGAACCACGGGTAGGATTGTACCTATCATAACTGATGTCTAACTTTTCAACTTGACCAAGAACCAATCCCGACTGAATGTATTCGGTTATTTCAATTTGTGTCTCAATGTCGTGCCCAATGTTGTTTAAGACGGTGTTCAACTCGTCGGGATTATGAATATTGTATCTTCTGCTTCTTAACCGCCTTTGAATAAGTTTGTTGGCGGGATTTTTGAATGATAAATCGGTTTCCACGATTATTTTCATGTTCGGGTTTCTGTTCAGGAATTCGGCCAGTCGTTGCTTCTGGTATTTTCAGTAGGATAAACCTTTCATTCCTTTTAACCTTATATCACTTACCGAGTAGGTGTTGGCGTATCCCTTGAACGCTTGTTGCTCGTCTGTGATTTTGGACTTGAATCGCTTGACATAATCATGTAAGGGTCTGCCTCTCGTTAGTTTTAGATAATTAGCACCTTTCATTAAAAGGCCATGCTTTCTATATCCTTCACTCCTCGCCACTTCCTTGAGTTTCGTGTTCAATACGTTTGAAACTGGTTTGTTCTTATCATATCTGTAGGTCTTATCACCTATTGAGTTTTTGTGATTGCCTCCCTTCTTTTTGTATTAGTTCGCCTTGTTGGCTGTTTAAAATGAAATCTATAATTTTTCCTTCTGTCATGGAAACCATAATACTATACTCTATATAATATAAGGTATTTTCTCTTTAAGTAGTTTTTCGGGTAGGGGGTCAGTGTTGGAGAAAATGGGTTTCGGGTTGAGAATGAACGCATTAATCTCATTAAGTGTTTTTATTAAGATGAATGATTATTATTTTTTTCATAATGCGCATTGTCGCGAAGCTTGCAAACAAATTTTAGATTTCTTGTGTTTAGATAAATTTGATTTGCTTGATATCGTACTTCCGCAGTCCTCACAAGTGTAAGACTGTTTTAGGTTATTGTTGTAGTAATTCTGGTGGTAGTTCTTCTGGTCGTCCCTCCACCTCACGGGTTGCTCACTGTCATCGCTCGAAGTCGGTTTCTGTTCGCTTATCATCTGTAAGACTAAGTCGTTTTCTGCTTTCATCAGTTCAACCATCATATCAAATTCGTCATTCGTTATTCTATGCCGACTTTTACCGTTAATAAAAATTACTGTCATTTTACTATATTAGGGCGTTTTGTCTTTAAGTAGTTTTTATTTTTTCTTCTTGCCTCGGCTACTTTTTGTATTTGTGCTTTCTGGGCTTCTACTCCTGCTTCTTGTTTCCATTTGTTCCCTCGTCCATTCACTACCTCTAGCTATTTCTTGGGGTGTGTTGCTCCTGCTTCTTGTTTCTAATTGTCTTCTGTTCATTTGATTACCTCTTGCTCTTTCTTCTGGTGAGTGGCTTCTGCTTCTTGCTTCTACCTGTCGTCTTGACCAGAATGATGCCCTTGGTTGTTCTTCTTCCTGTTCCCTTGATTGTTCTGATGGTGTGGATGTCTTCTTGTCTCGTTTGAATAGTTCAAATACGCTCTTGTCTTCTCCACCTAAAAATATGTTTCTTAACGACTTTATATCTCGGCTTTCCTCTTTCTTCTCTTCCTCTCTGACGGTTGATGCTGACGATGATGACGTTAAATGAAGACTTTGTAAATCTTCCTGCTTTTCATCAGAATGTTTTAAATCAGTATCTTTTACATCGGTTGGTTCATCTGACTTTTTCTTTTCTTCAGTCCTACCTGAAATTGCATTACTATAAATTTCATCAGTAAAATCTTTTGCTATATATCGTGTTGTTTGTGCGTCTGCCTCGTTGTTTACATATAACTGTGATGTTGGCGCTACTTCATCAAACATATCAGGGAACAATTCGTGTTGAAGAACTTGTTCATCAGTTTGAACCCTAGCATTCAACCGTAGTCTCCTATCGTATTTTGAAAGGTCAAAATCGTCAAAATCTATATTGTTGATTGACAAGTCAATTACCTGTCTTTCGGGGATGATTTCAATTTTTATTCTGTGCGTCATCGCTTCCTTTAGCATTTCTTCAAAAGTAGGGCGTCGGCGTAATCCATAATATTTATTAGTCATATTAAATATTATATATTTTATTAAACTTCCGCAGGTATTTCTTGAACTGAACCATCCATCACGGTTGGACTATCTTCTTTTTCCTTAGGTCGTGGGTGGAAAACTGAGTAATACACTTTATCATTGTAAAACCTTACTAATTTCAATCTGTGTTCCTTCTTGATAAAATCACCATCGCTATTAATTAAAGCATTTTATAACTCAGTGAATTCTTCATGAACACTGTCTTTAATCTTTCTAAATCCTTTCAGTTTGTCCATGACTGTTTTCATCTCTTCTGGTCTGCTTGCAAGATAAGCGGGTGTTAGTTCAGACGCTCTTTTCTTAAACTCGTTGTAACCATAAGCGTCTTCTGCTTTTGATTCTTCTTCAACAACTGGGTCGTCTTCTCGTTCATCTTCTTCTTCGCCTTCCTCTAATGGTTCTAATTCTGGCAATTCATCAGCGGACACCATTGAATGAACTTCTACACCGGCAGGATATGAACTCTTCGAAACAGCGCTTGCCATTTCTTCGTGTTGTTCTCTCCAAAGTCTCATTTTTTCTGCAAGTTCTTCTTTCTGTTTCTGTGCTTCCGTTAGTCCTTCTTGAATGAAAGACTGGTGTTGTTTCAGTGTGTCAGCAAGTTTCAATTCATCATTAAGTTTAGATCTTACACTACCATCGTCCGACATTGCTCCTTTCATAACTTCTCCTCTCCGGTCTAGTTCTTGTTTCTTTTGAATGTCTAAGACGTCCTTATTATCAAACTGACTACCGTATTGGTTTAATCTGTATCTTGTCGCTGTTCTGTCTATCACATTTTCAATTGCTGGACGGTTCTCATCTCCTACTAATGTTTCTTTCAATAATTCATCATAAGAAGGTCTCAAATGTAGTTGTGATTTCAATGACCCTACTTTTACCGGTCCTACTGTATTCAATCTACTAATTGATTTAATCATAGTATATTAATTATTTAGAAAAATAAATTAATCAGATATATTCTTAATCATTTCTTCTAAATGCTTCTTTCTTACAGTTAGTTGGTCCTTCGTTTGTATTCCATCTGGTGTCCGTGTGTTGTCTAATATGTTTCTTATTCTGTCTAACTCTTTTCTATAACTTTCGGTTCTGTTGCTTTCAACTAAATCGTTTCTATACTTTATTAATGCTCCTTGTGATTGTTTCGCTTCCAGTGTGTCCTTCAACTGTTTAAAGTAATTCATACGCGAGGCAACTCCCCATACATCTGAAACGTCATAATGACGTTCTACTTGTGGCGCCCTTTTAAATTCTACATTTCTATGACTTCTCATAAGCATGATTAATATATATTATAATTAGATTATTATTTAAAACATTGATGAAGATAATTTGTTTATTTTTTCTTGTTTATCTTGATTTTTCTTCTGTTTAAGTTCTTCATAATGTTGGTTTAATAGTTCTGTTGCCGTGGGTTTCTTAATAGTTTCTTTAATCACTTCTTGTTTAATCTCATTCTTAATTTCTTCTTTTACTTCAGGTTTTATCTTTCTAATATTCTTTTGTGGATTGACTGGTAATAACTCAGTAGGTGCTCCCTTACAATTTTTGGGATGTGAGTGTCTCAAACTTTTCAATGTCATCTTTTTAGAGCATTGTTCACATTCTACTAATTCAACTTCTTTTTAGTTCTTGGTAATGCTTTTGCTTTCGCTTTTGGTTCAGGAATAACTTCTTCTGACGTTGGTTCTTCATTAACTGTTACATTTTGTTCAACGACTTCATTATTAACAGGTGCTTCTTCTGTTTTAGTTTCATTATTAACATCTACTACCTCAATACTTGACATATAATATATATAGATTTTCCATATGGAAAATCTATATATTATTTAAATAATATCGCTTTTTACAAATAATAATGACAGGGATACATTTACCCCATTTAAATTAATTTCATTTCCTAATGAATTACTAATCCAAAAATCTAATTGTTTAAAGCTTCTATTTGATACATCCAAGTAATCAAGAGGGTTCAACTCATTATCAAAGACAATTCCCGCGTGTGGTGCTGTGACTGGTATTTTCTTAACAACTGTGCTATCACCCGTCCTTAAATTTACTTGATTATAATTAGACAATTGAGAAGAATGAATATAAATATTTCTAATGGGTTGAAGATTAACGAAACCAGAAACATAAGGATTATTATATTGATAAACTACCATTTGATAATTTCCTAAAACTTCATTAGCAGATTGCAAGTTATTAGCATCAAAAGTTCCATTCCATATATAATCTACATATGTTAGTTTCATTTGTTCAGCAGTTAACACAGCGAACTTTCTATCGGCATAGTTTGAATAAATTGTTATTTTGTTAGTTTTCACACTGTAAGTAACTTCATAAGTATTTGAGAAATTAGTATTATCTACAACACCATTTATTTTTGACTTTAATTCTGTCGCTAGTTCTGTGCCAGTATATACTCCTTCGTCCAATTGTAACGCTAAATAATGGACATTTGAGTTATCTTCATCTGGAACTAGTGGAGAAGAATAAAAGTAGAATATATTATTTAATCCTGACTGTATTGAATACCACGAGTTAGGTAATGTTACTTCGTGAATGTAGCAATGAACTCCGTTGTCTGTTTGTAATGTTTCCGGCAATTCCACTTTGAAATTCGATGATGTACCACTAATTCTATGAGCGCTGTCAATATAAACTTTTTTATATGTAAGCATTATTAATTAATTGAGAAATTAATTTATAACTTTAAATATATGATTAATAATAAAAATTTAATTTATGAAATGAAACAAGGGAAAATTAAACATTATCAACCTTATAAGAAAACAATTAAAATAACTAATGTTATGAAACAAACTGACAAAATATTAAATAGTTATTATCCTAATTCAAATTTAACTGATGCACAAGGATTGAGTAGGGCATATGGCAATGGTCAGGGTTTTTATATTGATGGTGATAAAATGTATATAAGCGGAACATTTGGAAAAGGAACTTTTGGAGGTGCTATTAATGACATTCTGGCAGATGTAGGACTTCCCTTTAAAATGACAAAATATTCACAACGAAATAAAGACACATCAACAGCATTGGATGAAAACAATGAAGTTAAACATCTTATAACACATAGTCTCGGTTCAAGTGTAGGGGCACAATTAACAAAAGATTACCCTGAAAGAGAATTAACTTTAACCACTTATGGAGCGCCGTTTATATCACGAAGGTCTAAAATTACCGATGATTACATTAATTTTAGAAGTATCTTAGACCCTGTCAGTATTGCTGACCGTGGTGCTATAACTGTTTATACTGGTTCATTAAATCCCTTTACTAATCATGATTACATAACTGGATACGGAGATACGGGTCGTGATGTTTCAAGAAGCATTGAGCCAGTAAAGGAGATATTATAAATAATCTAAATTATATTAATGATACAACATAAGAAATATGACAATGAAACAACGGATGATATGATTAAGAATGAAAATAAAAGTATAAGAAAAGTACATATGAAGAAATTAGAGAATTAGTAATGGAGAAAGAAAAAGGGAATAATCCAGTTGAAGATAAGATTAAGAAAAAGAAAATGAAAATATTTAAAAATAATAACTCTAATCAAAAGGATTACACTAAATTATTCAATTTGTAAAACATAATCATTAATTATGTTTTAGAAATTAATAAATGTATAAATTTATCAATTTAGTTTAGATTAAATTATTTCTAAATTAAATTATATATAGCAATGGAAACTTTTAGTGCTGAAGATATTCTAATTGACAACCTCTCATTCAAGTTAAATAAAGGTGCTAGTTATATCAACGACCGTCGTTCAGTCTCGTTTTTCCCTTCTGGAAGTAATATCTACACCCCTTCATCTGGTCAACGTGGGTTGAAAATAGCTTTAAATGCTGAAGATAATACTTGGCTTGACCCGCAGAGTGTAATGGTTTATTTCACCGTTGAAAACACTGACCCGTCAGACAATAAACGCTTACGTCCTCTGTCTCCTGCTTATTCCTTTTTTAGAAGAGCAAGACTAATTGCTGGTAATCAACTTGTTGAAGACATTGAGTATTACAACCGAAATCATCACATGATGAGTTGCATGATGTCAAAAGGAGCAAGAGACAATGAAGACGCCCAGAGTTTTGGTTATAGTTATGATGATGATTTAAACACACGTCGTGCAGTTCCTGCATCGGGTCATATTGGTCCTGCATATGACGCTTACACAATTCCAGGCTTTAACAGAAAAATGGTTGTAGGATTTAAACCGATGCTTGGTTTATTCAATCAATTTAAGTATATCCCGTTAAAAGCGTGTCCTCTTGTTTTAGAACTTGAATTAGTTTCAAATTTTACTGATTGTGTTGTTTCAGCGGGCGGGTCGAGGTTTCCAGAAAGTGGCAACGCAGACTCAAGCCTTCATACACATGAGCAGTTCTCAATTAGTAATGCATTCCTTCAAACTGATTTGGTAAGCTTGGACAACGACCTTCATAATAAATATGTTGCACACCTACTTGATGGGAAAGAATTACCTATTACTTATAATACTTACAGTTGTCAATCTAATCAAGTTCCCGATGGTTCGTCGTCAATTAACACTACTGTTGTTCGTTCAGTGTCAAAACTCGCTGCCGCGTTCATCTCTTTCACTAAAAGCGCAGTAGGCGATACTCACGTTATGAAAGACTACAACAATTTCTATCATCCTATGTATTATTTGAATTATCAGGAAAGTGGATACTACAATTCCGACCTTGATTTAGAATTTCAACTTCAATTAGGTTCAAAACTATATCCTGAGTATCCATGCCGTTCATTAACACAAGCATTCTATTATTTACGAAAAGCATTAAATTTACCATTGTTCCATCAACACCATTTATCAATTGAATATTCGGCTTATCGTGTTGATAAGTTTATCTTTGCTATGGATTTCGAAAAGGTTCCCGATAGTTCATATACTGGAATCAACACGAAAGCAGGGCAACAGCTTTTAATTCGTGTGAAACCTGTTGGAAATATGGTAACAGCAAATATGCCAGACACAATATATATAACGTTAGTGAGTGAACAAATATTATCCATACGCGATGCCGGAGTGCAGATACTCGAATAAAAATAAGTAAAAATGATAATATTAAAAATAAATAAATATTATCATTTTCTACTATTAATATATAATGCCTTCAATAAATTTAACAAACTTTGAGAATGTTGTAGCGCACACAATTAGCGAAATCAATTCTACAAGCGGGGTAACAAACATTAGAAACATATACGCTAATCAATCAGATATAATTGATTTACTCAACAACAAAGCAGACCAAGTAGATACTTACACAAAAGCACAGATTGACGCTAATTTTTGATATAAATCAATCATACAATAAGACGGAAGTTAATGTATTATCAAATAATATTAGTTCAAATACATTTTTAATAAGTAATCTGACAATAACTTCAAATACAAATTTTAATAGCATCAGTTCCAATACACATTTAATAAGCAATGTAAATTCTACTACGACAAGTAATTTTAATGATATTAGTTCCAATACACATTTAATAAATAATTTAAATTCTACTGTATCAACTAATTTTAATAATATTTCATCTAATACTAATTTAATTAATACAAATTTTAATAATATTTCATCTAATACTCATTTAATAGATAATTTGAATTCTACTATAACATCTAATTTTAATAATATTTCTTCTAATACAAATTTAATAAGTAATTTAAATTCTACGGTATCAACTAATTTTAATAATATTTCATCAAATTCTCATTTAATATCTCAATTACAATCAGGTTCATTTGATAGTAATTTATATTACAATAAAATAACAACTAATAATTTATTATCAGATAAATTAAATATATCAATATTAAATAATACATTGATACATAATATAACAACAACATCGACTTTTAAAATAGCAAATTTTGGAAATTATAATAATTTTTATGAAATGTATAATAATTATTTTGATAGTTATATTTATGGAAATTTAAGTGGGGCAACTATGTTTTTAAATCAAAGAGGTTTTGGAGATGTAGAAAATAATAATTCTTCAACTTTTCAAAATGATAAAATAATATTAAATCATAATACAACAATATTATCTAATTTACAAGTATCTGGTTTATTTTCTTGTTCGTCTATTTTAAATATAGCAGGTTCTGATGCTAGATATGTTTTACAATCAGATGGATTAAATTCATTAATAACAGGAAATACAAACACAATCAACTCAATAATTACAAATGATAGCGCACAAGATACAGTAATAAGTCAAAAATTAGACAAAGTTAATACAACTGCGCAAACAGTAAACTCTCCATTAATACTTAGTTTAACAGATAATACTAATCCAATATTTAGAATCCAGGACGCAGTTAGTAACCAAAGACTCGAGTTTAAACGAGGATGCCAGTTAGACTCTTATCAAGGACTACCAGGTGCTACGCCTTATCGATTATGGCTAGGATGGAACACTGGCGATGTCATTATTGGAAGACCTAATAATGCTTCAAGAATTACAATTAATGGTAATGTTCATACTTCATATAATTTTGCGCAGATGCACGGAACATCATATTTTGAAGGTGCTGTTTATATGAAAGGAAATTTATTTACAAACAATGATTTTTCAACAGATATTAAAACAAAAATAGATAATATCAATACTTCAATAAATGGATTAGAACCATATTTAGAAACATATACACCAGATGCAATAGAAGGTTTTTATATGCATCATCCTAATTTTGTTTCTCTTTCTGTTGGCGATATTACTAATGCCAGTAACCAATATATGATGTGTGATGGATTAGTTAATAAAACAATTTTTAGTAAGCCTATCGATGTGCTAGGTAATATATACACAAATGCTTCTGTTAATTGTGATAATCTTAATATTGATACCGATGGTAAATTAACAATTGATACAAATTGTGAATTATATAGATATGTTAGTGTTTTTTCATCTTTTGATATGAGGAATAGTGATGCTAATTCTTCAATTAGATTTATTTGTGGAGACCCTGCTGTTCAATCTAATATAGTTGGAGCAGTTAATATTTCTACTGGATGGACTTTTAATACAAGCACTGTTGATGTAATGGGTAATTTATTTGCTGATGATATTTATGTTAAAAGCGGGGGAGCATTAAGAAGCAATAATATAGCGCCTAATGGTGGAACATTAGTAACTGTTGATACTAACTTAGCAGTTCAAAATGCATATTTAGCAACTAATACCATTCAATCATTTGATTTAACAACGGTTTCATTTTTGGATAATATTTCAATGACTACTGGAACTGATATTAAAATGGGAACATCGGAAATATCAACTTATCATGATGGAACTAATTTATCTACAATTGATGTAATATTCAGAACAACAAACACAGCTTTTAGAGTTTCAGATGCTTCAAGTACACCTTCAGTTTTATTATCTATTGATAAGACATTTGGAACAACAGTAAATACTGAAAGTTTTACAAATAATGCTCCATCGACTTTTAATGAAAATGTAACAGTTGTTAATACAAAAACATTATTTGTAAATGATATTCAAGATGCTTCAGGTGATGCTATTGATATTACTGCTGGAACTGTAACCATAAATGGAAGTCTAATAGATAATTCTGATGCAAGATTAAAATATGATGTAGATTTACTTAAAAGTAATTGTATTAGTATGATTAAGAAATTCAAACCTAAAAAATTCAAAAGAAATGATAGAGACGATAAGGATGCAATCCACATAGGTTATATTGCTGATGATTTGTTAAAAGCAGTTCCAAAAGAAATTAGTAATGTAGTTCATAGCAGTCGCGAATATTTAGGTATTGAATATACAAAAGTACCAATATTATTACATAAAGCTTTACTTGAAGTAATAGATAAAGTTGAAAAATTAGAAAAAGAAATTAAGGAATTGAAAAAACAATCTAAATAATAATATATAATGTGGTTTTTCAAAAAGAAAACTGATATTGATAATACACCTCTTGATAGATTAAACGAAATTGATGATGAAGAAACACGAGAAAGATTATTGATTAAAAGTGTAAAAACACTAAATGAAAAAATAAATAAGTTAGAAGAAGAAAAACAAACAAAATTATTATATAGGTTTCCTGTTCAATTATGTAATTATTCATTATTCTAAATTAATAATATTAAAATGTATTAATATTATTAATTGGTCAGTCATTATTATGAATTAATAACATTAAGTTAATGCTATTAATTGAATGCTTCAACAAATCTATTATATAACTTTCTTAAATGTGTTTCATTAAATCCACTTATTTTAACTTTATATCTTACATATTTAAAATCTACTAATGTATCAGGATTATTAGAATGAAATGTATTTACACTAGTACAATTATTAATATGATAATTTAATTCTTCAAATGTTTTACACACTTCACAAGAGGTATTACCAGTAACATATACACCATTGGGATTTTCAGTATTATCATTCATTTTTATATAAAAATCAATTGTTGTTGTTTCGTATTTAATTTTATCATATTTTTCAATCAAATATTTTAATTCCTTATCATTAATGTAATATTTTAAATATGATGATGGTGCCACTGATTTTAAATTAAATTTATAAATGCAAAAGTTATATACATTATCTTTATTCTCAAAATGTATTATAGGTTTAAATCTATTAATATATGTTCTAAACACTTGATTATTTTTTAGTTTTATTATTTTAGAATGACCTAAAATATATGACGCTATATAAAGTTTAATGTCTCCGGGTAAATCATAAAATATCATATAGTATATTTATTTTTATTTGTTTAATTAGTTATGTATTTAAAAAGTGACAAATTAATATATAGATTACCGGTTCAAATTTGTAGTTATTCATTATTTTGAATTAATGACATTAAGCCATAATCTTAATGCTATTAATTTTAAAGATAAAAATAAAAGTCATCAATAATAATTTGGTCATCTTCATTGATGACTTTAATAGTTATTTTTTTAACTTGTAATGAAATAAAATTAACCATATTACGGCTATACGTTAAATTAGTTTCATAAAGGTCTTTATTAAGCAAATAATAAATATCAAATAAATTATTCGATGTTAAAGTACGATTACGAACATGATTCAAACAAGTAAATGAGGTAGATGTAGCAAATATATCATATTCAATTAATAATTTTAATGGTTTATGTTTTTGATGTAATTTATCTAACTCACTTAATTTAAAAATATATGATATGCCGTTATTGATAATATTTTTCATATTGATATTATCAATTTCAAAATACTGTGAATTCTTTAATTTGTAAGACTTATACACTGGTTTAAATTTATTAATATAATTTTTAATAATATTATTATTTTTTATTTTTAATAATCTAACATCACCTAAATTATAAGATAATACAAGGTTTTTAATGTCTAATGGTAAATCATAAAATATCATAATATATTTCAATCTTTATTTTATTTTAAATGCTTTTTCAAATCTAACATAAAACATATTATTAACATCTTTGGAATTCATATTAACATAAAAGAAGGAGTAGGGCTTATCATCTACCGCTTTATGATACATATTTAACAGTTGCTCTTTATCAACGATGGCGGAGTTTTCCTCAATGAATGACATTAACTCTGATACATTCTTTAACTTGAAGATATACAACGAACTAGAATTCAACCTAATGATTGGAGCAAGGACACGATATTTTTGAACACTTAAGCAAAAACTAATGGCGTCGTGTCTGCCTCTCGTTGCCAGTCCATGAAGTAACTTACTATATCTAACAAATTTAGGGTCGTCTGCAAAATCATCAACAATGATTAAAATTGAATGTAGTTTCTTCATCTTCTGTTCTTTCATATAATGAATTATCTTTCTTTGTGTGTTAATTATTTCTTCCAGTTCTTCAGGTTGGTAGGTGTCATAATATAACTTTTCTTTTTCATCATCAACCTTCATATTATCTTTTTGATATTTCTTGACTTCAACGAAGGTAGGGTCATTATGAACCGACGGGCTAAAAATGAATATACGGGCGAAGCAGTCCCTATAAACATTTAGGATAAGGTTTTGAATTAAAACTGTTTTGCCACCCGTTGATGAAGCAACAACAATTGAGCGAAAAGGTAGTTTTGGCACATGTTCATATTTAGATTGTTTGAAATCGTAATCAGTTATATTTATTGGTTTTATTATTGGAACATCAGACATAATAAAATAATATTAAAGTTATTTAGAAAATATTTTATATTTATTATTTTATATGAATAGAAGTTATTCGGATTATATTGATATAATAGATAAAGTAGAAAATATAGAACAAGTAATACTAACTGATAATAGATTTAAAAAAGTATGCTATTTTGTTTTAGAATTAATTAAGTTTGTGATACAATATATTAAAAATATAAATATTAATATAGATGGGGAGAAAGAAAAAGAATAAGACAGAATCAGTTGTTTCTTCAACCGATGAAGAAAAAGAAGAAATTGTTAAAGAAACATCAGTTATTGAGTTTGCTTGTCCAATGTGTAAAAAAATCTTAGAAATGAAAAATGAATTAGAAATACAAAAGAAAGGAAACTGTAAATGTTCGTGTATTCCAACAAGTTTCAAAATAAGTAGAAATGATAAGAAAATGAATATTGATAAAACTAAAGACAGTATAAACTTAGAAACAGATGTTCATAATATAGCTATACGATTTGGGAGGGGGGTTACTCCGTCAGATAATGGTGAAAAGGAAACTCAGGAAACTGTTAAACAAATAATGAAAAATTAGTATTTAAAGAGTAGATTTAACATAATTGCAACATTTAGTTTTAAAAGTTTAGTTTTATAATTTAGTATATATTTTACATGGCTGAAGGATTAGATAAGATTGTTAAACAACTAAAAAAGGTTTTAGAACAGAATAATAATATTTTGGAAATCTTACAAGAAATGGAAAAGAAGAAACCATTCACAAACAGTTATCAAAGTAAAGAAGTAGATAGAACCAGTGGCGAATTTAAAAATAAGAAACAAGTGTATTTAAACAAACTCAACAACAAAGAGATAAAAGAGCCGAAGTCCTCCACTATGGCATTTTATCAAATTGACTATGATGAAGATACAGGGGTTTATTCATAATATAACGATATGTTGAGAAAATAAAAGACCGCACACATACATGTTTGATTTGTAATTGTTGTGTGTCTTGGAGGGCAAAAGCAAGACACGAAAAAACTTTGAAACACCAAAATTATTTAAACGAACTTAATAACAAAGAAATTACAGAACCGAAGCAATCAACAATGGATTATGACAAAATAGAATATGACAAGGAACTGAAACTTTATGTTTAATCATTAACTAACAAAATTTCGTGTCTCAAAAGCGGTTTGTTTATTCCTGCTACTTTGTAAGTTTTATTACCCATAATATCATATTCAATTTTATCGATATTGAATATTTTATTAGACCATTTAGAGTTATACTCCTTTCTGTCGGTGTAATTACCCCTTTTCTTTTGAAACACTTTTACCTTGTCGTTCTCCACTATTCTGGGATACTTTCTTTTGTTTTTTTCTCGTAGTTTAAGATTGACCTTTACATTTATTTCATTGTCGTCCTTGTGTGCATCGGTCGGTGTCATCCTTGTTGATGAGTGTGATGTGCTGGTATACTGTTTCAATGCCGGCGTTAGGGCGTCGGTCCATTTCATGTTGTTAAACCTAACTCTATCGTGAATTTTGTTTTTCATCGTTCTAATAAAACGCTCGGCCACATTTGCGTGGGTCTTCGTGACGATGTGGTTTATTCCTTCACTGTTGAAGAAATACTGAACTTGATTTTTAGTTGCAAACGCTCCGTCGTCATCAGAATACACGGACATCGGATAACCCATCTTTTTAAAGCTTGTTCTCAACGCCTTCAAAACGTGCTCTCCGTCTCTTTCCTCCATCGGTATTACATCTGCTAATTTACTGAAGATGTCAATCGCGACTAAAGCATACTGTGGAACGTTCTTGTCTTTTGCTAAAGGTGACATATGCATTATGTCTATTTGATATTCATATCGTGCGAATGGAGCGGTATAGGAATTAGTACCTCTATAATTTTTGATTTGTTTATTTGGTTGTTTCTTCAAGAAAGACTTTACATCGTCTATTGTTATTGTTGGGTCTTATTCCTTTGCCTTCTTGTGTGTCGCTTGTATGCTTCCGAAACCCTCGTCTAAGTCGTAATAGATGTTGCTGATTATTTGGTCTTTTGTTAATCTCGCCATTATATTAAATTGTTAGAAAATATTTTTTCAATATAAACCACCACCCCTCAACATAAAATAAAAACTACTTAAAGAAAAATGGGTATAATATAGTAAGAGAAAAAAAAAATGACACTGTTTAATTATGATAATTGTCCTTGTAAAAATAAAAAATGTAACTCTGTCGTGGGACTAGCTAATATTTTACCTGTTGATGTTTGTAATCTTATAGGTGGTTGTATTAAACCAACATGTTTTGATTGTCGGTATTTGAGAGAAGAAGAAGAGCATTTTATGAGTGATAAAAACATTCCTGAAGAAGGACTAGAAAAAGCAGAGCTTCAGTTAAACATTATTCAACAAATACAAAATAATGATATTACACAACTAACAGGATACCATTTTAGTTTAAAACATTACAGAAAAAACATTGACAGAGTATTTGATATACAAGAAGTTAAAGAACGGTTTAAAAATAGAAAAATGTATTATCAAGCATTAAAATCATACTGTAAGAATAATGAATATGAAGTTTGTGTAGTTTTAAAACATTGTCTTAAAGTTGAAGAATTAAAATATTGGAAACAAAATGGATTTTGCCTTCCAAACCTAAACAGTTGGTGGTCATATAGAAATAACAATTATTATTTGAGACATATTCTTAGCGAATTAATTGAAATTTACACAGACCAATTAATAAAAGGATACGAGCATTATTTTTGTGAGTATAGTATGAGTTGTTATAGTGGTTGTATCGCTGGTGAGATTGAATACGGGTCAAATTAACTTTTGTTTATTAATATTATTTTCTTATAATATGATTAAACATTGTTTTATAATCTAACAAGAAGGTTAAGACATTTAAATTAAACCTGAAACCCAGACCAGTCGACCAGCAACCCCCTAGCCAAAACTACTTAAAGAAATATTACCTTATATATTAAGAGAAAAAATGAACGGTGATGGAATCAATAATTATATCGATAAAAAATGCTATGATTGTTGTCACTTCAAAAAAGAAAATATGGAATTGTATAAATTGAGTTTACCTAATGAAATTGTGAATAATATTATTAATTATTCAATGGATGGTGAAGAAGACATATGTAAAAATTGTAAAACTTGGAGAGATAATCAATTTTTAATCAAATGTCTGTTGGGAATAAAAAGAATACATAATAGAAATGTAGAAGATGATATTTTAATATTTCTAACTGTAAATAAACTACCACCTTACGATTGTGTTAAACAGTTTCTTAAAATCAGTAAGAAAAAATATGACACGATTTACGATATATTATGGATGTTGGGTTATAGTCAAGAGAAAGGAGAAGATGTTAAAGAAAATATCAAATTATTTATTGAAAGTAAAAAGTTTAATGTTCAGAATACAGTGAGAGATGTTAATATTATTTTTAAAATGATGTATGAAAGAAGTAAGACAAACCAATTAGATTATTATCCTGAACTGAAATTATAATCATAATATAATAATAACATGTAAAATCTTATATGTTATAATTATACTGAACTTTTAACCTATAAAACATAGCTAGACAATCACATAAAAATCACATAAAAAGAAGTTGTTAAGATATATTAAGAATGGTTGTGAAGCAAACTATAATGAATAATTATGGAATGACAGAAGAAAAAGCAAAAGAAGACTTTGGTGAATTCTTCAAATGTAACAGATGCCTTTATGATAAAACAATTGATGAATTTGGAAATGTAAAAAGTGGAAGAAGATATAAATATTGTCAAGAGTGTAGAACAAAAATAAATAATTGTAGAGATAAACGTCAAAGAAACAAACGACCCACCAACACCCCAGAACTTGATAACTACTAAAAGGGCTAACTCTTTCAAATGAAAAAAATGTTTGCCCCCAGCCCAACAATGAACAAGGCGACAATTTACCCAAATGATTACCTTAACGAAAACGATAAATAAGCTCCCCAAAAACCCTCTTTTAAAAACGAATAAGGTGGTTAATAGGTTTGAGATGAACATAAAAACCAGAACAGGCAACCATCAACAGGCTTCCCCCCAGGCCCCCTACTTTCTCCATTTTTTAGGGGAGGGAGGGGAGGGAGGGGATGGAGGTGAGGGGGAAGGGGAGGGGGAGGGGAGGGGAGGGGAGGGGAGGGAGGGAGGGGAGGGGCTGACCATTGGCCAAGGGACCATTTCGGTCCACTTTGGAGGTAGGGGGGTCTTTGATCAAACTTGCTTCAATTGGCAGGAGCTTTTCGGAACCCTGAAGCATCCTGGTGGCTTCCCTTTTGGGGGATATCATTGATTATATTAGGGGTCCCAGATCCATGGGGTTTAGACCTTACCTCAAATTATCTCAAATTATCTCAAATTACCTAGGGCTTCAAGAACCTGTAAAAATGTCGTACCCTGACTAAAACATCGTGTTTTTCTCGATTTTCTGAAAACATCGTGTTTTCAGGAAAAACATCGTGTTTTTGATAAAACCCCTTAAAAATTGGCTTCTGAGGCCAAACACTCATTTGGAGCAAAGGGTCAAAGGCAAGGGTCGGGAGTGGATTCACACAGACATCACCCATTAAGATTTCAACTGAGGGCAACGCTCTATACTGAGTATGCTTCAAATTCTAAGGACCACATTGATGAGCCTGACAGCCAGGGTGTGCAGCTGGCTTCAGTCTTGAAGTACCTTTCACAGCAACAGGCACCTGAAGACTGGCGCCAGGTCATACCGAACCAGTTTGAAGGGGTGCTGGAATCCGAAAGCTCCTTTTAGTGCAAAACAAGACCAGGTGACACTTTTGAGATTGTTTTTATCAATTTTGAGCTTTTTTAGCAAATGGGGCGGGATCCTGGCGGCTAACCGCAGAAAACCCGCAGAAAACCCGTAGAAACCCATAGAAAACCCGTAGAAACCCGTAGAAAGCCCGCAGCCCCAACCGAAAACATCGTGTTTTTGGAAAACATCGTGTTTTCTAACCCGTAGCTAAACCGTGGAGAACCCGTAGTAAAGCGTGGCAAAGCGTGGAAATTCTATGGGTTTTTCGGGTTCAACCACGAATGCGCTAATTCGAGAATGTTGCTGGAAAACAACGAAGTCGTGAGCAAAAGCACGGTCTTTGCTTGAGCTTGCGCGCTGTTCGAAGCCAGCACGCCCTCATCATGACACTGCTGCTTGACAAGTGTCATAAAACCGTGGTACTTTTGACTATTTGGGTCCCCGGCCTCCTTCTTTCAGGTTGGAGTTGCGAAGCTGATTTCGTTGCGAGTGCCAAAGGGGAGGGCGATGGGAGATTCTGAGGTTGAGATGATGCTTTTGAGATCTTTTGAGAACGGATGACGAGTTGAAGGAATGTATGGGAAACTGCTTGAAATCGAAAATGCGGTGTTTCCCGAAAACATCGTGTTTTCCCAAAAAACATCGTGTTTTTTGTCTTTTTGCATTTTGTTGCATTTGTTTACATTGTTTGCAGGTTTTTGCACTTTTTGGCACTTTTTGGCACTTTTTTGCACTTTTTTGCATGTTTTTGCATGTGTTTGCACTTTGTTTTTGCATTTTTTGCACATTAGATGCAAAAATAAGATACCAGGAGCCTCAAAAACCGATGAAAATGTCATACCTACATGCAAAAAAACAAAAAAACAACACACACAAAAGTGCAAAACAGCATGCAAACACAACAATTATGCAAACAACGTGCACGAAATGCAAAAACAACAAAATCAACAAACTAATGCCACAAACTGCAAGAAATGCAAAAAGCAACATCAAAATGAATGTCGGGCATGGCAAGCACTAAAATCATGATGACAACAATGAATCCCATAATTCTACAAAAATGCACGATGAGGCCTCCAAATCCGTTGGTAAAAGTATGTTGTCTGAGAATGGCCTGGTGTGTGTGTGTGTGGGTGTTGTCTTTTTGTTGCTCGTTGTTGGTTGTTGGTATGTTCGTGTTTGTTGTTTGTTGTTTGGTGTTTGTTGTTGTTTGTTTGTAGGTTGTTGTTTGTTGTTTGTTGTTTGTTGTTTTGTGTTTGCTGTTTGTTGTTTGTTTGTGTGTGTGTTTGTTTGTGTTTGTTTGTTTGTTTGTTTGTTCGTTTGTTTGTATGTTTGTTTCTTTGTTTGTTTGTTTGTTTGTTTGTTTGTTTGTTTGTTTGTGTGTGTTTGTTTGTTTGTTTGCTTGTTTGTTTGTTTGATTGTTTGTTTGTTTTGTTTTGTTTCTTTGTTTGATTGTTTGTTGGTTGGTTGGTTGGTTGGTTGGTTGGTTTGTTTGTTTGTTTGTTTGTTTTGTTGTTGTTTGTGGTGGTGGTGTAGTTGTAGCTTCAGTTGCAGTTGTAGTTGTAGTTGTAGTGATGGTTGTAGTTGTAGTTGCGGTCGTAGTTGGAGTTCCACTTGCAGTTGCACTTGTAGTTGCAGTTGTAGTTGTAGTTGTTGTTGTAGTTGCAGTTGCAGTTGTAGTTAGTTGTCGTTTCTTGTAGTTGCATTTGTAACTGTAGTTGTAGTTGCAGTTGTAGTTGTTGTTGCACTTGTTGTTGTAGTTGCAGTTGTTGTTGTAGTGGTAGTCGTTGTTGTTTTTGTGTGTTGTTAGTTGTTTGCTGGGTGTTGTTTGTTGTTTGTTGTTTGTTGTTTGTTGTTTGTTGTTTGTTGTTTGTTGTTTGTTGCTGTTGCTGTTGCTGTTGCTGTTGCTGCTGCTGCTGCTGCTGCTGCTGCTGCTGTTGTTGGCGGTGGTGGTGGCGGTGATGTTGTTGTTGTTGCTGTTGTTGCGTTTGTTGTGTACGCTGTGTTTGTTGCGTGTGTTGTGTTTGTTGTGTTAGTCGTGTGTGTGTGTTGTGTTTGTTGTTTACCCTTGTGCGTTCGCATTAGCAACAGTTAGGCCCAATTGTTCTGCTTGCGCCGCCTTAAGTTGTTGATTTTTCCAGAAGATGAACGGGCCCGATCATGGCTTGCAGTAATACCCTTTGTCAATATCAATCATTGACGAAAAGGCTCCGAAATTGCCCTCCCCGTTCCCTCAAAATTCCTTCACAATTCCCTCACAATTCCCTCAGAGCTCCCTCAACAATTCCCTCAACAATTCCCTCGGAATTCCATCAAAAATCCCGCGAGGCCTTTTTCGAAATCCCATCAAAATTCCCTCCACGTTCACCTCAATCACATTTCCTTCAAAATCCCAGCGCGTTCCCCTCGAAAATCCAGTACACTTCCCTCACAATCCCAACAACATTTCATCAAAATTCCATCAAAACCCCATCAACATACAAACAAACACCTCAGCATTCCTGCAAATGTCCTTCATAATTGCCGCGCAATTCCCACACAAGTCCTTCAACATCCTCTCAAAATCACCTCAATTTTCCTTTGAACTTCCGGCAAGATTCCCGCACAATTCCCTGAAATCCCTAAACATTCCATCAAGATTCCCTCAAAATTAAAACCTTTTGGCGAGTCTATCTCAAAGTGCCTCAACGTGCTCAGCTTGTTGACTGTGTGGGCCCAAAGCTGCTTAACAAAGTTATATCCGAGTGTCCAAAAAGTCTCAACTCATTCTCGGTATGCCCCCGCCACTTTTTAACAAATTTACCTCAAAGAGGCTCACAACTTTCAGCTTGTTCACAGTCTATGCCCGCCACTTTTCGGGAAAGCCATCTCAAAATATCTCAACTCACTTCATGTCACATGCATATTTGAGATAATTTGAGATAATTTGAGATAATTTGAGATACTTTGAGATACTTTGAGATAATTTGAGATAATTTGAGATGATTTGAGATGATTTGAGATAGAGTCTGGGGTGAATGTTTTGAGATAATTTGAGATAGTTTGAGATACTTTGAGATAATTTGAGATAGAGTCTGGGTGAGTGTTTCGAGATAATTTGCGATAATTTGAGATAATTTGAGATAGAGTCTGGGTGGGTGTTTTGAGATAATTTGAGATAGTTTAAAATAATCTGAGATAGAGTCTGGGTGAGTGTTTTGAGATAATTTGACATAATTTGAGATAATTTGAGATAGAGTCTGGGTGAGTGTTTTGAAATAATTTGCGATAATTTGCGTTAATTTGAGATAATTTGAGATAATTTGGGATACTTTGATACACTTTGTGACGTGGAACAACTGGGCGGGCTCGTTTAAAATTTCTTGGGGCCTCGGAAACCTCAAACGAGCCCACCCTTCAACCCTCGTCGGCAAGGGTTCAATGGCTTGTTGGGTTTGGGAGAGATGCTTTGAGGTAGAGTTTAGGGTGAACGTTTGAGATAACCTGTAATGAGATGAAACGAGATAACTTGAGATAGGGTTTGAAGCGAGCGTCTAAAATCGATTGAGATAAACACATGTGCCTTGAAATAACTTGAGATCGTAGTTCATTCTAGCGCGTACCACCAATGTGGCGCGTGAGGCTCGAAAGCGACCGCCCAAAAATGGCCGACCCCCCCCCCCCCCAAGCCGCGCGTGTGCCCACGCACTACTGTTGTTGGTTGTTGGTATTTCAGTGTTTGTTGTTTGTTTTTGTTTTGTTGTTCGTTGTTGGTGGTTGGTATGTTTGTGTTTGTTGTTTGTTGTTTGGTGTTTGCTGTTGTTTGTTGTGTGTTGTTTGGAGGTTGTTGTTTGTTGTTTGTTGTTTGGTGTTTGTTGTTTGTTTGTCTGTTTGTTTCTTTGTTCGTTTGTTTTGTTGTTGTTTGTGGTGGTGGTGCAGTTGTAGTTGCAGTTGTAGTTGTAGTTGTACTTGTAGTTGTCGTTGTAGTTGTCGTTGTAGTTGCAGTTGTAGTTGTAGTTGCAGTTGTAGTTTTAGTTGCAGCGGGGATTCCACTTGTAGTTGCAGTTGTAGTTTCAGTTGTAGCTGTAGTTGTAGTTGTAGCTGTGGTTGTAGTTGTAGTTGCAGTTGTAGTTGTAATTGTAGTTATAGTTGTAGTCGCAATCGTAGTTGTAGAAGTCGTTTCTTGTAGTTGCGCTTGCAACTGTAGTTGTAGTCGCAGTTGTAGTTGCAGTGGCGGTTGCTGTTGTAGAGGCAGTTGTTGTTGTAGTGGTAATAGTTGTTGTTTTTGTGTGTTGTTAGTTGTTTGCTGGGCGCTGATTGTTGTCTGTTGTTTGTCGTTTGTTGTTAGTTGTTTGATGTTGTTTGTTGCTGTTGCTTTTGATGCTGCTGCTGCTGCTGCTGCTGTTGTTGTTGTTGGTGGTGGTGGTGGTGATGTTGTTGTTGCTGTTGCTGTTGTTGCGTTTGTTGTGTGTGTGTTGTGTTTGTTGTGTTTGTTGCGTTTGTTGTGGTAGTCGTGTGTGTGTGTGTGTTGCGTTTGGTGTTTGTTGTTTGTTGTTTGCTGTTTGCTGTTTGCTGTTTGTTGTTTGTTGTTTGTTGTTTGTTGTTTGTTGTTTGTTTTGTGTTGTTTGTTGTTTGTTGTTTGTTGTTTGTTGTTTGTTGTTTGTTGTTTGTTGTTTGTGTTGTTTGCGTTGTTTGTCAAAGCATAATGCACGGCACTCCTGAACACACACACATGTGAAAACAACAACAAATGCAAAGCCAAATTCCAAAAAAAACCAGTTGCCTTCAACCTCGCCGACATCCTCGAGATAATCGAGAACGGCATTCCTGAACACACACATGTCAAAAAAAACAACAAAAATGCAAAACCAAATTTCAAAAATGCAAGTTGCTTTCAACCTGACCTACCTCTTCGAGATAATTCGAGATAATTCGAGATAGCCAAAAACCCCCCAAATCTAGACCCCATGAATCTAGACCCCATAAATTGGTTAGGGAGGATAGGTGCGTTCCCTGTATTGCTGAGAACCAGCAAGATGAGTCAACCCCAGGCTCGGTCAGAAAGACTTATAGTCTATGGCCCATTTGGGCGGCAGGAAAAGGGGGACACGCTCGAACATTTCCACAAAGGCGGGGGACTCACTCAAATTCCCACGTCATGTTTTTGGCTTCTCAAAGTGGAAGACCTCTTTTTGGATGGCTCTAAAGGTCACAGAAATCATTCAACTTACAAACTCTGAGGCTAAAAAAACATGAAGTTTCTCAGATTTCGGAGATTTAGACGATCGTGAAATGTGAAATATGTCCTGAGATAGCTTAGGGTTCGAAAGGCGCGTAGCCGCGCGCTCCTTTTTTGGTGTCAGAACAACCAAACTTGCATTGATTGTTGGCTTGGATTGGTTGGGGATTGAACCACACTTCCGCTGGATGCCAAATGGTGGAAAAGGAAACACCTTGTGGATGCTATTCACACCGAATGGTGATTCCCTTTGAATCTAAAAGCATGTGCCTGAAAAAATGTATCCACCCTAAGTCTCCTGGTACCTTGCCCCAGGGTGTGCCACTCACACCCCGTCATTTTGGGGTTTGGCCAGGAGACACCTTGGGGCTTCTTGGGGCCTCGTCCACGCCCCGCGACACCCCGAAAACCGGGGCTGGCTGACACTCATTTACTCAAGCTGTGAGGGTCCAGGGAACAAGATAGGAACATCAAGCAAAGCGGCTGCGGCTGTCCAGGGGGCAAGCAGGAACATTTACGGTAGCAACTTCATGTCTGCGGCTGTGCAGCAAGATGTGCAAAAACCACTGCTGCCAGATTGAGAATTTCAGCGGTTGCCTGCTTAGAGCTTTGTGACGTTAAGGTCCATGAGGTTCACTGCGCCCTCATCGATCGCGAGCAGGAAAAGTCTCAGATCTTGAGCTTGCTGCGCGTGAGACTTCGGAAGATATAATGAAACTCCCCCGTCCCCTGCCGACAACCGACGCCAGCCGACGCCAGCCGACGCCAGCCGACGCCAACCGACGCCAACCGACGCCAACCGACGCCAATCGACGCGAACCGACGCCAACCGACGCCAACCGACGCCAACCGACGCCAGCCGACGCCAGCCGACGCCAGCCGACGCCAACCAGCGCCAACCACAGGCAACCGACGCCAAGACGCCAAGACGCCAGCTGACACCAACCGACGCAACTAGACTAACGCCAGGAAGCCAACCGACGCCAACCGACGCCAACCGACGCCAACCGACGCCAACCGACGCCAAGACGCCGACCGACGCCAGCCGACGCCAACCGACGCCAACCGACACCAACCGACACCAACCGACACCAACCGACACAGGGCGCCAGCCGACGCCTGTTCAACCAACACCAACTGACGCCAACCGACGCAAACCGCCAGCGCCCCCCCCCCCATCCGGCTGCAGCTCTTTTCAGTGTCAGTGGCAAACACGCGACTTCTCGAGACAGCAACGCAGACACCAAACATAAATTGGTGTGGGGATCTGGTTGAGTTGCTGGTGGTGCCTGGAAACCTGTCGAAGTTGGGAGTTCTTCCTTGCAGGTGATGGAGGGGGTGCTGCTGGGGATGCTGGGTTTGGCGTCAGTTGGCGTGAGTTGGCGTCGGTTGGTTCGACGTTTCGGGCTGTCGGTCAGCGTCAGTTCACGTCGGTTGGCCTCCTTTTGCGTCAGAAAGCCGTCGGTTGGCTGCAGTTGGCGTCGGTTGGCCTTCTTGGGGCTTCAACCTGTATACTACATTTCGACGCCCCCGGCGTCAGAAAGCCGTCGGCTGGCGTCAGTTAGCGTCGGTTGGCCTTCTTTGGGGCTTCAAACTTACTACATTTCGACGCCCCGAGCGTCAGAAAGCCATCGGTCGGCGTCGGTTGGCGTCGGTTGGCCTCCTTGAACGCCCCGAGCGTCAGAAAGCCATCGGTCGGCGTCAGTTTGCGTCGGTTGGCCTGCTCATAATTTCGGGCTTCAACAATCTACGCCATGACCCCGTGAGGGTCAGAAAGGCGTCGGCGCAAAAATGATCCCCTGACAAAACCCCAGTTTAAACAAGCCAAGCACCATGGTCTGGGGGCGGTGGATCTTGCGGATGGGCCACGCGTGGATGTCTGTGTCATGAGACCTGTTTTGCGCTTTGTTGACCATCTGCTGTTGACATGTACGAGGGGCTGTTTCATAATTGCTTTTTTGACTGTGCAGGGCTTGGCTGCCTGCAGGGTGGCACGGGTCGCATCACCCACGACATCTGCCGCCCCCGAGTTCCGAGAAACTGGCAAAGCTTTGAAAATGGATCAGCGCATACCTACTTACGCCCTAACTCCTCGCCACGCCTAAAAGTCTTTTTGCGACTGGCAATGCGCCAGTGTGCCCGCCAACAATTGGATGTCGCAGCTGCGCTTGATTGTCGTAGCCTTCGCCGCACTTTGCGTGCTACGCGCCCGCCGATTTCTTCAAAGGCAGCTGGCAAGGCAATACCTTATTGGTTGGCCGCCGTGTTCTGGGCTAGATCAAGCAGTTCCTATTTGCGCGGTCATAAACAAGCGTGTGCTGCGAGCATGATGAACGCCCAGTCTTGTCGCAGGCGCAGACTGAAGCAGTTCTCGCTGGCTCAAAACCGAGCTTTTGTGGCTGCTCATGCTGCTCCTGCCAAATTTCCACCAAGCGGTTCTTTCCTTAACTTTGCGCCTTTTCAGCACTGAGCATGCAAAGTGGGACTGAGATCACGATTCTGTTTTCGTCACCTTGAAACCCTGGCTGCGGCTGGTTAGGGTTTCGCGGGGCGAACCAGGCAACTTCGCAAGCTGTTGAAAGACTTGTACCTACCAGGTAAACGGAGGCACAGGGAGCTCCTACAAGTCTTGCTCACCCTCCCCGTTGACTCCCACATTCAACCCCTAAGAAGCTCTCGCCAGGAATTAGTGCGTTACATGAAAGCGAATCAAATGATGTTCTTTTGGGGCCTCGCAGGCAGGGGTCGAGAGTTTGGGGTGTGTTGGGGTGTGGGGGGTTGTAGCTGGATCAAGCGCAAGACCCCGAATTGGTAGTCCGCCCCGTGGTGAATCGGGAGCCTTAGGGCACTGGGGTTTGTTCTCTAAGTATCAACCAAAGGGTTCGAAAAACTCAGATGCCCAGTGGCCATGGGAAAAAGAGGGCGTCCTTTGTTGGTGGGTTGACTTTAAAGGGAAACGTTCCCAAAACAATGTTGCAAACAAAGGAAGCGACCTACTGGGCAACTGGGTCCTTGTTGAGGCAACTTCCAAAAGTCCCAGGCGCATGGTAGTAGCCGGTGCTCGGCGCATGAAAGTGGCCCGTTGTCTCGTTGAAGGCGTCGCCTTCAGGGAGGGAAAGAACGGTTTTCCTTCAGCCTACCCAAAAGATATGGGCGCGGATTGATTTTGGGATTTTGTCGCGTTTGTTTTTTGAAAAATACCCCATCCAAAAGAAATCGCCTGGAACATAGATATTTTTCCTCCCCGCACTTGAAAGCAACAACTTGTTTGAATTCGCAAAGGGGGTGGTCCGGACCCCTTTTTGGCATTGAAAGGGAAACCCAAAGCAAACCAGTGCCTGTGAGGGGACTTCCTTTGAGAAACCAAAGCGGAAATCCTTCGTTCGGCCTTGGTCCATGAGCCCCGCCGAGCCCGAGGTGCGCCAGGTGGGTACCTCAGCGAGTCCCGTTGCCATCTCCCCCCATCTCGCCCCAATCTCCCGCGTTGCCTCAGTTGTCTCCCATCTCCCCACTTGCTTGTGCTTCCCCACTTGCTAGTGCTTGGCGAGGACCTTGTCACGGTTTTTCTCGGCACTTGTCTCCCCGCTTGCCTCCCTGCTTGCAGTTGCTGATTCAGACCTTGCCATCGGCTTCTCTTGTGCTCACTCGGACCTTGTCACAGGTTGTTTCCCCACTTGTCTCCCCAGTTGCCTCCGCTTGTGTTTGGTGACGAGGACCTTGTCACGGTTTTTCTCGGCACTTGTCTCCCCGCTTGCCTCCCCGCTTGTAGTTGCTGATTCGGGCCTTGCCATCGGCTTCTCTTGTGCTCACTCGGACCTTGTCACAGGTTGTTTCCCCACTTGTCTCCCCAGTTGCCTCCGCTTGTGTTTGGTGACGAGGACCTTGTCACGGTTTTTCTCGGCACTTGGCCTTCCGCTTGCCTCCCTTGCTTGTAGTTGCTGATTCAGACCTTGCACGGCTTCTCTTGTGCTCACTCGGACCTTGTCAAGGTTGTGTTCCCTCACTTGTCTCCCCAGTTGCTCCGCTTGTGTTTGGCTGACGAGGGACCTTGTCACTGATTTTTCTCCGCATTTGTCTCCCCGCTGCCTCCCTGTTGTAGTTGTGATTCAGACCTTGCCATCGTTGGTGTGGGGGTGTGTGGTGTTGGTGGGTTCTCTCTGTGCTCATTCGTACCTTGTCACAGGTTGTTTTTCCCTCTTGTCTCCCAGTTGCCTACGCTTTGTTTTGGTGACGAGGCCTTGTCACGGGTTTTCTCGGCACTTGTCTCCCCGCTTGCCTCCCTGCTTGTAGTTGCTGATTCGGCCATCGGCTTCTCTTGTGCTCACTCGGACCTTGTCACAGGTTGTTTCCCCACTTGTCTCCCCAGTTGCCTCCGCTTGTGTTTGGTGACGAGCACCTTGTCACGGTTTTTCTCGGCACTTGTCTCCCCGCTTGCCTCCCTGCTTGTAGTTGCTGATTCAGACCTTGCCATCGGCTTCTCTTGTGCTCACTCGGACCTTGTCACAGGTTGTTTCCCCACTTGTCTCCCCAGTTGCCTCCGCTTGTGTTTGGTGACGAGGACCTTGTCACGGTTTTTCTCGGCACTTGTCTCCCCGCTTGCCGCCCTGCTTGTGGTTGCTGATTCGGACCTTGCCGTGCTGACTTGGACCTTGCCCCACTTGTCTCCCCAGTTGCCTCCGCTTGTGTTTGACGACGACCTTGTCACGGTTTGTCTCCGCACTTGTCTCCCTGCTTGCCTTGCTGCTTGTAGTTGCTGATTGGGACCTTGCCATCGGCTTCTCTTGCGCTCATTCGCTCACTGGGACCTTGTCACAGCTTGTTTCCCCACTTGTCTAGCCAGTTGCCTCCCTGCTTGCCCTGCTTGTGTTTGGCCACGACCTTCTCACGGTTTGTCTGCGCACTTCAATCACAAGCAGGGCAAGTAGGGAGGCAACTGGGAGATAAGTGGGGAAACAAGCTGTGACAAGGTCCCAGTGAGCGAATGAGCGCAAGAGAAGCCGATGGCAAGGTCCCAATCAGCAACTACAAGCAGCAAGGCAAGCAGGGAGACAAGTGAGGAGACAAACCGAAACAAGGCCCTTGCGTCTCCTCGCTTGCCTCCCTGCTTGTAGTGCTCATTCGGACCTTCTCTTGTGCTCACTCGGACCTTGTCACTGCTTGTTTCCCCACTTCTCTCCCCAGTTGCCTCCCCACTTGCCCTGCTTGTGCTTGGCGAGGACCTTGTCACGGTTTGTCTCCGCACCTGTCTCCCCACCTGTCTCCCCACTTGTCTCCGTTTGTCCCCGCTCTCTCCCTCTCCCTCTCTCCCTCTCTCCCTCTCTCCCTCTCTCCCTCTCTCCCTCTCCCCCTCTCCCCCTCTCCCTCTCTCCCTCTCTCCCTCTCTCCCCTCTCCCTCTCTCCCTCTCTCCCTCTCCCTCTCTCTCCCTCTCTCCTCTCTCCCTCTCTCCCTCTCTCCCTCTCTCCCTCTCCCTCTCCCTCTCTCTCCCTCTCTCCTCTCTCTCTCTCTCTCTCCCTCTCTCCCTCTCCCTCTCTCTCCCTCTCTCCTCTCTCCCTCTCTCCCTCTCTCCCTCTCTCCCTCTCTCCTCTCCCTCTCTCCTCTCTCCTCTCTCCTCTCTCCCTCTCTCCCTCTCTCCCTCTCTCCCTCTCTCCCTCTCTCCCTCTCTCCCTCTCTCCCTCTCTCCCTCTCTCCCTCTCTCCCTCTCTCCCTCTCTCCCTCTCTCCCTCTCTCCCTACCACTCTGGGTTGCCAAAGAGGAAGTATGGAGGGCTTCGCTGTATCCACAAGCCCACGCTTAATTTCCTTTTGGGCGAACTGACCTCTATGTTTGCAGCAAGGGAACAACACACTAAAAACCACATTGTTGCACCATCCTCAATGCCACTCCCACACTTGAAAATGTGTTTGATCCGAAAATGCAAATCCCTCAAACCAATATATTGTTATATATTTTCATGCCATTACGTACATCCCTGGTTTCTCTCGCACCTCCGCACCGAGCGTGAAACCCCAGCAAAAAACCTACGTGGAGTAGGGCTCTAAATTGGGACACCCTCCCTCAGCCAACTTGTTGAGCCCACTGCTGCACCTGAACGGTCGATCACCTTTTATACGCTTATCTTGGATTGTTTCCAAAAGGTTCACTGTTGGGGGCAAAGGACCCGCCAAACACCCGTCAAAAAGTCGGCACCAACCAATCACGTGCGCGTGTCTTGACCCCGGCTCCCCTTGTAGTGTGTAACTGATCACACTTAGAGTGGCCCGGAATCCAAGCTTCACTTGACCCCGGCATCTGGTGGGTTCCGGGTTGGAAAGGGCACCTGAACATCCGGCCCAACCCAATTGCGCAACAACTCTTCCAGGGCGCGACAGCAAATTGGCCGCTCGCCCCAGCAGCGTTGCTGTCCACGAGGTAAACGCCAAAGCCGCTCTCAGCCTGGAGAAGAACCCCGGGTACGTTCACTTGGCATACCCAACCGATGGGTATTGTTAGCACCCAATTCCAGATTGTCCCATAAAAAAAGGGTCGACCAATGAAGTGTGTCCCTTGAACTGAACATGGCCCAGTTCAACCAGAACTCGAATTGACGTCAGGGATCCTTCTCTTCAAAACAGGAAGATGGGTTGTGTCTAAAGAGAACAACGGGTCAATCACCACCCATTGGAAAAATAGATCTGCAAGAGCATGGTATTCCCTTTGGTGCTCCTGCAAAACGTCCAAAACCGGCAACAAAACACTTCCACGTGCAACCCAAACCCCTACCCCAGCCTGGACAGTGTAAGCGGTGTCCGAGGACGAGAGCACTGCCAGGGAGATCCTGTCACCTGGACTAAGCAGTGCCCGGTTTACTGCATGGTTTTGGCAATCTTCACAACCCCTTGGCAGCCCCCTACTAAACATGAACAGAACCAAGCAACTACCAAACAACGTGCCAAGAGCTCTGAGGCAACATCCTTTTGCTTTTAGGCCTTGAATAAGAGCTACTCTTAAAATGTTGGATGCTCAATTGATCTGAACATCTTACAATGCAGTTAACTGAAAAGGAAATTCCCGCAGCCTCCTTATTGAACCCCCAGAAATTGAGGAGGGTGCCGTGAAGGGGCTTGTTTGTGTCCCTGATTTACCGGATCTTATGTACCGCATTTCTACAACTCCAAAACCTGGAATACAGCATGGCTTTCGCTCGTACCCCCGATTGGTGGAATCGCTCGGAGCTGATTCGATTCGCTCGAGTGGTCAATAATGGGACCCTGTGCTTGCTGTTGGCTTCTGATAAGAGAAACTTTTTCGAAAGTGCGTGACCCCAAGCTGAAGCAGGCGATGCCCCAGTCGCTTCCCGCAGTCGGTCACCCAATCTTTGAAGCTGCGAGTCCAAGGGGTCGAGGGTGGGGGTTGCTCTTTTTGTTTGGTCCTTTTCGGCGCCCAAAAAATAATAATTCAGGCAGTACCCCCGGCACTGGGTTGCCCCCCCCCCCCCCAACAAGCAAAATGTTGGTCATGACTCGTCGTCGCCCAGAAATCTTCTTGTCGAATTCCCGGAGTCCAATGGTTTAACGCCGCCTCTTGGGCATGGCACATGGCCTCTGAACCTCAACCCTGATGCCCTTGAGCCACGGATGTCATGTGGGACCTGTTTGGAGTTGGTTTCAACGCACGGTTTTGGCCAACCGAAAGACGCACACTGCAAAAATCCCATGCTTCCCTTGGGAAAAGCTCATGCCAGGTGCGAAAAGAAACTTAGGCGCGCCTCAAGGGCTATGCCACTATACTCGTCAGGCTGGAAAGCAAGGCTCGAAAGGGCTGATCTGATATGGGTATGGGTCAAAACCAAATAGCAGGGGACCGCTGGTCCACGTTTCCATGTCCATGTTGGGTGTCGGCTTGTCTTAACCTTAAATTCGGGGAACGGGCTGTTGCCGATCCGAACGCCTGAGTTCACCTGGATGTTGCCGTCCAGGTTCATGGAGAAATAGGAGTCTCGGCACATGCGGATTGCGGAAAAACATACTTGAAGTGTGTCACAATTTGGGCCATTCGGGTTTGTCTCGAAATTTTGGAACCCCAGTTTGGGGGCGTTGTTTCCTGTTCATTTCCCTTTGACATCACAGGAAAGGCTAGTTCCAAGCATTCTCCTGTTCAGGCATACAGACCTTTCCAGAAATTACCACAACCCCCAGAGAAACACCCCTAGACAACCTCGAGGTGCCAGTGAAAAAGGGTTCCAACTCTGGTATCACAGAAAATGGCCGTAAAACGATGTAAACCTCTTCTTATCATAACCATGGTGCTGCGGGCCGCACCCTGTCTGTGTGATACCAAAGTAGACCGTCCCCACAACTACTTGATCGAGTCACATGGCCCCCCGTCGCTAAGCAAGAAGACAAACAAAAAAACAAACAAACAAACAAACAAACAAACAAAAAAAAACAAACCAAAAAGACAGACGGACGAACGGAAGGACAGCCAGAGAGACAGACACAGAGACAGAGAGACAGAGAGACAGAGAGACAGACAGACAGACAGACAGACAGACAGACCGACCGACCGACCGACCGACAGACAGACAGACAGACAGACAGACAGACAGACAGACAGACAGACAGACAGACAGAGAGACAGAGAGACAGACAGACAGACAGACAGACAGGGAAATAGAGAGAGAGAGAGAGAGACAAACACAAACAAATAAACAGACAAACAAACAAACAAACAAACCACCAAGCAAGCAAGCAAGCAAGCAAGCAAGCAAAAAAACAAGCAATCAAACAATCAAGCAAACAACCAAAGAAAGCATATAGAAACGGAAAAACAAAACAAGCAAACAAAAAACGAGCAAGCAAGCAAGCAAGCAAGCAAGCAAGCAAGCAAGCAAGCACGTAGGCAGGCAGGCAGGCAGGCAGGCAGGCAGGCAGGCAGGCAGGCAGGCAAGCAGGCAAGCAAGCAAGCAAGCAAACAACACAGAATGGAAACACGGGTTGGCTGGTTGACATTAGACGCCACCCACGGAATGAAGGGCATGGTGTTTTTGTGTTGAAACCCGCAAGGCGTGTTTATTGCTGCTGGCTCCTTCGCACGCCTTGCGTGCTTAGGATCTGAACGCTTAAGAGGGAGTGGGGCCAAGTTGCGTCCAAGCCAACGCACTTACTTGTGACGCTGCCAGAAAGCGAGCGGGTCTCGCCAAAACCACTGGCAAATCCAGCTCTGGCGCGTGCAACACACGCAGCTCAAAGATTACCCGAGCGCGCTTTGCTATGGGTTCGCGCGAATCTTTGACTGCGCAGCCGCTGTGTGCGTGAAAGACGCGCCACGAGAGCCCACGCAAGAGCAGGCAGATCTGCTTGCTGCGTAGCGACCTCCTTCTGACAACTGAGAAGGGGGGGGGGCCAACTACGCTAATCAAGCGCACACTGCTGCGTCTTGACAGGACTCTGTGCGCCGAGCGAGAGAGAGAGAGAGAGAGAGAGAGAGAGAGAGAGAGAGAGAGAGAGAGAGAGAGAGAGAGAGAGAGAGAGAGAGAGAGAGAGAGAGAGAGAGAGAGAGAGAGGAGAGAGAGTCTTTGTTAGCATCACTATTTTGGTTGCTTAAACAAAAACTCAGAAACCATGGCGCCCCCCAAAAAACACCTTGCAGCCCTGTACAGGTTGGTACCTCCAACTCCAAGGAACTGTACTGCTCTGCTCTTCTTGGGGATGGAGGTCCCGCGATTTCGGAGACTACGAATTCACAGGCGCATATCCGTTGTCATCCAAAATCCAAAGCCCTCTGCGACAGAGGAGCGGCAAAACAAGACAGAGCCCACAAACCTGAATGCACATCACTTCGCGCAAACCCAAGAAAGTAATTAGGGATAATATTTTTCGGCATGAGCCAATGAGGCTCGCAATCAAATCAACTACGCAAACTATGTTTTCATCTTGTAAGACTGTACTTCGCGTACTAGAATTGCACTACAAAGTTACGATTTTCGAGCTGGAGCTGGACATCCTGCACTTCGCACACTAGACTTGTTCTGCAAAGTTTTTATTTTCCAGCTGGAGCTGGGAACGCGTACTTCGCGTACTAGACTTGCACTACAAAGTTGCGATTTTCCAGCTTGAGCTGGAGGCCTGTACTTTGCGTACTAGACTTGTACTACAAAGTTGCAATTTTTGTCTTTTTAAAGTTGCGATTTTCCAGCCAGAGCTGGAAGCCTGTACTTCGCGTAGTGTATGCAAGCTAACCAAACGGCACCACACACAAGCACGCGATAACTCTTTTATCCGAGCAGTGTGTTGGTGCCAGGGACTCATCTTCCCCTGTCAGATGTCAAAAGCTGGGTGGGCCCCATGGGCCACCCAACTCACAATCTCAAAAACTGAAGAACGGGTGTGCAGACTGATAGCGCCCCCCCTGAGCCGGGGCCCGGGGCACCCAGGCCACAGGGGGGTCTGCCACCAGGGGAAGTGAGTCACCCACCGGCTCCGGTCACGGGAGCGTGGGTGGGCCCACGCTAAGATCAAATGCATCTCCATTCAGGAGACGCGGGAGAAAAACGAACTCCTCGCAGAGTTCCTGTTTGGGGACCCTGTGCAAAGGGTCGAACCCAGAGAAATCTGGGTGCGTCAGCTCATCAGCCCATTGATTGAATTCTCGGGGCACGTGGTTGGCCGCCAGCGAGCAGCCATGGGTGTGGATGATGGATCGCCGCCGTGTAGGGCTTCTTGGATCCAAGGTTGAGCATCGCCATGACGTTGCCCTGATTGTCACTGCCCACCGGGAGTCGGACCCGGGAGGACAGAGGGCCTTGGTGCGTGAGGATCATGTTACAGAGGAAGAGCGTGCCCAGCATTTCCAGAGCCGCAATCCTCCGCTTGGGATCCCCATTCTTGAATGCCCAAGGGTACTCCTCCATGTGGATCTGCTCGTGGAACCAGTACACCTCCTTCTTTTCCGGCTCCACTTTGTTGGAGCACCAACCTCCCACAAATGCCAGTCCTTCGTCCGAGGCGCTAGCATCGCTGCAACCCCACCAAGAGGACTTCGGCAAGTAAGGGGAGTACTGGACGAAGGGCGTGTTGAAGAGGAACCGCAGCATGAACGCCAGCATCCTGACCACCTTGGGGGTTTTCCCCACCGTGGTGGTGGCCATCTTCCAGGCCCAAAGTGGCTGGAGCATCGACTTCGCCAGCGGACATGCGGCCGTCGCCCATTGGATGCGACCCAGGGCCTTCTCGATGTCCTTTGAGTGCATCGCCTGCCCTTCCACCATGGTCTGCAAAACCTCCATAACCAGGATGGGTTTGTTGGCGGCCATGAGAACCTGCGGGATGTTCGGGTGGACCACGAAACCCAGCCACGTGTTAACCTCCGCCAAATGCGTCTTCTTCCAGCTAAGCGGGGTGCCCAAGGCCAGGAGTGTTGCCAGCAGCGCCACCGCCAAGTTTACTACCCCCTCGCTTCGAAGCAGCCACAGGAAGTCATCGACAAAGACGAAGTTCCAATCCACTTGAGGGAAAAGTGCATAGAGGACCCTGAGTAGAAGGGCTGCCAGGCGTCCCCAGTAGGATTGGGCACTGGCCATGCCATATGTGCCTACCTTGTTCACCCACCATTCTTCCCCCAGTAAGGCCACCTGGAACCGCCAGTCCTTCCTGAGGACCTTCACTCTCCGGTGGGCCTTGGTGACGTCCGCCTTCAGCAGCACCCACCTGGTGCCCGGCTCCGGCCATAGCCAGCCCCGAGGTGGAGGTTTGACGACCTCCCTCTCGGGGCCAGGGGCACCCTGAGAGGGGGGTCCCTCCGCAGCTGCCGAGCTTGCACCCCATCCAGCACAGTCGGAGCCGTCGTCCTTTCCACCGTCTGGTTCCTGATGGTGTCATTGGCCCCGCCCACCGAGCCATCGTAGATGGTGCGGATCTTGTCCCCCTCGTCGATGCCCGCTAGGGGGCCGGGACAAAGGTCCTCAATTTCGCAGCCACAGCGCGATGCTGCCTCCACCTTAGTGAAGGGGCCCTCTACCATGCCCATGGGGACCTCCTCCAGGAATGTGCCCCGGATGAGCTCGCTGAAGTGATCCGCCGAGGGGTAGTTACCAACGGGTGAGGGAGTTCCTGGAACTCCAGCTCCTCCCCTTTCAGCTCCTTCTTGAGTGGCCAGATGCCCGGCGAGGTCAGGGGTGGGTCCGTGACCCCAGTAGGACCGAAACTGGTGGTCGGGGTCCTGAATGTTCAGGGCCACGCTGTGCAAGATGTAAAGGAAGAAGGGTTGGCCGTCAGCTGGTCGGCCTGCCCCCGGCGCCAGAATCTCCCTGATATCCTCCAGCAGGTCCTCCGGGAAGGGATGTGACCCGTCCCCCAACGAGAGCGACTCCTGGAGCTTGTCCCCCCATGGCGAAGTGAGGACACAGATCTTGGCCCCCATCGCTGCTGCTTTGGACAGTGGCCGAGTCCATGGGGCCAGCCGTCCCAACGAGGGCTTTCCCCCTCCGTCCCTTAGGGGGCGCTGTTTGAAGGCCATCTGGAGGTACATGACCTTGTCGGAGAGATTTGGGTCGTGCGTGATCGGCAGGATGGTGGGCCGATCCGAGATTTCCATGCCATGGTGTGCCCATGGCTCAGGGGAAAGAGTTCCCCCCCGAAGTTCGTCCGTCTCGCCAGTCCTCTGTGTCGGTGTCCGGACCTCCGGATTGTCCGAGGCCGAGACCGGAAGTGAGCCCAAGGTTAGTCCCGCCAACGCTTGTTGGCCAGCCTTCAGCCTCCGGGACTGGCGCTTGTTGTCCCCCGGCGTGCTGGGAGAAGGTTCCCTCTGCCGCCTCGGGGGGGTCGTTGGGTTCGCCTGGGGCACCATGCCCCCCTGCCTCAGCGCCTCCAGGACGGGTCCCGCTCGGCAAAGGATGGCCGCTGCGAGACCCTGCATCATCTGCTCTAAATACCGGCTGAGGTCACTGGAGTTGAGCTTTTCCCCCCTGGGGTGAGCCCCGTGGTTGCACCGCAGATCATGCCAATGGTGAAGGGGAAGGTCCGTTGACAATGTCGTGGACTTCACTACCACCTGGCCCAGGCGGCACTCGTCAAACTTGATGAGGGAGTGGTGGAGTGCGTTCGCCCATTGAATGTAGGCCCGTGTGACCCAGATCGATGAGCACCTCGCTGCGCTCGGGCTCTTGCTGCACTCCATTGGGTCCATTGGGTGCTCCAAGAAGGAGGAGCCCACCTGCGGGACCGTTAGCTGACCTAGCCCCTTGTAGGCCAGCGAGGTCAGGTACATCTGTCGGAGCATGAGCACGCTGTCATTGTCCGTGTCCTCCATAACCCGGGGCTCCAGGTCCTCTAAGCCCCACAGGGTCTGCTCCGCTCTGCCCCTCACCGGCGGGCCACCCGGTTTGGGGAACCATCTGAGGATGCTCCACGTCCTGCAGTTGGGGCCGCCCCCCACAAAGGCGACCTTGCCCGCCATGGCCATGGAGCACATCGTAGAGTAAGGCTCATCTCCCAGCATGTCCTGTCCAAGGTCTCCACCCTTTCGCCTGATGTCCACCGCCCAAATGTACTCCGAGAAGGCCGGGTTGTAGGCATGGAGGTAAGCATCCAGGGCCCCCGCATCATCCTTCCCAGCGTACAGCAGGATGAGGGACGGCTTTGACGACTCCGGCACCGGCCGTGGCGTCCACCTCAGTCTGAGCCTCAGTCTTTCCGGGATGTCCTGCATCCATGGGAAGGTGGGGCTTGCCCCCCCTAGGGATTCCGTGTGTCCTTTGTCTGACCCTCCCGTCATCTGTCCCTGGGCTTGCTGCTTGCCCTGGCGGTTCTTCCCGCCCTTGGAGCGCCCCTTGCCGGGCGGATCCTCACCTCTGGGTCTCTCTGGGGTCTTCCCACTGCCTCGGTGGGTGCGGGGGAAAGGGATGCTTCCGCCCTTCTGGAGTGCCCTGGCTGGGACCGCTCCTCTTCCTCGGTGGAGGGGCCCTCCCACCTGAGGCCGTCCTGGCCTCCCCCGCTCTGTCTGCCTTCCGCTCTGGCTCTGGGGTTGGCTCTCCCCCTCTGCGTGCACTCTCGCACTGGTGGCCTGTGGTCCCAACGGAGACCAGGAGGCCACGGGGCCTATGGCACCCTGAGTGGCCTCCTGTCACTTGGGAAGGTGTGGGCATGCCTGTGGCACATGCTTCGATGGGGGGGCATCGCACCCACCCATCCTTCCTGACCGGGCAGTTGTGGGATCGGCCGCATGATCCCGAACACTTGTTGTGGAGGTGATGATCTCTGCAGTACGCCACCCCTTTGGGATTCTTGAAAGCCCAGTGGTCCGGCCATGGAACCGAGGGGGTGTTGGGGGACTTTTCGGCTTGGACCGGGTCGGCCCCGAGGGCCAGGAACCTTTCCCCCCCTTCTTGGGCTTCTCCCACTGAGTCTGCCACACCTTGGGTGCCTTGCTCTTGCTCTTCCCCTTCTCCGGCGCCCTGTTGAGGTGCTCATAGACCTCCCGTTGCCAGAAGAGGAAGTCTCCCCTGATATTCTTGAGGGCATCGGAGAGAGTGGTGCCCTGGTCGTGGTGTCGCTCGGGGGAGGCTTCCTCCGGCGATGTCTTCCCCATAGAACCAGGCATACCAGTCATCCAGCTCCTCCTTGGTGACCCTCAGGTTGCCAAACTGTGGCAGTGCTGCCGTGCACATCAGGAGCGTCGTCCTGAAGGTTAAGTGCAATCGTTCCAGCTGGCGCCGGGATGTAGGGTGGCTCCTCACCTCTTCTTCATCCTCCCTGTCCCAGCCGTCCACCGTGATCTTCTTGTGGGTGGATGAGGGGCGTTCCCCTTCTTCCGGGAGCGCGCTCACGATGTGTTTTGCCGGGATGTAGCCCAGCTCACCCTTGGCAATCATGCGCCACTGCTTCTTGAGGTAGCCATCACTCCCTTGGAACTCCAACCTCGGCTTCGGGGTCCCATGCGTGGCCACGTAAGCATCTTCCAGCTGGCGCCTGTCACACAGGACCTCCAAGGGCGCCTTTGTCGGGCCCGCCTGGCCCGCCGGGTGATCACCTTGGTTGCCCCCCCGGACCAAGTTGGCTGCCACCCGAACTGCCTGAAGGAGGCGCATCGCCGTGAAGGCCGAGGTCTGGGCGTTGAACCCGTTCTCCCCATCCCGGAATCCCAGGTCCCGGGGACCATTCTCCCTAGCCGCCGCCGGGGTGTCCCAGCGATCCGCCAGGTCTTCCACCGTGACGTATCCCGATGCGCCCAGAGCCGCCTGGGTGGCCCAGGGGATTTCCTTTCCCACCAGGATGGCCGCCAGTGGCTTGTGCAACTTTGCCACGTCCTCCTTGAACTCCGCCGGGACCTCCTCCGGTGGTTTGGCCGCCATGACCTCCGACCTTGGTGTGGGTGGGTGGGTTTTTCACACAAATTGGGTTCAAAGAACCCAGGGCAAAGCTTGAGCCAAAATGGCATGCGCCATTATGGTCAAGCATTGCAAACACAGTTCATGCTTCCACATGCGTTTCAACATTAACAAAGTGTATGCAAGCTAACCAAACGGCACCACACACAAGCACGCGATAACTCTTTTATCCGAGCAGTGTGTTGGTGCCAGGGACTCATCTTCCCCTGTCAGATGTCAAAAGCTGGGTGGGCCCCATGGGCCACCCAACTCACAATCTCAAAAACTGAAGAACGGGTGTGCAGACTGATAGCGCCATTTCCGAAGGACAGTCTGGCACACCCGCCATTTCCGAAGGATGCCAGTCTGTGCTGAGGGCCCTGGCCAGGGCCCTGCTCCGGGCCTCCCATCCCCTTGGTCGCCAGGGCCGGGGGCACCTAGGCTGCCAACGGTAGGGCCACCACCTCGGTCTCCGACTGGGTGTCCACCGAGTCATCCGTTTCAGAGCCCGAGTCCGCCGAGGAGTCCGAGTCCTCCTGCAGTGTGGGGACCTCCGCAGGTTCCAGTGCCCAGTCCGCCGGGAAGCCATGCCTCTTGAAGCAACGTTCGCACTTGCCATAGGCCTCCTGCTCCGTCATGTAGTCCAGCACCGAGAGCTCCTGGATCTTAGAAGCCGCCGGTCGCCAACCACACCCCACAGCCGTGCCTTCGACATTCAGCAGGTGGATTCTGGACTGGCCGGCGTTGCCTGTGCGTTTGACCGCCGCCACCACCCGAAGGGGGAGGTCTGGGGTGGCGGGAAACAGGTCCTTAGCCTTCACTGGTGTGTCCTCGGGTCCGTGTTCCACCACTGACCATGAACGAGTCGATGGCGCGCTCCCTGAGGGTACCGAGGGGGATGCCTCCCCTTCCCTTTCGGTTTGGTCCCCGCGGCCCTCCGGTCCTGCGTCCGTGATGTCCACTGCTGGCGGCGGGAGCGGGTCCGCCCAGTCCGGGTGATTCAAGTCCTCCCTGCGTTCCCTGCCTGGCCCGAGGTTCAGGTTGGGGACCTTCTGCGCTACCTGGCCCCAAATCTCCACAACCACGTTGCGCTTCTCCCGCACGTAGACATCTGCTGTGCTCTCCGTGAGCCAGTTGCCCAGGTACATGCGGCGCTCCGGGGGATCCCCATCTGGAAGGCGCAGTCCGGGATGAACACTCGGAACGAGTGCCACGACAGCGGCTTCACCAATTCGGGGTGACACCCCGACGGAGAATAGCATCCTTGAGCCATCTCAGAGCCCTTTCCGGTGTGGAAGGCCTCGGGATCAGCCCTGCAAAGTCTTTGCTCACTGTCGGGAGCAAGTAGTCCATGTCCCGGAATGCCTCCTCGGATACCAACCGCCTTACCGAGGCCACCCAGGTAGTCCACCAGGGGATCCCCGTGAAGCTGTACTTCGGAGCAATCAAGGGGACCGGGTTGCGATTGATTCGTGCTGCTGAGACCGTCTTGGTCTGCCAGGCCTTCAGCTCCACAGTGTTGCTGGTGTGGATAAGGTCCTTGGGGTGATGCACCCACCTGGAACCGGGCGAAACCCAGGATGAAAGCATCCAGCACCTCGTGTCTGCTCCTTCCCAGGGCCTCCTGCGTGCCGGGGCCGGTGGCACCCAGGCGATCGTAGCCGGCCCCCTCCTCCAGAGCCCATATGACCTCTTTGCTGGGGACCACCGCCTTACGCTGTGGCCTGGTGACCGTGTCCGTGAGCGCCTCTTCCAATGAGCTCTTCTTGGACTTGAGGCGATGGAGCTCATCTATCTTCAGCAATCCGAAGGTCTTGGAGAACCACTTGAGGGTGTTGCACGGGGTGACCTCCTCATCGGCGAGCTGGTCGAGGAGAGAGCGGACATGTCGCTCCTGCCATGGAATCACGGTGAAGCCTCTCTTGCGGAGGCTCTCGTAGACCAGGCAATGTTGCCTGAGCGTCCGGAACCTGCTGTCCCCCCAGAGGTCCAATGCCTCCTTGCGGAAGTCCTCCCCAGGATATCCTGCATGTATGCGATGTGCTCCGCAAAGGGGGCGAAGTGGGCAAGGAGCCGTTCCGCCCATTTTCCGCGCATATGGAGTTCCAGTGCTCGCTGGGTCGTGGGCTCCATTTCCCTGATCTTCCCGGGCCGCCAGTGCCTCCACTTCAGAAGCTCCGGCTGTTGGAGTGGGGGTGGGTCATCTCGCGAGAACCACCTCAGTTGGTCCTGGCGGTCCCATTCATTCTCCAGCGGGAAAAGTTCTCACTCGGCTTGCCATCCGCCGCCGCCATGAGGAGGAACCATAGGCTATCCCAAAGGTCGGCCAGGTCCGCCGCGGGCAGAGGCTGGGGAAGCCTGCCCGCCGCCGACGCCACCAGGCCGTTGAAGTAGTCCGTCGGTACCACTTGGTCGTCTTGGCCTACCGGAATGCCCGAGAGTTCCAGGAGCTGGGCGAAGCGGATAGCCGGCTCCCCGCCCAGCTGCCTCCCCTCCTCCGCCGTGCCATGGCGCAGGCACATCAGGACCAACAGCTCCCCGTCCGTCTGTCTCGGGGAGAAGGACTCATCCGCCAACGTGTCCCACAGGACCCTTGGAATGCGGTCCCAAAGAACGGGAGTTCGAGCCTCCCTATCGAACGGCCGGGACCCAACCGCGGCACACTGCATGCATGTTCCAACCACGCAGGATGCCGCGTGCAAATGGGGCAGGCAGGCCACATGCCGCCCAACAGGACCAAAAGTCAACCCCCGGAAATCCCCAAAAACACGGAGGGGGGGAAGACCAACCCGACGGGGGATTCCCCAAAACCCCCAAGGGGACCTCAGGGAACCCAGAGTCACCCGCAGCCACTTTCTCCAAACTGTGGCCGATATGGCCCGTCCTTGGGGCAGCCAATGCGTGCAGCCTCCAGATCGAAGCAAACCGGCAGTCGTGACGTGTTGAACAGGGGGGAAACCATGGTGAAAGTTGAACCCAAAAGGAGATACCCTTACTCCTCCCCCCACCCGAGACGGGGCCAGAGGCACCCAAGTCCCGGCGGGAAGAGATCACACGACTCCACATCCAAAAGGGTTGTGAGACACGACCTAGCGGCTCTCACCCTTCAAGATCGCCTCCTTTGCCACCGAGTGGATGGCCGCCAGCCCTGACTTCTCCGGGTTGCTCAAGATGACCGACCACAAGGCAGTGGAGACATCCCCCAGGCCATTCGAGGAGCTGAAGCGCATGCGCGGGGTGCTCGCGTCGCCCAGGACTAGCCGCTCGTCCCTGGGAGGCTCCGTCGGCTCCACCCTCTTGTAGAACTCCATCCTGTCCCGGATCCACTGAGTATATAGCTGCTCCGGGGGCTCGTCCATCACCAGCTGCAAGCATGTGGCCTTGTCTTTGTGCCACCCCGTGATCTGGAGCAGCCTGGTCCCCCCGCGGCTCGCCCTCCAGAAGCCCTTGCAAAACCTGCACATGTAGCCCCCGGTGGTCTTGAACTTCTCCTTGCCCACCACTTCCCAGGCGCTGATGCTGGGCAAGACCAGGCCGCACTCCACGGAGGCCCAAAACACGTGCTTCGTCTCCTTGGGGAAGTGCTTGTTGATGTACTTCCGGCCCGCGACCGCCGTGACCGTGGACGTGGTGATGGGCGTGTACCGCCTGGTGCCCTGGTCCGGTGTGCGGAGCGTGGTGTCCGGCCCCCCCAGAACCTTGGCCTTGGGGTCCGATTCCTTGGCCGCTCCTCCCCCGGGGCCAGAGGCATTGAAGGGGGGGGAGCAACCCAGCTGCCGGATGAGGTCCTGGGAGTAGCCCAACCTGTCGTACAAGGCCCCCGCCGCCTCCTGCAGGACCTCGACCCAGTCGTGGACCACGTTGCAACGCCAGTTGACCTTCACCTCCACCATGGAGGACTTGCTCAGGCCCGACACCAACTTGGTGTAGACCGAGTCGAAAGCCCTCAGCGATGACAGCGGAAGGGTCGCTCGTCGCAGACCGCCCTGAAACGCAGCGCCTCCTTGCTGTCGTGGACGGGGGCCACTGGGATCTCCATCACCGGCAACGGGCAGTTAACGATGAAATTCTTGGCCGCCAGAAACGTCCCCATCTCCTTGAAGATGTAGCTCCATTCCGCCTTGCTGCGCGGCTTGGGGATGCCCAGGCTCTCCACCGCCTCCTTCCTCATCTGGAGGATGTTGCCCATCCACTTGTCCGAGGTCGAGCCCTCCGCATTGCGGCCCCGGCGCTGCGTCTTCACGATCAGCGGGAAAGTGGTCCAGGCCGAGTAGATGTACTTGAAAGTGAACCTGTGGGCGTACACCCCCGTCAGGCTCGGCAGGTCCCACGTTCTCGTCTGCCTGGTCCAAAACACCCCATCACCTTTTGCCCAGAAGATCCCCACCACCTGCTCCGGCGCCGGGCGCTCGCCCCGGTTCACCTGCGCTCGGATCTCCAAGGCCGTGTAGATGACTGGGTCGATGTGGTCCTGCTCGCACGTGAGTGGGTGAGTCCTGCGCTCCAGGGCCAGGAGCTCCTCTGGCGTGAGCTTGAATTGCTGGTCCGCGCCCTTGGGGATCTCACCGCTTGAGTGCTTCTTCCAGATCCCCCCAAACATCCGTAGCTCCCCCTGGTGCCTCTTCATCGCCCAGCGACTCTCTGAGCCTCCTGATGTAAGGGACATACTTCTCCTTGATGTCGCCCACGTTGGGGATGTCCTCGGGGTCATCCAGCTCCAGGGGGCAGAATAGCCCCCTCTCCAGTGCCTGCCTGAGATCATCTGGCCACGCCGACACTTCCAAGGGCGTGTGGTTAAGCATCCATGCCTGGTTGGTGTCCTGGGTGCGCTTGTTCGCCTCCTGAGCCTCCTGGATGGAGCCCATCGCCTCAGCCAGTGCCTGGCTGGCGTCAACGCCCTTCCTACTGGTCTCGCAGCTTGGCCTTGAATCGCTCCAGGTTGACCTTCCTGAGGGCACGGGCTCCCTCATTGGCCACCTCCTCTGACGGCAGGGCCTGCATGCCCTCCTGGAGAGGCGCCAGGATAGCCATCTCATTGTCCAGCATCTCCTCCATGACCAACTCCTTGTGCCGCCGCCTGGCCGAGGCCTCCTCCGGGGTCGGTTCCCGATGCTCCCTCAAGGCCTTATGCAGCTCCTCCTTCTTCCGGATCGCCTGGTCCACCTGGGGGTGGTAGAGCTGGAAGCTCTGAGCCTCCGCCTCCTTCAGGGACCGCTGCACTTTGACCTTGATCTCCTGGCATTCCCGGACCTTCAACGCCTCGTCGTCCGCCTCCATGGACAGGATCTCCTGCCGGATGTCCACCCGCCTGTTGAGCGGGACCATGGTGATCTCCTCTGCCGCGTCCGTTTTCGGAGGAGCTCTCCCCAGGACCGTGCCGTCCACCAGGTTGCGGTCCGCCTGTGCCCGGGCACCACCGGGGCCAGCGGCACCCAGGCTTCCCCCTTTCCGCTGCTGGATCCAGGTCGGCTTCCCCTCCACAATGAGCAGGTTCTAAGTGATGCCGTCCGCCTCATAGGTAGCCGAGGGTGCCTGGAAGGGGACGAACTCCTTGCCTGGGCAGACCCAGCACTGCTTGGCTGCCTCCGGCCACCCCGTGCCGCATGCTTTGCACATGAACTTGTAATCTGAGTGGCCTGCATCAAGTCTGTGCATCCGCTGGGCCAATGCACGCCTTGTTCCTCTGGAACTGTGAGGCCCAGACCTCCTCCTGCCGGATCTGGATCTTCATCGGAACATAGGCCTCCAGGATACGAATCACCAAGTCCTCCGTGAGATTCTTCCCGACAAACTTGTGGAACAGGGAGACCGCCTCCTCCACCGTGACGTCCCTCAGCAACGTGGCCGCCGATGCCGGAAGGACCGGGAAAAGGTCTGGGAGGTCCACTAGCTTGATTGAAGTAGCCGGGACGGCCCTCCACCGGCACCAGGGAGACCGGTTTGTTCACATGAGCCGTGGTCTTCTGGGAAGCCGCCACGAAACCCTTCAGCCTCTTCGTGGGTGGTGTCTGTGCCTCTTCCAGTGGAGTAGCCCGCTCCGTGGCGTCCGCATCTTCCATGTCCTTGTCCTCCTCCTCGGCGGGGCCAGGGGCACCCAAGCCGGAAGTCGGTGTGGCAAACGCCACACGGAGACGCTCCAGTGCACTGGAGAGGTCGTTCATCACGTCGGTAGCCGAAGCCGATGGGGGGGCCTCGGGCTCGTCCAACACCAGGCCGGCCGCCACTGCCGCCTCGCGTGTGCGAATTTCCTGGGCCTCCTGGCTGGCCATTTCCACCTCCTCCGCGGTGAGCGTCTGGTCCTCAATCAGCTCGAAGGAGGTTGCCGAGGTTGCCGAGGAAGCCATTGCTTGATCGGGGTTAGTTCGGGTTCTAACTCAAATCTTTTTTTCACACAAATTGGGTTCAAAGAACCCAGGGCAAAGCTTGAGCCAAAATGGCATGCGCCATTATGGTCAAGCATTGCAAACACAGTTCATGTTTCCACATGCGTTTCAACATTAACAAACTAGACTTGTACTTCATAGTTGCGATTTTGTAGCTAGAGCTGGAAACCTGTACTTCGCATACTAGACTTGTACTACAAAGTCGCGAGTTTCCAGCTAGAGCTGGAAACCTGTACTTCGCGCACTAGACTTGTACTTCAAAGTTGCGATTTTCCAGCTAGACCTGGAAACCTGAATTCGCGTACTAGGCTTGCACTACAAAGTTGCGATTTTCCAGCCATATCTGGAAAACTGTACTTCGCGCACTGCATTTGTACTACAAAGATGCGATTTCCCAGCTGGAGCTGGAAACCTGTACTTCGCGGACTCTTGTACTACAAAGTTGCGACAATTCGAGCGACACTTCTGAGCAACACTTCTCATTGACACTTCTGAGCGACACTTCTGGGCAAACACACACACACACGCACACATGTAAGCGACGCTTTTGAGCAACACTCCTGAGCAACAACCCGAGCGACATTTCTACACACATATCTGAGAGACATTTTTGCGCGACACTCCCCAGCGACACTTCTTAACAACACCTCTGGACAACACTTCTGAGCAACACTGAGCGGCACTCCTGAGCGACACTTGTGAAAACACCTCTGAGCGACACTTCTGAGCCACATTTCCACACACACACACATCAGCGACACTTTGAGCGGCACTCCTGAGCGACGATTCGGGCGACATTTCTGCACACATATGAAAGCAACGCCTTTGAGCGACGCTTCTGAGTGACGCTTCTGAGCGCTTTGAGCACTGAACGGTACCCCTGAGCGATACTTTCGATCACACCTCTGAGCGACACTCTTCTGATCGACACTTCTGAGCAACGCTTCTGATCGAAACTTGTGAGCGAGAACTTTGAGCAACACTTCTGATTGACACTTGTGAGCGAGACTGCTGATCGACACTTTTGCGTAACCCTTCTCATCAACACTTCTGATCCGCACTGCTGAGCGACAATTTTGATTGACACTTTTGACTGACACTTCTGATCAACACTTCTGATCGACAATTCTGTTTCGTACTTTTGAACCGACACTTGGGACCGACAGTTGTGAGCAAGATATGACCAACACTTGCGATCTCCTCATCGACACTTCTTAGCCCTTAGCAACTGGTCCACACTTTTGATTGACACAGCTGAGCGACTTCTGAGCAATACTTCTGATCAACACTGCTGATCGACACTTCTGAGCTCACCAACAATTCTGATTCACACTTTTGAGCAACACTTGTGATCCACACTTCTGATCAACTCTTCTGAGCGACATTTCTGTCAAAGACTTCTGATCGACACTTCCAAGCAACACTTCTGAGCAACAAATCTGAGCAACACTTCCGGACGACACTTCTGAGCAACACTGTTGAACAACACTTCTGGTCGACACACTTCTGACCAACACTTCTGATCGACACTTTGATCAACACTTCTAGTCCACACTTTTGATCAACACTTCTGAGCGACGCTTGCGAGCAACACTTCTGATCGACAACTCTGATCCGCACTCCTGATCGACACTTCTGAGCAACACTTCCGAGCAACACTCCTGATTGACACTTCTGGGCGACACTTCTGAGCGACACTTCTGATCCAAACTTCTGATCGACACTTCTGACCGAGACTTCTGACAACACTTGTGAGCGACACTTCTGATCGACACCTCTCACTGACACTTCTGAACAACAGTTTTGCTCGACAATTTTCTGATCGACGCTTCTGAGCAACACTTCTGATGCACTTCTGAGCGACACCTCTGATCCACAACACTTCTGATCGACTCTTTGATCAACACTTTTGATTCACACTTTTGATCAACACTTCTGAGCAAAACTTGCGAGCAACACTTCTGATCGACACTTCTGACCCACAGTCCTGAGCAACACTTCCGATCGACACTTCTGACCGACACTTCCGATCGACACTTTTGACCGACACTTCAGGAAACACTTCTGAGCGACACTTCTGATCGACACTTTTTCTGATCGCCGCTTGTGAGCAACACTTCTGACGCACTTCTGAGCAGCACCTCTGATCCACAACACTTCCGATCGACACTTGTGATCGACACTTTGACAGACACTTCTGACCCACACTTCTGACCCACACTCCTGACCGACACTTCCGAGCACACTTCTGATCGACACCACTGAGCGACACTTCTGAGCAACACTTCCGATCGAAACTTCTGATCGACACTTCTGAGCGACACTTCTGATCCACACTTTTGATCAACACTTCTGAGCGACACTTCTGATCGAAGCTTCTGAGCGACACCACTGAGCGACACTTCTGAGCAACACTTCCGATCGACACTTCTGATCGACACTTCTGAGCAACACTTCCGATCGACACTTCTGATCGACACTTCTGAGCAACACTTCTGATCCACACTTTTGATCGACCGACACTTCTGAGCAACACTTCTGATCGACACTTCTGACCCACACTCCTGACCGACACTTCCGAGCACACTTCTGATCGACACTTCTTAGCGACACCACTGAGCGACACTTCTGAGCAACACTTCCGATCGACACTTCTGATCGACACGTCTGAGCAACACTTCTGATCGACAATTCTGATCCGCACTCCTGATCAACACTTCTCAGCAACACTTCCCAGCAACACTCCTGAGCAACACTTCTGATCGACACTTCTGAGCAACAACGGTTCTGAGCAACACCTCTGAGCAACACTTCTCACCGACACTTCTCGTCGACACTTTTGAGCGACACTTGTGAGAAAGGTCTCTCGCCACGTCTCTTGTCTCAAAATATGCGCCGCGCCACAGCAAGAGCGGTTCGGCCCACCCAAAGTGCGCAGAGGGTGCACTTTGCATTTTCAACATGCGCGCCACGCCACAGCGAGAGCGATTTGACCCACCCAAAGTGTGCAGAGGGCCCACTTTCAAGCTTCAACGCACCTAATGTGCGCAGAGGGTTCACTTTGCAAAATTTGCAAAAATGGACCGCGCCACACCCAAAGTGCGCAGAGGGTACTTTGCATTCACTTTGCATTTGCAAAATGTGCGCCGCGCCACCAGGCGGTTCGCTTTGCATGCTCAAAAAGTGCGCCGCGCCACAGCGAGAGCAATTCGACCCACCCAAAGCGCTGCGCCTGCCACGACATCGGCGCGCAAGCTCGAAAGTTCTGCGCCTGCCACGAACTCTGCACGAAAAGCTCTAAAGTGCTGCGCCTGCCACGAATCTGAACGAAAAGCTCTAAAAAGCTGCGCCTGTCACGAAAAATCATGTGCTCAAAATGCTGCTCCTGCCACGAAATCAGAATTTGACACTCTCGCACCGCGCGCGGAAAACTAGCGCGGGACTGTAGCGCCAGAATGACTTCGACCAATTTCTTGCAAATCTGCAGTCGTGAAAACGAGCCGATGTTACGACATGGCCAACGAAAACAACACTCCAGCAAACGCTTGCCACTGCGCCTGCGCAACGAAACGACACGTCGAGCTTGAGAAGCTACGATTCGCGCACAGGGCCAACGAAAACAGCACATTACAATTTAAGTCATCAAACTCACGCGCTCTGCGCTTCCCCACTGGGAGAGCCATAGTGCAATCATACGAACGGTTGCGGACAGTTGCGAACGGTTGCGGACGGTTGCACAACATCCGGCGAACAAGGCTTCACCCCCAGACCCCCAAGATGAAACGAGAACCCTATGCTATGCATTCGGAAAAAAAAGCTCACAAAGGTCTATCTCGGATCCCGGGCCCCAACTAAACATGTCTTATCACGGCAACTTGGAGAGTTTTCTTGTGGAAATTCAGGAGCCCAATGTTCCTCTCAAATGGATCAAATTAGGAAGTGTTGGACCGCAAACGGCCCACTCCTGGGCCAAACTCCGCTTCATATCTACGGCCAGGGGTCCAGTGTCTCGAAAGAATTTCTGTGAAGATCTTACCCCAGTTTGAGAAACGATCGCCACTTTTGGTCCCAAAACAGGGAAACTGACAGACCTGTGCAAAGTCGCATGTTGGACCACTTTCACCACGCCACTGACGGTATTCGACTTGATCGTGTGCAGGCCGTTGCGAGTGTCGTGCGCGCCTCAGACTCGCACGCTTGGGCCTTTCTTTTTTTGGCCTTGAGGTTCAAGAAACGCGGGTGTGGTTCTTCAAGGCGAGCGTAAAAGATACTATGGGGGCATCCCCGTGACTTTGTCACGGATTTGCTTGGTATCGCGAAACATGTCCTTGGTTTCCACAACAAAATCCGTCGACCCCTTCTCCTCAGAGGTGCACGAGAAGGACGTCGTCGTCCTTACCCTTTTGATATACCACGCATCAACAGCATCACCAGCAGGGATGATGATAATCATCACTCCCCATCCCCAACATCAGTGTTGATGATAATCATCACTACGCATCCTGAGCATCACCAGCAGTCATGATGAAAGCGTAACTGCGCATCTCCTGCATCTTAAGTCGGCTCTAAAAGGACACTTGCTCCCCAACTTGAAGCCATATCAAAAGGTAAAGGCGACGAGACCAGATAATGGCAGGATCAACCTAGGTTCATGATCACCATGATGATGATCACCATGATGCTGATCAAGAGCATGATAATGATGATGATAATAATGGTGATGATGATGATGAGCATGATGATAATAATGATGATGAATCATCATTACGCATCCCCAACATCACCAGCAGGGATGAGGTCAGTGATGATGCTAATCAGCACTTTGCATCCCCAGAATCACCAGGAGTCATGATGACCAGCATCACCAGCGATAAGGACGACGATGATGATGAGCACCATGATGATGATGATGATGATGAAGATGATGTAAGGACGACAACGATGATTATGATGATGATGAGCAGCATCATGATGATGACGATGATGCTGATGATGATGATGAATCATCCCTACGCATCCCCAACATCACCAGCGGGGATGATGAGAATCATCACCACTCATCCCCAACATCAGTGGTGATCACTATGAATCCTTAGTATCACCAGCAGTCATGATGATAATCGTGACTACGCATCTCCTGCATCCCAAGTCGTCTAAATGGACACTTGAAACGTAGATCAAAACAAAACCAAGTCTAACAGCTTAGTTAGACGTTGAGTGGAAACAACTCTAAAAGTCTAGTTGGACTCTTGGTTGGATATGTCATAAATCCAACTCTAAAAAGCAGCAAGCCTAAAAACCTACTTTGGACTTTGACTGCGATATGTCATAGATCCAGCTCTAGAAAACAAGGCTAGGTGGACTTCTTAGTAGGATATGTCATACCTGCAACCCCAAAAAACAACAAGTCTATGTAACAGTATGGTTAAACATTTTGTGGAGTGTGTCATACATACACAAAAGCAACAAGTCCAAAAGGTTGAATTATATTTTCAGTGCGATTTGAGATAAATCCCTCCCTCAAAGCAACGAGTCTCAATGCCCAGTGATGACACGAAACCCAACTCAAAAAGCAACAAGTCGAAGAGTCGAGTTGAAACAAGTCCAACTCTAAAAAAAGCAAACCTAATAGTCTAGTGCCACTTCCCAACTCTAAATCACAACAAGCCGAAAAGCCTACCTGTGCGTAGACTTTAAGTGCGATATGTCGTAAATCCAACTCTAACAGGCAAGAAGTCCAAAAGTCTAATTGGACCCTTAGTGGGATATGCCATACATCCAACTCGGAAAAGACGTAAACTTACACTGTTGGTGGGATATGAAAGTCTAGTTAGACTTTTAGTGGGACTGTCTAAAATTGAACGTTAAAAAGCATCATGTCTAACAGTTTAATTAGACTTTTAGCAGAAAACGAAACAAGTCCAACTCTAAAAAACAACAGCACAAAAGTCCAGTTGGACTCTTAGTGGGATATGCCATACATCTAACTCGGAAAAGACGTAAACTTACACTGTTGGTGGGATATGAAAGTCTAGTTAGACTTTTAGTGGGACTGTCTAAAATTGAACTCTAAAAAACGCAAGCCTAAAAGTCCAGTTGGACTCTTAGTGGGATATGCCATACATCCAACTCGGAAAAGACGTAAACTTACACTGTTGGTGGGATATGAAAGTCTAGTTAGACTTTTAGTGGGACTGTCTAAAATTGAACGTTAAAAGCATCATGTCTAACAGGTTAATTAGACTTTTAGCAGAAAACGAAACAAGTCCAACTCTAAAAAACACAAGCATAAAAGTCCAGTTGGACTCTTAGTGGTATATGCCATACATCCAACTCGGAAAAGACGTAAACTTACACTGTTGGTGGGATATGAAAGTCTAGTTAGACTTTTAGTGGGACTGTCTAAAATTGAGCGTTAAAAGCATCATGTCTAACAGTTTAATTAGACTTTTAGCAGAAAACGAAACAAGTCCAACTCTAAAAAACACAAGCCTAAAAGTCCAGTTGGACACTTAGTGGGATATGCCATACATCCAACTCGGAAAAGCAAGTCTAAACGTAAAGCTACAGTTTTGGCGGGATATGAAAGTCTAGTTAGGCTTTTAGTGGGACTGTCTGAATTTGAACGTTAAAAGCATCATGTCTAACAGTGTATTTTAGACTTTTAGCAGAAAACGAAACAAGTCCAACTCTAAAAAACACAAGCATAAAAGTCCAGTTGGACTCTTAGTGGGGTATGTCATAAATCCAACTCTGAAAAGCAACAAGCCTAAAAACCTACTTTGGACCTTGACTGCGATATATCATAGATCCGGCTCTAGAAAGCAAGGCTAGTTGGACTTCTTAGTGGGGATATGTCATACCTGCAACTCCAAAAAAGCAACCAAGTCTGAAAGTCTAGTCAAACATCTTGTGGGCAACTCTAACAAGCAGCACGTCTAAACGACCAATTATGCAGTAAGTGGGATATGTCAAACAATCCAACTCAAAATGCAACAAAACGAAGAGTCGAGTTAGACTTGTAGCATAATATGACATAAACCCAACTCCGCGTTCTCATAAAATCCAACTGTAAATACATCAAGTCTAAAACTACAGCTAGACTTTTTGCGGGATATGTCATAATTCCAACTCCAAATGCTCTGAGACTAGAGTTAGGTTTTTGGAGGGATATGTTATAAGTGAAACTTAAAAATAAACAAGTTTAAAAGTCGTGATAGAGTTTTGCAGAGATACGCCATAGATCCAACTCTAAACGCAACAGTTCTAAAAATATCGCCAGACTAAGGAACCGTACGTCTGGGAACCGTCAACAACTGCTTCTTTTTGGTCTTGCCTTCCAGAGCATCTCCCTTTGAGACAAACTCAGGGAGCATCTGGGGTGTTCGCAAATGCCCATGCCGTGTTTTCTTTTGTTTTTTCCCCTGTTGTTTCCTCTTGTTTTCTTTCGGCATGAGCGGTTGGTTCAGTTGCAATATGGCAGGGGCAGGCGCTGCCTTTCGGTCAGTCGCAGGGATTTCTGGGAAAATCATTTCGGGAATTTCTGGCAAATTCGGAAAGGATCTTTGATGGCCTTGATTTCCATGGTAAACTTCGGATCTCGCCGAAAACATTTGCCAAGGTGATGTGTACAACCACCACAAGGGGAAATATAAGGGAACCCTGTTGTTCATCAGGGATGCTGCAAGAAGCGACCAGGAAAGAGCTGAGATTCTCTCAGATTCCTGTGGTTCAAGACTTTCACCACTTTGCTTCTCTATCTTACCAAAGGGCTCCATCAAAACCCAAGCCCCGGCCATCAAGACCTTCTCTCGCCGTTTCGCCACAAGACCCCTTGCCATTTCGCTTCACCAGGCCACTGGGATTGGGGTGAACAGTTGGCGCTTCGGCGCTTTGGCCAAACCGCTGCAAGCGAAAGGATCCCTGCGCAAAGAGAACTTTCGGGGCCGAACGCTCATGCGGAGTTGGTTCAAGGGATGTTTGTCCAAGGGGTCTTTGTGTTTGGCCAAAGTTCAACCATGAGAAAGCAACGCTATGGCATCATCCTGTTAGGGCAAAAAAGCGGCTCGAAAAATGTACCAATATGGCACCTTGGTAAATGGAACGAACGACTAAAACCTAGCTCTTTAATTTTGAGCCACACGCAGAAAGGTGTCTCTTTTCTTTCAGGGCACCCTTTTTTGGGGTCAGTTTAAAGTGACACAGCAAGGAAAGCAACCATTTTGCGGGGGGGGGGGTCCGACCTTAAAAAGGACGAGCCACCCATATCAACAATTCTGACTGTCAACTTTTCGCCCGAGACGCCGTTGATCAAGACCATCAGCCGGAAGTAGCCCGTGCCCGCTTGGTCCAGGCGAATGTTGGCCGACACGTGGTAGAAGCCTAGGGCTCGAACCGCCGTTTGCAAACGGGCTTACTTGTTCCGCTAAACTAGAAAATGTGTAGGTCAAAAATAGGTACCCGAAATGGAACCCTGGTAGATGGAAAGGATGGAAAGAGGACTAACACCTGCAGTGCCCGGGTGGTTTCATTTTGACCCATACCCAAATGAAGGAACACTGAAAAGGCAAGGGCTGACAAGGGCAAACATCTGGCAAGGTGAGGTCCGTTGCGCGAAAAAAAAAAGGAAAACCAATATCCAAAGCCCAAGGAAAAGCCTTCGACCCTCTCAGCTTCACAGGAAGGAGATGGATTTCTAGGATGCAACTAAAATCACCTATCCACAGTATGGACCCAGGAATCATAACGCGGGACCCTACAATATGCTTTCACGGCCCCAAAGGCACCCCGAAAGTACCCGGACCTTTCAGTTTGAGTCCCCCGGAAAATAGACTTCGCACCGGTTTGGGTTGGTGGCTTATCAATCAGTATTCAAATCAGGTTTGACTTATCTCAACCGGACTTTGTCCATCAACAGAAGTAATTGCTTGTGTCTTCGTTTTAGAGGCCCGGTTTCAAAGGACACCAAAAGGACACCATCCGAAAGCTATGTTTGATCCAAAGGGTAAGGCCGCCCGATTTCCGGGATCGAATCGGCGCAGGTGCGGATTGGCGAGGGTCTTTTGCCAACCCAAAGGGCTGCTGGTGTTTTAGCTGAAAGCCAAATCGGGCAAAACGTTGGCACTCCGCCAAATTTGAGGGGCCTTGGGCGCGGAAGCCAAATTCAGCCTGAAAGCTTAACCCAAGGAGATGCGAAAAAGACGTCTCGACTCAAACAAGTTCGGCGCTTCATGTTTGGTGCCAGAAACGTAAAATAGCTTTGGAGGAGATTCCAGTGTTGGGGGAAAAATCGTTGGACCTTGTCCATGAACCTTGGGAGGACTTTGGATCCGGACCGGGCTTCAACATCTTCAATAAGGCCGAAAAGGCCTGGGAAAGCCAACCTGCTTGAAACAGTGCCTGAAATCGATGCGAAACTGAAAAAGCAAGGCAGGAGAAACCAGGAGACGAGTTGCTTGGGTGTTGCTTTGCCCGGTTGGGAACACGAAAGTTAGACCCGTATCCTCAGGGATCGTTTCCAACTTCACCTGGTTCCCCATTCTCACCCATCCTGACCGCAAAAGCCCGGGGAGGGTAGAGAATTCCCGGACGAGCCCCATGCTGGACATGCAAAGGGCCTAGATAGACTAGTCCACCGAGCGCCCTTGGTTTCGTTGCAACCTTTTGAAACGCCGAATTGACAACCTGAACTTTGAAGAATTTGAGCAAATCGCTCTACTTCACAAAGGCGGGGAGCCAGGCCTTTGACCACACGGTTTTTTCTCAAAGCCGAGGGACTGAAGGTGTCCTGGTTTCCTTTTGCCAAAGGGGGTCCACCACTTTCAGAAACATCGTGGCCCCTCGCGTTCACGTCTTTGAGGTTGGGATGGGCTTCGACCCCCCAACTCCATGAGACACGCCCTTAGCTCCAGGATATGCATGTGTGTCTCAAACAAGGGGGAGGTGTTTTTCTTGGTTCCGAGGAAAACCAAAGGCTAGGGAGCCTCAAAAAGTTGACTCGTCGCCGAGCGAAAGGACCCATCCGATGGATCCCAGACGCCACTGGTGCTGGCGACAAAGGAGGTGCCGTCGAAATTGGCATGGTGCGTGTACATGGTCCTCGATTCACGAAAGAAAACACGGTGCACGCTCAAAATGACGGGCCCGTTGTGGGTACCTGGAAGGGTCCCTAACTTTGAACAATCCAAAATTAACCAAACATTTGTTGTATCACATTCTGCTTCGTATTTAGTCTGGCCTAAAGATGTAATATAGTGGAGTAGGCCCAAAAGGCTTGGGGTTTGATCTGTTTGGCGCTGAACCTCGTAAGGCTGAGCCCTTTTTAACACCCGTTGTTTCAACCTCTTGTCGGGGCGAGGAAACAAGTTCCAACAGATTTTGCGCATAGGATCTACCCAACCCAAAGGCGGGGTACTCAAAGGCGTCGGGCACCCCTCCATGCACGGACCCGAGCTCCAAAAACCAGATGTTCTAATTATGTTTCATGTTTAGACCCCAACATAAAACTCTTTTCGGAGGACGAGACCATGAGTCGAAGTTTGCCATACCATGCGCATGAGCAAATTAGAGAGTTCTCATATTTCTGTGATTCAACGTAGGGGCCTACACTCAACCCTCAGTCTGAGCCGCCTAGACTTCTGTCCGTGCCTAATCTGCCAAGTAACCGCAAGTTCACTCTGGTGTACAATAACCTTTGATGATGATGATGATGGTGGTGATGATGATGATGGTGATGATGATGATGTTGTTAATGATGATGATGATAATGATGTTGATGATGATGATGATGATGATGATGATGATGATGATGCGGATAATGACGACGATGATGATGATGATGATGACGACGACGACGATGATGATGATGATGATGATGATGATGATGGTGATGCGGATAATGACGACGACGATGATGATGATGATGATGATGATGATGATGATGATGATAATTAATAATGATGATGATGATGATGATGATGATGATGATGATGATGATGATGATGCGGATAATGACGACGATGATGACGATGATGACGATCATGATGCTGATGATTAAGACAAAGATGGTGGTGCTGATGATGACAATGATGATGACCAATATTATTGTGAGGATGACAGTGATTACCATCCTGTTGCTCAACGCTGAGCTATGGCCAGAGAAAGAAAGAACTGGCACCCGCTCCGGACACCAGTGAGGCTTTCTGGTGTTTGTGGAAATTTGATAGAGTGATCCCCCTATGTTCGTTCCAATTTAAATATGGATTACCTTCAGATATTCACCGGGCGAGAACCGCCCCTCTTCAGTTTGTGATTCCAGGTATAAACTTTTGCCAGCCGTGGGACAAGCGCAATCCGTGTAGAAGGTGTGAGACCGTCGATTATCACACCCCTTTGCAATTTATCATCATAAAGGGCTTCTCCAAACATGACTGACCACGCCCACGTACGTGGGTCTCACCGTGTGGGATTCCAAGGGAAAGGACTGTAGTCGTTTTGCACTTCAACTTGCGCACACTTTTTCGTGGCCATCGCGCTGCGGCAGGGGTGTTGCATCGAGTGGAAACCGAACTGCAACTGGACCTCAAAGGCCAAACTATGCTGTTGTCTGACCTTCTTTTTGCACATGCAGAAAATAAGAGAGTCACCCGTCTGCGACCTGTCGCCCAACACCCTTCCCATAACGCAGTCCGCAGCCACATGATTGAAACAAACTTTGTCTGACTAGAGGGCAGTAAATATGAAAGCCTTTGTGTTTTTGACTTCCAGGAATGTGTTTCAATTTATTACAGCTGTCAGTCCTAGGCTCTATCGCAGCTGTCTGGGCGGGTGGACGGGCAAATGTGACTTAAAATCTACCGATACCAAACCTGTTGGGGGAACAACCGAATCATAATCAAAAACATGTGTTTTTGTCCATGCGGTCTACCCAAAACCCATGGTAAAGAATTGAACGGGGCGGAAGTGTTCAGGGAATCAACAGAGGGAGATTGGGAATAACAGACCTCCCAAAAGGAAACCGTTTCTGGGCTGGTTCAGTTTGTGGTCAACGCATTCCCCATCGAACCAACTGGCATTTGCCCCGAGAACAGCACCACCTCTCCACCTGCGAACCGAAAAGGTGATGTTTAGAACCAACAGGGTCTGGAAATGGCATTTGCCACTGCTCCTATGGAAGGCTTTCCAAATGACAGATCCTCACGGAGATGTCCGGAGTATCTCAGAAGGGTGTCCGGAGCCCTCATTCCAACCAGAAGAGGCGAAGTTGGGTCTTCACTATTTTTGGCCCCCCCCCCCCCGCCCGGGGCATCTTTGGGGATCCTCCCCCAAAGACCTGACAGTGAGCGGCTCGAACCAGAAAAAAGAGGCCCCCCCCCTCCGCTGCGGCTTTTCCAAGGCACGAGCCGGTGGTCGACCACGGAGTGATCTCCGTCGTGCCAGAGGTGGTGACGTACTGGTGGCTGGCCCTCACAGTGGGTTGCTCCCTTGACACCCCGCCCCCAAAACAAACAACTCGCTAAAGAGGCAGAACCATATAACTGGCGCTGTTCCAGGGGGGGCACATTGGTGCAGTTCCAACATTGCCACCGTTCAGAGATCTTTTGAAGGGAGCTGCAGAGGAAACGGGACTCCCCCTGTTTTGAGACACACCCATGACACTATCCCCCTGCGCCAAAAGTTCAACTCCGTCATTGCTAAGGTTGGGAGAGCTTACATTCTGAGAGGAGTACCTGCCCAGAGAAGAGGAACAAACCAGAAAGCCAAGTTCTTTCGCAGCAATGCAGGTTTTACTTTTTGTGGCGCAACACAGACACACACATGTTCAACCAAAAAGTGCAAGGTTAGTTACACCCAATAGCCAAGGCACTTGTAGGCCATAAAGGCTTCCGTCGTCTCCAGCAAATGCCCTGCAAATCTGGTGGAAAGCTGGTATTCATTTGGGAGATAGGGGCTGTGAACTGGAGGGTCTGCTTCTGGAACAAATGGGGGGTGCGAGTTTTTGTCGGGAAGCCCAGTAGGCTGAAATCGGGACTCTGTGGGATCGTGGCCGAGTGCTTGCAATTTGTCCGCCATGCTTGGCTCTGAGTTGGCCTCAGGTTGGCCTCATGTTGTTTTATCAATCCTTGGCCAGTACCGTGTGAGAAAACTTGGTGAGACCCCTTGGAAATTGAGTCACGTCTCCCATGTCCCCATGTAGGCAAATCTGGCAAGTTTGACCGAACCTCGCGTGTCTGCAATGTTTACTATTCCAAAACCTGGCAGAGATCCGCAAAGACCTCAAGGCATTCGCTTTCGGATTCCCATGGCGTCCCAACTCCACACTTGGACTAGAATACTATAGTCTCAGCCAGCAAATCCTCGGAGTCTAGTGCGATTTGGGTTCTCAAAAATTTCACCAGCAGAGGCCCCAAACAGTTGAGGACTGATGGGCAAGCACAAACATGCCAACAGCTTGTGGCTTTCTGCTCTTCAACACGGATGAATCAAAATAATGCCGTCGTGAACCTGGCACGCGTTGCGTTGCTGCACGCGTGTTGCTGGCGTGCTTTGCGCTTCAGCACCGCGCCAGAACTGAGGTTGCGCAAGCGCGGCGGGCGAGCGCCCATGCGTGAATGCAAGTGTGGCTGCGCAAGCTCGCGGTCACATGGGCAGTTCAGACACACATGTCCAATTCAGACACACATGTGTGCACACGTGGAACACACATATGTATACGATTGAAACAGTACACGCGGCACGCGCAGATGCGCACCCGTGAGCACACACATACACATTCACCTGCGGCACACGCATAACTGTGTTGAGCTGGAAAACAAACATGTGCTTCTTGGAAAGCACACACGCACACATGTGTACACCTGGAACACATATGTGTTCACCTACGACACGCGAATGTGTTCACGTGGAACACAGATGTGTGTTCATTTGGACCCAATTCAGACACACATGTGTGTACACGTGGAACACACATGTGTTCACCTGGAACACAAACACGTGCAATTAAAGCACACATGTGTGTACACGTGGAACACACATATGCGCAAACGTGAACAAACATAAATGCTCACCTAAAGCGCACACACATGCGCCCACCTCGAAAACAATCATGCGTTTTCTGGAGCACATACATGTGCACACCTGGAGAGCAAATATGTCGTCAGACGCAAAAAGTATTCACCTAGCACACGCTAATGTGTTCACGTGGAACACACATCTGTTCACCTGGAACACAAACACGTGTCCAATTGCAACACACATGTGCGTACACGTGGAACACACATGTGTACACGTGAACACACATGCGTGCACACGTGAACACTCACATATATGCGCACCCGGAACACACACCCGTGCGCTCATCTGATAACAACCACGTGTTCTCCTGGAACGCCAACGCGTGTCCCATTGGAACACACATGTGTGCACACGTGAACACACATATGTGTACACGTGGAACACAAATCTAATTTGCGTGCACGTGAACACACACACACTTATGTGAACACACCTGGCACGGCTCTCTGGGTGGACGGATTCACTTGTCTCCCGTTGTTTGTTTCTGGGTGGACGGATTCATTTGTCTCCCATGGCACGGCTCTCCAAGCGGACAGGTTCATTGATGCCTGGCACGCCGGGTGGACGGAGCCCGTGGATGTCTGACTTCGCTTGTCTCCCGTGTCTCCCTACATTTTTCGTCTGTTGTCTCCCTGTCTCTCCCGTTGTCTCCCCGCCGTGATGCCTGGCATGGCTCTCTGGTCATGTGTCTCCCTTGTCTCCCAGCCTGGATGTCTGGCACAGCTCTCCAGACGGACAGGTTCATTTGTCTCTCTTTGTCTCCCTTCAGTTGTCTCACGTTGTCTCCCAGCCTGGCGCACGCTCTCTGGGTGGACGGATTCATTTGTCTCCCTTTGCCTCCCTTCATCCCGTTGTCTGCCAGCCTGGATGCCTGGCATGGCTCTAGGGTGGACGGATTCATTTGTCTCCCATTGTCTTGCAGCTTGGATGTCTGACACGGCTCCCGGGCGGACGGGTTTCATTTGTCTCTCTTTGTCTCCCTTGATTTGTCTCTTGTTGTCTCCCAGCCTGGATGTCTGGCACGGCTCTCCGGGCGGATAGGTTCATTTATTTGTCTCCCTTCGTCTCCTTTCATTCGTCTCCCGTTGTTTCCCAGCCTGGATGCCTGGCACAGCTCTCTGGGTGTTCATTTGGCTCCCTTTGTCTCTCCCAGCCTGGCTCTTTGCATGGACGGTTCACTTGTCTTCCGGCTCTCTGGGTGGACGGATTTGTTTGTCTCCCATTGTCTCCCAGCTTGGATGTCTGGCACGGCTCCGGGCGGACGTCATTTGTCTCCCTTTGTCTCCTTCTTGTTGTCTCCCAGCCTGGATGCCTGGCACGGCTCTGCGGGTGGACGGATTCATTTGTCTCCCTTTGTCTCCGTTTATTTGTCCCCAGTTGTCTCCCAGCCTAGCCAGCCGGTGGTGAGTGCCTTGCTGATTTCAGGGGTATCATCGAAGAAAGCATGTGCCAGAAGCTGCGTCTCGGTGCGCGCGGCTTTGTGGGAGCGCGCCTCTACGGCTTCCTGGTATTGGCGTGCTGAGAGCCGTAATTGCCATGGTATCCACTTAAAGTGCTTGGATTTGGTCATCTCGTAGACCATGCTTAGCAGGCGGATGCTTGGCATGCTGTCCGGTCCCAGGAGCTCTCCTGGGTAGTTCTTTTGGAATTTGGCACCACTTCCGGGGTCAGTTTAGGAGGCAAATGTTCTGCCCATGCGATGGCCGGTGATGCATGCGTCTCTGCGTCGGCTGGATGCCTGGCACGGCTCCCGGGTTGGACGTATTCATTTGCCGCCCTTTGTCTCCGTTTATTTGTCCCCAGTTGTCTCCCAGCCTAGCCAGCCGGTGGTGAGTGCCTTGCTGATTTCAGGGGTATCATCGAAGAAAGCATGTGCCAGAAGCTGCGTCTCGGTGCGCGCGGCTTTGTGGGAGCGCGCCTCTACGGCTTCCTGGTATTGGCGTGCTGAGAGCCGTAATTGCCATGGTATCCACTTAAAGTGCTTGGATTTGGTCATCTCGTAGACCATGCTTAGCAGGCGGATGCTTGGCATGCTGTCCGGTCCCAGGAGCTCTCCTGGGTAGTTCTTTTGGAATTTGGCACCACTTCCGGGGTCAGTTTAGGAGGCAAATGTTCTGCCCATGCGATGGCCGGTGATGCATGCGTCTCTGCGTCGGCTGGATGCCTGGCACGGCTCCCGGGTTGGACGTATTCATTTGCCGCCCTTGCACCTCCTTGTGCCTACGTGTGTTTTTGCTTATGCCATCATCTTCGTGTACGAAACACATGGGAAATTAGGTGCTGAATGTGGCTTTTAAGCTGTACCAAAAGGCTCGGGCCACGAAAGGTACATTCCTGCTGGCGAAACCTGCGACAAAGCAACGTTCTTCAGGTCAGGAACACCTTGTAGGCGCTCGAAGCTGGAAGGTTTCAGGCGGTTGCAGACACCTCTAGTCACGCAGGGTGGGCTTCATGCTAACAAGTAGTCAGCGCAATGCGGGTGCTTTGCCTATTTTTCAGAATTTAAACACTGCTTGGCGCCGGTATTTGAAAAACGTCTCCCCCGGCTTTTTGCTAACAAGCGCAAACCAAGTAACCAACCAACCAACCCGCCAACCAACCAACTAACTGTTCAGGAATAGCCCGTGGGCATTCCAAATTGAAATGTTTCAGACCTATTCAGACACTCTTCTGCATGCAAGGCAGACTTTATACAAACAAGTCCTGGCCACAACGCAAGCGCTTGGTCAAAATAAGTGGGCATTACTTGCGAGCACAAATAAAGGCCTGCAAAAAGTTGAGCCTTTATTTTCCTGTAGGCATTATAGACTTCTCAGAAATGTTTGCGCCAGACGGCTTAAATGAAGACGGAGGTTACAAGGCGGTCGCAAGATGTCCAAGCTCTGACAGCCTCCGTGGAGCAGGCAAAGCCTGACCAACCAATTGGCAGGGGCCGGCGCGTGCCCTGCTTTTGTGTGGCTTCAGACTGTTTCAGACTGGCTGCGGGAGCCATGCCTAGACGAAGTAGTAGTAGTAGTAGTAGTAGTAGTAGTAGTAGTAGTAGCAGTGGCAATAGCAGTAGTAATAATTGTAGTACTGGTGGTTGTCGTAGTAGTGATAGTCATAGTAGTGGTAGTAGTAGTAGTAGTAGGAGTAGTAGAAGTAGTAGTAATAGTAGTAGTAGTTGTTGTAGTAGCAGTGGAGCAGTAGCAGTAGTAGCAGTAGTAGCAGTAGTAGGTGGTCGTCGTAGTAGTAGTAGTAGTAGTAGTAGTAGTAATAAGGAAGCACGTCAGTAGCGGCGGAAGCACAGGTCCCGGACCTTGTACCACCTCAATACATACTTCCCGCCTGGAAGATGCGTGCGCCCGTTTGTGTGTGTCTTCAGACTGTTTCAGACTGGCTGTTGAAGCCTTGCCTAGAATGCGGCCTTGTGAGACAGCTTGCGCTCGAAACCTGTTGGCCTTGGCAACTGGTGCGCTGAAGTGATGAAGGTGCTACTAGTAATACTGATTACACAGCTGATAATTGACGCCTTGCCACGAGTCCAGTTATTGTCCTTCGTGCCTCAACGCGCGCGCGGTCGCCGCGCGCGCGGTCGGGGGCGTTCTAGCAGTATAGTAGTAGCATCAGCACAAGCAATAGCTTGCAATACTTTTGATCATAATACCGCGTAGTAGTAGCAGCAGCAGCAGCAGCAGCAGGAGTAGTAGTAGTAGTAGTAGTAGTAGTAGTAGTAGTAGTAGTAGTAGTAGTAGTAGTAGTAGTAGTGATACTAGTAGCATTAGTAGCCGTAGTCGTAGTAGTAGTAGTAGTAGTAGCAGTAGTAGTAGTAATAGTACCAGCAGAAATAGTAGTAGTAGCAGTCGTAGTAGTAGCAGTCGTAGTAGTAGCAGCCGTAGTAGCAGTAGTAGTAGTAGCAGTAGTAGTAGTAGTAGTAGTAGCAGTAGTAGTAGTAGTAGCAGTAGCAGCAGCAGCGGCAGCAGTAGTAGTAGTAGGTGGTGGTAGCACTTGCGCCGGCCTTGCGCCTTCTTGCGCCTACGTCGTGTTTTCATATGTCTGGGATGATATCTATATTCCGCTATAGACTACATACAAGAGACGGGGTTTTCTGACGACCCTCATGTGTGTTTTTGAACATCGGCGCGTTCCAAGTGAACACGCACTTTTTGCATGTCCACATGAGTGTGTTCCACGTGAGCACATGTTTGTGTTCCAGGTGAAAGCATGCGATTGTTCTGGCAAAACACATATGCGATCCGGTCAAAGTTCTTAGTAAGGGAGTTTAGTCTACGGAGGCCGCCGTCGCAGTCGCTTTATGCAGTTTTTCATTCACACAAAGCGGAGTCCTGCAAATACCAATGGATTGCCCGCTCCCCACTGAAGGCGGCAGGATGGCACTTGGTTTGCGCTAGGGTCTTCGGTGATCTTGGTTTCCAAGAGTTGGCGCGTGGGTTGCCGCGATGGTTTTTGTGTGGCTTTCAAGGGTGTAATGTTGCAGTTCTTGCTTAGTACTTGGGGCAGACGCAAGCCCAGGGAACTTGGCCCTTTGGCTGTTGGGGCAATCAACCACCCCTAGGTATAAGTCTGCCTTGGGGTAAACAACGGAACCCTGCCAGGAAGTAGAACCACCCAAAATCGACCCAAGGGCGTGCGCGCTCAATTGATTTTTTCAGCCAGGGACGTGCCCTGCCTGAAAAGCCACTCTCCGCCTGGATGGTATAGGAGTTGTCATTGTAAGAGTTTACCTGGCGCGGCCCAACCTGGCCCCCACGCCGACCAACTCACCACTCCGAACCCCGGAGCCGATCCTTCAATTTCCGGTGGATATTTTTTTTCGCAGGTTCGCAGGTTCTGTTGGCAGCTGAGTGAGAACCTAGTACCAAAATGCCAAACCTATACGGACTTCGGCCGCTTCAATTGCGGCTCTCCACATGGTTCCGTTTTCAGGCCCGGCACCCTCGAGGAAACTAAGGGACAATTGCCGATTCTTGGGGGGTCCACCATCAGGTGGCTTTGTATATCCCTGCTTGGCTGGGTGCTAACGAGATGTTTGGAATGGGGTATTCATTGGGTCAAAGCTGGGTGTTCTTCAAAGAGGTCCTGGGTCTTAGGCCCTTCTAGAGGGCCCCTTGTAAGGTAGGGGCCTAAATAAAGAGAAGGGGAGTGTGGGGGTACTTTGAAACCAGATTCAGTCAGGGCAACAGGGGGAAAAAAAAGAACAACAACCCCCCCCAACAAAGAAGAAGCGAGCAACAACCACGTTTCCCCGAAAAGCAACAAAGTCAACCTCAAAAACCAAGGGCAAACGGGATTCCATGTCCAAAAGCTTCACCACGTTACAGCAGTCATTGCGAGAATAAGCACCAGAATGGCATGGTGCTTGTTTCATGGAACCTTTGAGTACTTAAACTACTGTCCTGGAGGGCTGGGAGGGGGGGGGGCAAAAGGACTGAAAAACACGGGGAACTTCCGACAGGTCCATTTATTGTCCTCTTGGGGAAGCTAACAGTTTATGCCGGGCCTTTCTGTTCTTTCTATGTTTTTTGACTTCCAGGGTCACAAACACGAACAGTCAATGGTCTGTACCAGGCTTCAATGACCCTCAAATTCCAGAAACATCCACCATGATAAACAAGTTGGTGGTGCCGTTCCGGAGCTATCCCAATTTGCCTGCGCCTTTCGATTCCAGAGCTCCGGTTAGGATGGAACTCAGTGGTGGCATGATCCTTTGCTTGGAGCCCTGCGACAGGGCGTCCTCAATGAAACACCCAGTGTGTTTCACCCAGAAAACCTGTGGCTTCTCGAATCGTGGCTTCCTATGGCATCCACGGCCGCTGGGGTGAACGCTTGAGCCAACTGTGGAAAGGGCTCAAAAGGACTGCGGTACTGGAAAAAAAGGATCCCAAAGAAAGGGGGGCTTTCACCGAGTCGCAACGAAAGATAGGCTTCCGCTCTCAAGTGGTGTTTCTGTTGGGTGCTTCCGTTCAGCAGCGTGAACTATAAGGAATGCCAAACATGGCCGCGGTTGTCCTTTTGGTTTCTCTTGAAACCAACCTGAACAGGGTATCCACGAAAAACACAAAGCCACATGAATCAGCGACACCTATGCCATCCTGCTCTGATCGTTCCAATCCCCCCTCCTTCGGTTTCGGTTTCAGTTGAAAATGAGACCCAAAACCAGGGACCCTAAACTACCTAGACCTTGGTATGAAAGAAAGACGAAGACCTGTGGTTTGCCCAGATGCTTAATTTTGAGCCACACCCCAATCTAGAAAATTTGTGAGGTGTCATTATTGCGGGGCCGATCTGGAAGTGCGGTGGAGGTATCCATGGCGCAATGGATGTCCTCGAAGTAGTACGGGAATAAGGAAATGAAATGCCTTTCCAATCTGTCCTGGGCACGTTTATAGCTTGCATGCCTGCGTTGAAGGCTTTGCTTTGGTAACTATTGGGTGCTCTTTCCGTTTGCTTGTTTGGCAGGCAGGTTGAAATTAAACGTAGTAGTGGGTATTGAAGCGCCTGGGCACGCACTGGCTGTTATCGTTTTTTTTGGGAGTCACTCGGGGCTGTAGACTAAATGCGGTACTCCAATTTTGCGGGATCCGAAATGAAAGAGTCATTATTCCGGGGGAGCTGTTAATCAGGTCGAAATTATGGGTACCATTCTTTGAGCAGCCATTGGTCGAACCGACTTGCACTTCCAGACCGGCCCCACAACAATGACACCTCACAATTTTCTAGATTGGTTGCGAGTTCGCATTGCTTGTGTTGCTTGCTTCTGCTGCTTGCTTTGACACGTGGAGCTGTGTCGACCTATGTGTTGTTTTTTCCCCCGAGGAAAAAACAAGTGCTCTCAGCGCCTTCAGCTCAGCGGTGTCGCCCTGGTTCATCTGAAAGAGCCCGTAGACGTTCATGGTAACATAGCTGCTCTCCGGGGAGCCTCAAGTCGGCGAGCAGAAAGCTCGGGACACTTGGTGTTTGGTGGCAATTCTTTTCATCCAAGTTTGGTTTACCCTCCCACCAACAAACATGGAAGTGGACAGAGGGGTTCCCCAAAAGGAGGAAAGTAGTCTTCCAACCCCCTCCTGTCAGCTTCCATGTTAGTCTGAGGGAGTGTAAGTCTAGTTTTGTTCGGCGTGCTTTGCTTTGGGCTGGGGGAAAGGTTTGTAGGATACCTGCTGATCTTTCCAAGTCGGTGGAGTCCACTGAATGAAAGAGGAACCAAGCTGAACCGGTTTGGTTCCATCCAAGTCTAAAGACCCCAAAAGGACGCCAACCTGACCTTCTCAAGACGTAAATTGAAACAAACACGCTCATCAGCCCAGGTTGCCACCCGGGTCAAAACGAACGTGGACGTTCCAAATGAGCCCCCAAAAAAGCAAACTACTACTTGGCCACCTCTGTTTGGTTTGTGCATGGGGTTACACACCGAAATGGGTTCGAACCCCGGCCGAGCTTGGTCTTTTTTGAGGTATGAACAAAGGTAGTTCAACCCTCCCCATGTTCAAAGTTCCTTCTGTTCAAACATCAAAAGAGTTGCGGGAATATGGCTAGTGTGTAAACAGAAAGATGGCTGAAGAGAATGCGTGGCCCACATTGGTACACAGAACATCATAATGTCCAGATTCAGTTTTCTGTTTAGCCTGGCCTGAAAAAAAAACATTGTTTTGGAGACACCAGAATGGGTATCACCGCCCAGGCAAAAACATCCGACGCGGATCCGACGCGGATCGAGGCCGAGGAAAACTGACGATGGCCTTGGATGACGTGCATCGGACTGAACGATGTCGCGCCGTTCCTGGGCCGGTGTTTTCTTCCAAGCCAAAATGGGGGCTTCTCAAAATGAAAATCGGTCCCCTAAAATATGGCCACGGTGTCCTTTTGCTTCCCCATATACCAACCCAAAAAGGGTTGGAATTCCATGAGAAACTCCCAATAAGTGCTCAAAGAGTGAGACGGCCTCTTGGTAAAAGGAGGTAAAAGAGGTAAACGGACTTACGTCGGTAGGGCGCCTGAGGGTTTTGTCTCCAAATGTCTGTGATCAAAACCGCACTTTACTGCATCCCCTGCATAAACCCCTAGCCCAAGAAATGATCCCCCAAACTCTGAGCCTCAAAAAGATTTGCTGCTCCCTACCAACGCTGACCTGGAACCTCAACAAAAAGAATCAAAAGTCTCCCCCTCAACAAAAAAAAAGGGAGTCTCCTCTACATGGGTTTCCACTTTGGCACACAGAAAGCGGCAAGCGCCCCCAAAACCCACCCCCAGCCCACAAACCTAGGACTTGAAGTCTCTCGCATCATGCAATGGGCTCATACTTTTTACCCAAACATCTCAACAAATCTTGGCCAAATTCCAAAAGACGATCCGATTCACAAGTGTCTCCTGGTGGTCCGCATGTTTTCCGATGCTCCTCCTACCATCTCCTTACAGAACTCCTAGCTTCTTAGATTCCTGTTTGAAGCCACAAATTTGTGTGTGTGTGTACCCCTAGCTCCAGAACAGCTCCAACCAAAAAACATTTATGTGTGTAGCCCTAGCTCCAGAACAGCTCCCTTCCAAGCAGCGAGTCTTTTCCCTCGCGCTAGCAAACTTTGGCCTTGGCCGCCCACCACCTCTCGAAGATCTGCAACAACTGAGGCTGCGCGGATGGGCACTTCGCAGCGACTGCCGAGACGGAGGTGAGGCGCCAGGGCTTCCAGTCGGCGATGAAATGCACCATCGCCGCGTTCTCCTGGAAAGCGTTGGCTTGAGGCTTGGGGTGCCTTGGAGGGAGAGGGGGTGGCCTTGGGGGGGGGTTGGTTATGGATAACGCTGAAAATAAACTCTTTGGCATGGCTGCCAAGGCTCCCCTCGCTGTGATGAGTGGTAAATGAAAGCACTGGGTCCCATAAAAAACATTGTAAACATGCTTGCGGGAAAACAGCTCGAAATCTGCCCTGTTTCATAAAGATTGGCAAACCAAAAAGGTCAAAAAGTCGATTTGCTTTGGACAAGATCTCCATGACCCACTGAGAGCTCTTCTCAAAATGGTTCTGCCAATGCTTGTAGATGCCATCGCTGCCACACCACTCTCCAATGAGCAAGGCATAGAAACCATCTAGCACATCCATTCGATCACGGAAGTGAGCATTGACCCAATCCATCTCGCCCCCCACTTCCTTGGTGGCTCGCTCCCTCGCTAAAAGTCAAAAGGTCTAATAGGGGATACGTGAAAAGCAAGCCTGGGGGTATGTGGCTATGGCTCAAAACCCCATACCCCATTGAACATCGCAATCCGCACCAAAATGGGTGGTGCACCTACCCCAAAACGGGATTTCATTGGTTTTGACCACCACAGCTATGGCTGGGAACTGCCAAGCTTCCCCAACAGAAGCATTCATGGGCTCGGAGAAATCTCGGCTGTAGAAGAGCCTTCGTGGATCAATGACCATCGGGCCGCCACTCTGAACAAACGGCTGCTCTAGCCAGTATGCCCGCGGCGCGGCGATCTCCACCGGGAACCGTGCAATGTCGAACAAGTTGTCAAGACCTCAGCCCGGAGCATCGCCATAGAAAAAAAGCCACGCCCTTCGTTGATGTTTAAAGGGAGACGTCCCCAAGAAAAAAAGACCAAGGGTATCCAAGAGACTTCCCAGGGGGAATGCGTCCACATCAAAGTAGACCACCCGATCATACTGAAAGAGCTCCGCCGCCCGAAGTTTGAGAAAAGATTCCCGCCACTGATACTCTCCCTTCGCTGCCGCTTCTTCCACCCGAATCAACTTGATACCCAGTGTCTCGAATCTCGGTCTCCCAGGCACAGCGCCGTTGTAGATGGCAACCAGATCGACATTCGGCCGCAAACCTGTCCGCACAGTGGAAGCAGCCACCAAAACCGCGCAGGCAATGTCATCATCTCCATCCGCCAAATACCACACCTTGGTTTGGTCTCCTGCAAAGAGCTAAGCTATTTGCTGGATAGTGTGAATTGTCAATTTCCGAAAAAGTTGAAAGGTTGCGGGTCATACCAAAGAGTAACCAAGTCACATAGGCGAACTTGTTCGGCTGCAGAAACGCGCCTTTCGACTGCACCAAGCTGCCAGACAACAGTGGTTCCGGCCCCGGCCGTATGCAAACAGCTGGAGCTGCCAGCAGAAATGCGCGAATCATTTGTCCACACCACATTTGCAGGGCGAACTACATGGAGGTCCCTCTCGAATGGATGAACACGCTCAGAGCCGGAAGGCTGCAAGAGCTCTGAGAACTGCGTCTAAGCCTGGTGGTCATTGCCCTCTGAAAAAGAGCCAAAAGTCAGAGTTCCACCCAAAAAGTGGGGTCATTCAAGTTCAACCACGGGGGCGACCCTTCAAAAGCAGGCCACCCTCGTTTACTTGGCCCAACTCAGGGGTAGGCAGGCCACATAAGGCCAAAAGGACAACCTTTGGGCGTCTTGGAGGAGAAACCGGCCCAAAGCCACACGAAAACTCTGAAGGAATCGAAGGGCTCGGATTGCCAAAGCTCCTAAGCTCTCCTGACTCGAGCAGCAAAGCCGTTGGATAGCTCAACCGAGCCAAAGTGAACATGTTGCTCTCCGGAAAAATAACAAATATCATGTACCCTCCTGTCAGCCCTCAGTCAGGTCCCATATTAGTGGACCAGAGGCTGCCAATATATTCACGTCTAAAGATCCATCCAACTAGCAGCCATGTGCGAAGTGGTCCACAACTTAGCGCCTCGGGACTCTGCAAGCTCAAGATGACTTTTTTTTACCTGGTCCACACTACCAGGGAACCTATAGACCACTTTAGCTTTGTGCACAACTCGAAAATGGATGCAATGAAAACATGATATGGCAACTGCGAGTTGTCATTTGGGCAAATGTAGACACAACACCTACCCATTTGGCACTGGATTTCCCCTTCCGAAGTTGCAATCGGTTCCCTTAAAGCGAAATGGAGGAAGCCCTACTAAAGTGCTAAAACCTCATGCTTTCTTTGCTCATTCTAGTTGAGGGCAAAGGTGTCGATCCCGAAACATTGACCCAAAGGGCTGTGGTTCCCAGGTTTCACCGGCTCTCTTGGTCAATGTTCTACCATGATCGGTGAAGTTAAGATTCAAAGACTTGAATCGCTACAAGGTTCTAACAGTTTATCTCAGGTGCTACGCTTTGACCCAACGAAAGCCCTAGTCACCATAAACACAAAAAAAACCTGCCCCAGGGCTGCCTCAACTGTAAGGGGCATATTTGACCTTGGCTGACCACAATAAAAAGTCCTATTAACCCTTGACGCTTGCTAGGACCAGTTCTTTGTAGGATGCCTGGTCAAACACCAAAGCATCAAACAACCCGCCATTTGCACATAAGCCAGACCCAAATCACCTCCC
>CAUJNA010001149.1:97500-105876 GCA_963377175.1 Effrenium voratum
AGACGCACAGACGCACAGACGCACAGACGCACAAACGCACAACCTCACCCACCCCACCCACCCACCCCCACCCACCCCCACCCCCACACCCAACCCACACCCAACCCACACCCAACCCACACCCAACCCACACCCAACCCACACCCAACCCACACCCAACCCACACCCAACCCACACCCAACCCACACCCACCCCTACCCCCACACCCACACCCACACCCACCCCAACACCCCCTCCCACGCCCCCCCCCTAAAAACACCCCCCCCTCCCCTGCCTAAACACCCCCCACGCCCACCCCCACACACCCAACACCCACCCCCACACGCCCCCCCCCCCACACACACACACCCCGCACCCACATCCACACCCACACCCACACCCACACCCCACACCACCCACACCCACACCCACACCCACCCACACCCACCCACCGTCCCATTGTCCCACCGTCCCACCATCCCACCGCCCCACCCAAACCCATGTGAAGCGATCCCAACTTTCAGGCAAACCCGCCACCAATACTCCCGAGCTCCCCTTTTGAACATCACCCAGCAAAGGCAAACTCACTTTTACTTTGGCGGTTTATTTTGCTCTAAGACTGCCCACCCACAAAACCAAGCAGGCAAACCAAAGGTGCACAATGTCCGATGCCCCAATGCCGCCTTTGGTGAATAGTCCGGCGGTTCCGCTGCTCCTCCAGTTTCCTGCTGGGGTCAGAAAATCATGTTGGCTGAATCTGATTCATATGGGTGTTTCTCAAAATTATGGACCCTCAGGTGGTTTCCTTTGTCCCTACTTTGAGAATCCCCATATTTAGCCTGGCCCTTACTATAAACCCTCTAAAACAGGTACCTAAAAGGCCGAAAGGCAATTCGGTTCCTTTGAACCGATTCAGCTGGTAACCCCGGCCCTTGCATGAGAAACCATTGGGACCGGCCATTTTGCAGGGAAAACGGTGCAGCTGGACATTGGACGGTCCTTTCTTATAATCTGCCTCACTTTCTGCAAATCAGCCCGTTGTTCAAACTAACGATCGACAACCAGTCATTTTGCCTGTGACCGAACACATCTGGCTCTCGTCTATCCTGCAATGAGGCTGTTTTGGAGGAGACTTACTGGGGACTTTGGAGGACGTGGGGGGGCCGTGGGGTCCTTGCCACGAAAAGTCCAGCTCGGCCTTGCCTGAGAAAAACCTCCAGTTGGTACCCGAGCCTTGAAAAGAGACCCGCACGAACAAACAAACAAACGAACAAACGAACAAGCAACCAAAAAAGCCAAGCAAAAAGCACGAGAAAGCAGCAACAAACAAGACAAGCAAATAAACAAACAAAACAACAAACACACCACACCAAACAAAACAACACGACACAACAAAACAAACAATCAAGCAAGCAAAAACACAAAAGTTAATTCGAACAAAGCAAACAAGACAAACACAGCAAAACAACGCAAAACACACGAACAAACCAAGTAAAAGGCAAGAACAACCCACAAACACAGAGACAAGCAAACCAAACAAACAAAGCAGGACAAAAAATGAAAAGCACCTTTCAACTCCTCCGCGTTAAGATATGCTGAAAGGAGCTCTTAAAGATAGGGTTCTACACTTCAAGGTCCCGAAACGGCCGCCCCAGACCGAGCTCTTTTGAAGCAGACCAAAATATTCATGTAGGTACTTCTGACCTGTGGTCACATGTGTGTATGTGTATGTATAACGTTATATATATACATATATGAATATATTATACATATAATCCTGTCCGATCAATAATTACAACTCTTCAATCAATATGTGGGTGTATCCTTTCAGTGGAGAAGAAGGATATGAATGATCGGTATATTCTTCTTGGCCCACATGTGCTGTAGACTGAAAGTTATGTTGTCTGAGTCTGCTTCATTTTGTGTCTGTCCTAAGATATAAAGTTCTAAGGGTACCTTGCCCATTCTTTCCGGGGATCCTTCTTTCTAGAAAACCTCCGGAAACCCAGGGACAACGGCTGGTTATTGAAAAGAAGGATGGTTGAAAAGAAATGTCAATCAGCCCCTAGAAAAGTGTTGGAGACGGAAACCCCCTTCAAGCACCAGGGCCACTGGCTCAGAGGATGCTTGCTGAATGAGCCTAACCCATCTTGGGCCCCAAGTCAGTTGCGCACGTTTGCCCCCAAACATGGAACCAACCTTCGTTGAAAATGTGCAGTCTTTGGGGAATTGGACCCAGGGGGCAAAGGGGTCCATGTCGACTGGCTGATTTTCCAAGACGGGATCAGCCAGGCGTTCATTCCAAGTATTCCTACATTCAGCCTCTCCTAACATGGAAGTGCTGTAAAAGGCTGCTTTCCGGGTCCCCAATTCACATGAAATCAAAAGGCAAAACCGCCCAGAGGGTTTGGGGTGCCATTTTCGCAAACCCGTACATTATGTAGAGGTTCCCTCAAAATCGAACCTTTTCAAGGCTTTTTCCTTGCGGGAGAAGGGCGGGGTCCGCTATGAAGCACGGGGGCCTGCATTTGGTTATTATCTTGCTGGTCAGGAAATCAACAGGGCTTTGGAGAATGAACCTAGAAAAAGCAAGGGATGGCCTTTCCCTCATTCCCTGCTGAGAACCAGCAAGATCATGTTCACACAAACTAATAACTTGTAACCCCTGATTGATTTTGATCGTGGGGTGTCCCTTGTGGGAACCCGGATCACTTTTGTGGGTGACAGCACCCAGTTAGGAGGGGTTCTACTTAGATCCAAAGTTCCGATTAATTACCTTGGCCAGCGTTGAACCATAGAGAATCTTATCTTTCTTAGCACCATTTTGGTAAAGGGCTGCATGGGGGTTGCTCCAAATAGGGCTCCCCTATTGCTGGGCTCCTTTCGGTTGCCTTACAAAGGGGATCCGATATCCATTTTGTTTTGAGGTTTCTCCCAAAGTGTTCAAATGAGACGGTCCGGTACCCTGTGGCAAAGGAGGCAAAAGGACTCAACCTAGGTTTGGGTGACAGCTTTTAGGAATCGGGCCCCCCAAAAAGGCTTCGGCGTTTCTGTTGATGTTCCTGCAAATCGCCACAAAAGGAGACCCTCAAATAAGACACACCCAGGTTGAGTCCTTCAAACAGCTTTCTGTTTTGCAGTTTGAAAGGGAAACCAAAAGGAAAACCATGATTTTCTGACCCCAGAAAAAGACAAACACCTACCAACTACCAACCGTCAACTCGGTCGCGAAGGCTCGCTCCAAGTTCTCAAGCCCCAAAACCCGCTCCGACAGTGGTCCAGCCAGTGGACGAGACGGCCCGGCCGGCAGACCTGGACTCTGGACTGCGGCGAACTTATTTCTCCTCCGGGGCCTTCGGGGACCCGATGCAACCAGTGGATTTCCATTGGAAAAAAAGGCTCGGCATGCCTCTCTTTGGGTTGGGGGACTTTTTACTGGAATCGGAACCCTTCCCAAAAAAAAGGTTGAAAGGAAGCAACTCGCTGGGCTGGGCCTTCGGATGATCCCCGGAGCCCAAAAGCAACCCACGCGGCTCACGCCCAGATTTTTCGTAGAAACGGCTGGCCTCCCATCCAACCGCTCAACCCCGAAACCTGAAGCCTCCGGCGACTGGGCCAATCCCCGGAACCTTTCAGAACCCTTTGTTGTTGGTCTGATGTGTAATTCTATTTTAATTAAATTGCTTATTCTGACTTACATAATTATATATATATATAACTCATAAAGCTATAGTTAGTGAGTGATTCGATACACTTATTCATGTGCCAAGGGTTGAACAAATTGGTTCATACATTCAGCCGTGGGGGATCTGCCAAAACAAAAAGCAACAGTGGGATCTTCCATTTCACGTCCATTGAACAGGGGGAGCCCCCCTGCTAAATGTTTATGAGGCCTTTCTTACCCTTGCGAGGCTCTGAATCCGTGTGTTGGGTTTGTGTCAAAGTAGGGATTTGGACCCCAAAACCTTGGCCGCAAGCACTTTCTGGTTCCGCAAACTGTTGTAGTCTAAACTATAAAAATGGTTTGGCTTGGAGACCCAGGAAAAGCGGTAATTTCAGGGCCTAAACAACCAAGAAGGATAGAATGGGATGCAGTGGTACGTTCAAATCCAGATTTCGTCCGGATGATAGGAGCAAACTCTGTCTATTTAGCCCCTATCATGTTTCTTTGGCTTTCTTTAAAAAAATGCTATTTGGCCTCTATGAAAAAAGAAACAGCCAAAGGTGAGTGGTGTTCTCCCAACCCCCGGGAGCCGGGCAGGTCGACATGGAAGGCCACGGCGCCTCTCACCGGGTGGATGGATAGGCCGCTCTCCTCGAGTCGCAAAGAGCCAATTTGGGGCTGGTCTTTGAGGCTACCTGTGAAGGGAAACCAAAAGAAGAGAACCAAAAGAAGAGTCGCAAAACACACACGCACACGCACACGTACACACACATGCACAAGTAATAATAATAATAATAATAATAATAATAATAATAATAATAATAATAATAATAATAATAATAACAATAACAATAATAATAATAATAATAATAATAATAATAATAATAATAATAATAATAATAATAATAATAATAATAATAATAACAATCATAATAATATACAAACTATCACAGTTCATCCACATCTTACCGTGTTTTTTCTTCTGAACAAACTACGTCGTATGTGCTCGATACATACGAGACGACAGGCTATAAAAGTAATACAATCATCTTCAGCTTGGGGCAAATTTGGGCCCATCCCAACCCCAGAGGGGGTGTTTCAACCGCTCAGATTTCTTCACATTTTGGGGGCAGATTGTAAAGCCAACCAAAGCTGAGAAATGGGTCCCCATAACCTTCATGGAAGATGTCGCAAACCTCCCTGTCCTGTCGTTGTGATTCGGCTTCATATTTGGAGTAGACCGACCCCAGAAATAACACAAGACTCAGCTTTCACACTTAGTCCACCCCTAAAATATACCGTCAGCCTGCAGAGGGTCCGGCTACCCTCGAGTCTGAGCCTCCGGCCATCCTTTTCGGACCCAAAGCGAGGAAGGACCCGCACAAGATGGGAACGCTCAACGGAACGGAAGAACCCAACGGTTGCTTTCCGCTCCCCTGCTAAAAAGTCTATCCTTTAGTGGGTTTCATGGAAAACCCACTCGTTGGCAAAGAGTAGTCCGAACATCCACGGCAAAATGCACCAAAGCAATGGGTTGTTTTCCGGATCTCAAGCTCAGGCCCCCCAATTCGTATCGCAGTGGATCTGAATGGCCAAAACGACTTGGCTTTCGGATGTGGGAAATGTTGGTCCCTGGCTTTCGGATGCCAGGGCTCTCCGAGTGTCTGAAAAAGACCACCCAAGCCAAGCGGAGACTAGCGACTGTTCCTTGCCGAGCTTTGAACTCGCCCAGTTTCTTTCGCAGGGGTCCTTTGCGCTTGCAACTCCAGGCAGGGATTTCCCCTTCCCAGCTTCCATGGGCTCCGGGGTATATTGTGGGTATCAACAAGCCTAAAAATTAGAGGATCTTCCAATTGACGTCTTAAACAAATGGAAAACCCTGTGCACCCTCGGAGGGGGGTAGGCATAAATAGACCTCAACTCATCGTGCTCCTCTTGGTCGCCGAATGCTTTGGCTATCAATAGGGTTGTAAACCCACATCCCACTAAATGGAGGGTTCATAACCCCGTGTATGACCAAAACCAGTCGGCGGCCCTGATTTTGACCCTGAGGAACCGGCGGAGTAAGCAGTCCAGCTGGTGTCAGAGTTGGAGTAGATGTAGGCGGTCAATTTGTCCCCTGCGCTCAGCAACACATCACCTCAGACCAGCAACCCCTTCCCCAAGCCCCCAAGACCCCAAGACCCAAGCCGAAAAAGGAAAAGGGGCCGATGTGAATTTGCAGGGGCTTAACCCCAAAAACCCGAAGTTGCCAAATCAGGGCTGGGTGAGGGGTCTTTGCCAGGTTGGGTAAGTTGAAACTAGCCCAACCCGATCCATCTTCTCGGCACGGCCCAAGGGGTAAACAATCAAGTCATGACGATGTTTGGGTTTCCCTCAAACTGGGAAAACCCCCAGAATTGGTTGGTTTCCCCGTTAAAAGAAAACACAACACAATGTATTGTTGTTCCAAAAACACACGCACACAAACACACACACACACACACACACACACACACACACACACACACACACACACACACACACACACACACACACACACACACACACACACACACACACACACACACACACACACACACACACACACACACACACACACACACACACACACACACACACACACACACACACACACACACACACACACTCAAACACACACACACACACACACACACACTTCAACTCGCAAGGGAGGATGCTAATCTTTCGAGTACAACTGATGAGTCTCGAGTACAACTGATGAGTCTCGAGTGGGTAAGTTTCGACTCGCAAAGCACTCGGTTTCCCTCTAGTGTCGAAAACGCTACAAGAGTCAACATGAAGCACACACAGCGGCAAAAGAAGAGGGCCAAAAAGACATTCAGCAACATCACTTCACACATGCAGGTACGCTGGGATGATCAGTCCCAGTATCACCACCGATGGCAAGTGTCTTCGTTGGCAGGAGACTTGCCATGGTGCTCCTGCCCCTTGCGTAGAAATGGTGGCAGGGTATTCTGCCACTCCGCACACACACGCCCCTCAAAGAGGGGCGAGAAACACTTTTTCGGGGGGAAAACACGCGCCCCAAACCGGGCGAAGACCCCAACAGAAAACAAACAGAGCAGGAAAACAAAAGAACAGAAAGGCCCCACGTTGGGTCTCCGCGGGCAAAACCCAACCAAGAAACACGAAAAACAGGGGAACCCAAGTAGGGTCACCGCCGAGGGCAAAGAACCCTAAACAGCCCAAAGACCCTCCTAAACCTGGTAGAGAAAGAGCACCGTGAAGTTGAAGAACGACACCACGAACACGCCATCCCTAAACGGGCGAAGAGGAACACCAGGAAGTAGTTGGAAAAGAGGGAGGAGAAAAAGAAGGAAAGAAAGAGAGAGAGAGAGCGAGAAAGAAGGGGTGAGATGCGTATTTAGGGCGCCGCAGCCCGCCCGGGGAAAGGAGAAAGGAAAGAAAGGGAAAGAGAAGAAGGAGAAGGAGAGAAAAGAAGACAAAGGGGCCGAGATGCGTATTTAGGGCGCCGCAGCCCGCCGGGGAGAGGAGAAAGGAGAGAAAAGAAACGCAAAGAAAAGAGAAGCAGAAAACAAGGAGACAAAAGAAGAAAAGAAGGAAGAGGGAGGAAAGGAGAGGGGAAAGGGAGGAGAGAGGTAGTAGTATGCGTTTTTTAGGGCGACGCATCCCGCCCGTGCAGACACAGAGGATGAAGGCCAAGGCTCGAAGAGGAGGGCGTCGAATCCCGCAAAGGGGCTAAGAACACGAACACGAAATAGCAACGGAAGGGGAAGAAGACGGCAAGCCAAACAGCGCGAGGAAAACGAGGAGTAGGAACAGGTAGACAGACAAGAAGACACCGACGAGGAGAAAGATGAACGCCGCGAGGACAAACAGGCCATCCCTAAGCGGGCGAAGAGAAGGACGACAAACACGCAGGTCGCGAAAACCAGAAAGAAGAGACCGGGAAGAAGAGGAAGCCATCCCTAAACGGGCGAAGAGCCAGGCGACGGACACGCGGACGACGAACGCGAGGAAGGTGAAACGTAGCTATGATCTGGTGGCTGTCTTCCCTTTAGTGAAACCTCGTTCCTGCTTAAACGTGAAATTCCGCTGAGCTGTGATAAGAACGTTGAGGTCAAATTTTCCGGCGAACCGGCCCGGGGTCACACGATGGGTACACCCGAGGGGCCCCCAAACTGGGGTAGTCACACTTCAACTCCCAAGGGAGGATGCTAATCTTTCAAGTACAACTGATGAGTCTCGAGTACAACTGATGAGTCTCGAGTGGGTAAGTTTCGACTCGCAAAGCACTCGGTTTCCCTCTAGTGTCGAAAACGTTACAAGAGTCAACATGAAGCACACACAGCGGCAAAAGAAGAGGGCCAAAAAGACATTCAGCAACATCACTTCACACATGCAGGTACGCTGGGATGATCAGTCCCAGTATCACCACCGATGGCAAGTGTCTTCGTTGGCAGGAGACTTGCCATGGTGCTCCTGCTCCTTGCGTAGAAATGGTGCCACTCCGCACACACACACACACCATGTGCCCCCAAACATGGAGCTACCCCTTACCCCGTATGTATCATATGAAGTGAACAAGACCCCTGTGAAAAAAAGGAAGACGTCGAATGGACATGAGGTGAAAACGCGAGAAGATCACCTAGAGAACTCCCCCATGTTTGAAGACGACCAAGGCTTGGACAAATATCTGCAACTCCCGTAGTTTGAGAGCCTATAGA
>CAUJNA010001150.1:0-105850 GCA_963377175.1 Effrenium voratum
AACCTTGTCCCGGCTGATGCGCGGGTCCGGTCAGCCGAAAAATCCTCCATTTTGTGGGAGTTTTGTTTGAGCGCTTTCTGCCACGCAAGCCTGGTTTTTGGTGTTGCTCCCTGTGTCTGCCAAATGAACAATTCTGATGCATCAGAATTTTGGGCCCCTGCGAGTTCTGATGCACTAGATTTTGGGTCCCTGCGAGTTCTGACGCACTAGATTTCGGGCCCCTGCGAGTTCTGACGCACTAGATTTTTGAGTCTAAGTCGTTTATGCTTTTTCAAACGGGTCCTCGGGCTCTTTTGGGCCCGACAGCCCGAGTGCCGGGGGGTTCCGAACCCCCTGGCACTGCGAGTTCTGATGCATCATGGCACTGCGAGTTCTGATGCATCAGAACTTGCAGTGCCGGGGGTTACCCCCCCATTTCGAGTCCCAAGTGCCGGGGGGTTCCGAACCCTCTGGCACTCGGGACTCGAAAATGGGGGGTAACCCCTGGCACTGCGAGTTCTGATGCATCAGAACTTGCAGTGCCAGGGGGTACGGAACCCCCTGGCACTGCGGCTCAAAGGATTGCTAGTGCTTGTACTCGCGGCGTTATACTGGTGCCCTTAACTGTTGAGTTGCAGCTTGAGGCTCAAACCTTGCTTTCCTTCCAATTTCAGGGCCTTAGATTTTCTCCTGCACGATTTTGCGAGTTGTTGTTTGGAGTTGATTTTCCGTTCCTTTTTCTTTTCGGCTCTCGTGCGTTGCTCAGGCGCATGTTCGTTGAGCCCTCAGTGTGACTTGGTTTTCACATCCCCCCTTTTCCTAGGGGTTGGCTTCCCCCCTTTTTTTTCGTGTTGCCTCGCCTGCCGCCAGGTCATCGACTTCCTCTTCCGTCCGGGCCTTGGAGTGTGGTGCACAGCCTCTTGTTGGATTGTGCACGTTGCCTGACAGTCACTTTTTGGCTCTTCCCGCTGTCCTTGCCTATTTCCTGTCAGGTTCTCTGGGCTTAGGTACCCCAACTTCCGGCTCCAGCTCTTAACTGGCCCGTCTGCCCTGTGCCTCGCCCAGGCTTCTCAGCTTTTGCTGCCGCCAGGTCCCTCGCCCGGTTCCCAGTTGCTGCCTCTCGGACTTGCCCGCCAGTTGTTCAGATTCATGCTCCTGCCTTTGATCCGCTCTTTGCCTCAGCTTTCGGCTCGTGCTTCAGTACCCCATTTCTGCTTCCGCACTCGTCATCTCAGGCCCCCTGGCTCAGTACGTTTCGAGTGAGGAGGACTCTCCAGTTGTGGATCCTCCGAACCTGTTTGGCGTGCTATCAGTCCAGTGATGAGGAGGAGATCCATCCCCGCCTTCAGCGCGGTGGGTATTTCTGAGGAAGGGGATTCGCAGGTGGTCCATCAGCTCATCTCTCAACAGCTCCAGGAGGATTCCGCTGCTCAGGTCATGGAGCTGGCCCTCATGCAGCGGGAGGATCCCCGCTACTTGGCCCTGGAAGAGATCCGCGCCGCCAGGCTGTCCAGTCCCCAGGCGATGGCGGCGCATGCGGTCCCCTTCAACTACGTTGCGCCAAAGGTGAAAGCCAGGCCGCTTTCCCAAGCACGCCCCGCAGGGCTACTCCTTTGTCAGTGGACCAGCCCCGTTGACATGGTCCAAAACCAACCGCAGTGGTAGGACCCGATCTGCCCGAGGCCCCGTTTGTGACCCACCTATTGCTGCTCCTCCAGGCGCCTCTTCTTCTGCCTCGCAGCATCTCCTCGGCCAGGGCCGGCCCATCACCGCGTTCTTTCCCTTCCAGCCCAAGGCCCTGCCCATCTCTCCGGCGTCTACCACTGCCACCTCCTCAAGGCCAGCAGCGCCGCCGACTACCGCCGCCTCCCGAGCTGCCAAGTCCGCCCCAAAGCAGGGCTCCTCACGGCGCACACGCGCCCCTCATAGGCGTTGATTGCGCCTTGTGCTCGCGCCGCGGGATTCAAAGTGTGTCGCCCCCGCAATTTTCTTTTCAAGCCCGTTTCTGTCGCCTTCCATGTTGAATTTGCCCGCAGCCTGCATAATTTTTCCTGTCCTTTTGCCAGTCGCACCCTTGTGTGCCCGCTCAGGCGCAGGAGATCGCCGTTGTACCCGCCTCAGTCGTTTGCGACGGAATGGCACTTCCAACTGATGCCGCTCCGGCAGTGCACTTTTGTTCCTGCAGCTTGTTTCTTTGCCCTTCCCTTGGAGACTGATTGCCACTTTAACAGTTCCAATTGCGTGCGTCAGTTGCGTGCAGGGTTCGGTCTGCGTTCCACCACGCCTTCGTACCAAGGCCTCCTTGATCGCCAGTGTGCCCGCCTCAGTCGTTTGTAACGGATTTGCACTTCCAACGGATGCCGTTTCAGCAGTGCACTTATGTCCCTCCCGCTGTGGCATGCTAGTGCGGTCCTTTTGCACGACTAGGCCTCGCCACTGATTCGTTCAGTAGGCCTTTCACTACGTCAGAGGTGAACGCCGTCCTTGCTAAGGTTGCCAAGCCGGGAGAACCAGTACCCACCAGTCGATCCCTCAAAGCCACCTGCCTCAGTTGGGTAGCCAAGGCGGGAGTCTCTCCCCCACTGCGCAAGCTGTTGGGCTACCATGTGGACGCAACGGAGTTGTCAGTCAACACCTATTCTCGCGACCTTCTGGCGCCGCCTTTGAGGGAACTGGTCCGGGTCCTTTCTTTGATAGCTTCAGGGGCTTTCTCGCCAGACACCACACGCTCCGGGTACTTTGCATCAACCCGGCACTCAGGAAGGCGATGGCGCTGCTTCCGCAGTTCTGCCTCAACCTAGCTCTGAAGGCGTGTCTGCGGGCACTACCACAATGACCGCCGAGTCTGCGCTGGGGCAGGCAGACCCCCAGTCACCTCAGACCAGCGCTTCCGACTCGTCGTCTTCAGACGACGTTTTGCCTTGGACCTCGGTGACCCCGATGAAAGCCCGGCTGCGGCTCTGGCCGCCTTCAAGCAGCCGTTCTTTTCCGTTGAACCTCCATTTCTGTTGGTTCAGCAGCAGAAGTTGCGAACCATACACATAGCCGGCGGCGACTCTGAAGAGCGCCTTCTCTGCGGACTGACCGATTTTTGAGCGTTGGCCAGTTGGTTCACCAACCCTTTCCTAGGTGCACGCAATGCTTCCATGCCTCTGGCAAACACGACGAGTGCTGAAGAACAAAGAGTTTTGCTTTGTTCTCCGATCCAGCTCGAGATCTGAATTGCACGAATGCCGTGCAAAAGAGACGGCCGACGCACGAATACTTGTGCGCCCGCGTAGGCTAGTGCCCGAGCGCTCCGACCTTAGAGCAGCCTTCCTGATGTTCAGTTTGTGCATGTTTTGTGCAGATCCCACTTCTCTAGCTGTCGGCTCGAGTTTACAGTTCTCATTACCATGAGCTTGCTTGACAGCAAGTCGGAGTTCGACAGCCGTGCCCAACAAGTTGGATGGTGGAAGATGTTCTGCAGGCCCTTGGCGACGTCAGGTGCATGGGTTGCTAGCCTGGAAGCCCCACAAAGCCTTCCTCTTTGTGGACGGCCTGCTGTGTGCACTCTTCCGGGATAGCGCGCCAGACATGTTTGCCTTGGTGGTGCTCTTCTTTTGTGACATTGCAGCGCCCATTTCGTGGAAAAAGGCGCAATTCCAGGATAGCCTGGTTTGGTGCGGTTGGGAGATCAACTTCTCTCACGACACCATTCAGCTCGTGTCCGCTAAACTAGCCAAGCTGGACGCCTTGATCAAATCCCTTTTGGGAAATCGACGGGTGCCCCGCAAAACACTCGAGCAGTGCATAGGCCTGCTTATTTGGGCCACCAGCATTGCCCTACACCTCAGGTCCTGGCTAGCACCGCTGCACGCGGACCTCAACAGCCCACCAGGCTCGATGCACTCGATACCGCCGCAAATGTGGTCAGCCTTTAGAGCATCCTTGACTAAGGACCTCAAAACTGGCCATAGCCTCCCGGGCTTGTGGATCACAGTGGGCTCCAAAATCTTGGAAATTTCAGGCCGCACCATGCATTGCCCCCAAGACATCCCGCAAGTGCCTGGCACTAGCAAGCCCACATGGGTGCGCATCGCGGACCCCAACAACCCACACCAGCCTTTCCAAGTCAAGCCAACAGTGCCTTACTTGGCTGGCGTCGTGCTTTCGACACTCGCCTATTCAGGTTTTGGCACACCAGCTGCAAGCTCTGCCTGCCGCAGATGCGTGTGGTAGGGATCGGGGGCTGGGCAATCACATCCTCTCAAGTGGTGTGGTTCGCCGAGACCTGGAACATGCAAGACATAAGAGCCGTGTGGCCTTGCCTTGTCAAGCCAGGACAGCGGTACATCGCATGCTTCGAAACTCTGGCTCAGTTAGCGCTGCTGCAAGCAACCCACAGCCACATTGGTGGTGGGCACTACTCGTTTAGCATGCCTTCAGGCACAGACAATTCCGCCACGGAAGCAAGCCTTAACAAGTTGTTCACGACCTCCTGGCCGTTGCAACTCTTCGTGCAATTAACAGCCTTCTGGGCTCACGCTCACAATGTGCTGCTGCAGCCGACGCACGTTCCAGGAAGGTGCAATGATTGGGCTGACGATCTCAGCAGAGGTCGGTTGGCCCTTTCAGCCATCGCCCTGAAAGTCGCATATGCTTCAGCCCTGCAAGCCTAGCGATGTCGGGCCGAGGCATTCAACTGCCAGCCGCTTACTCAAGCCGCTCTGACCAGACAAAAGTGCAGTCACTGCATAACAAGCTGCTCACAGCCCAGCGAGCATGGTCACGCTAGCATCTGCCCTGCCAGGTACAACCCCACTCTGAAGGGCGGGTGATGAGGCCTTCGGCCCAGCGGGTTCGCTTTTACCGGGGTTGCCTGAAACACTGAAGGGGGGGTCAATGTGCCTCCTGCTCGAGGCGCACTAGTGCCCTGGAAGCAGTGCAACTTTCAGCAATCCCGGTAAAAAGAACTGCGGCCGCCTCGGACGAGCTTTGTTCTTTTGAGGTTTCATGTTTGGGTTCAAGCTAGGAGCAGTGCAACATGCCTTAACGCTTAGGGTTTCTTTTCCCTTGTGTTTAGGGCATGTGGTGAATCGAACTATGCGTTGGCCGTTTTGCTCCTAGCCTTGACCCAAACCTGCGGTTTCATTTCTTGAAACCCACCCACCCGCCCTGCACTGCCCTATGCCAGGCTTTGCAAGGATAGGTAGCAGTTTCTCTGCACTTTCATGGGTGGCCTCCGGGCACCGGACCAGGTCTCCGCCGGACTTTCGGTCTCCGGACCTTGGGGCGTGGGCACGCATGCCGCGCCCCCCAAGCACTGCATTTATACGCAAGGACACGCGTTGTCTTGCCTTCTCACATTTCGGGGGGTCAATGTGCCTCCTGCTCCAGGCGCACTAGTGCCCTGGAAGCAGTGCAACTTTCAGCAATCCCGGTAAAAAGAACTGCGGCCACTTCGGACGAGCTTTGTTCTTTTGAGGTTCCATGTTTGGGTTCAAGCTAGGAGCAGTGCAACATGCCTTAACAATATGGATGATTGGAGGATGGATTGTCCCTGGGGGCTTGTATTGACTGTTATTCCTGCAAGCGGTCTGCAAGCCTTTGTACTGCTATCGCATGAATGCAATGTGCTATCTACAAAGAGGGCCGTGAGCCAAATGGTTGCGGGAGATCAATGGTGTAACAAACCAAACACAGGGGGGTTGGGGGGGGGGGGAGGGGGGGGGTTCACGGCCTGGAACATATATGCAGAAAGTAGTGCAAGAAAATTCACTGACATAACAACATATACAAGCAAAAACAAGCTGATATACATGCTTATGAATAGACATGCTTATTACAAGCCCATATGTAGCAATATGACTTCATAACAAAGACCGAGGACGTGGCCCCTCCACCAGCACCTCCAGCGCCAGCGTCCGATGATCTTGTGATGGAGCGCACCAAAGAAGCGTGTGTGTGAGTGTTTGATAGTGTCTGATAGTGTCTGTGATACTCAGTGTCAAGGACCTCTATGGAGTGTTTGGTGGAAGTTTTTGGAGAATTTGCTGGCAGAACATCACGTTTTCTCAGCCAGCAGATCCAGCACGAGCCTGAGCCTCTGTGGCAAGTTTTGGTCGGCTAGCGGGATTTTTTGCTACCAGACCATTGCCGCTTGAAAGGCCTGGCTATGATTGTGGCATATTGTGGCCCAGATTTTGCTTAAATTTGGAGTTTGTAGAACCAACATGAACATTTGAGCTCCAATTGGCTCTAAGCGTTCCATTTGGGCCGCGGCTGTGGATTCCTTTTTCTTGGCTCACCTCAAGGGTGGATGCGTCAATGCGAGTCTGGCAGGGTCCAACCCTGACTCGAAACAGTCATTCACGGCCGTCAAAAAGCGAGCAGGCATGTGCCACTGAAAGAACATGGAAGAAGTGCTGCCAGGGTCATAGCGGTGCAACAGGTTTTCCGAGGACGCCTTGTGATGGAAACCGGTCGATTCACCTTGAACTGTCAAGCTGTCATGTTCATTGTGCCCTGAAGACATGGCCATAGCTATGGAGGATTTTTTGGAGGTAGGGCTGCCTGGACCAGGTGAGGTAGAATTGACAGCAAGTCAGCACAAGCTGCTCATGTTTTTCACAGTTTGAAGAAGCTGATCTGGTGAAATGCAGTCAGTGAACAGATATCCCGAAGGACCAGCCTCTCGAGTCAACCCAGGGATTGATCTGTCGAATCTATCAAATCTATCCTGCATGCCCGGACAGCTCGCGCGCAGCTGGGTCCTTGCCCCTCATGGGGACCGGCTGCTCATTCTCTGGTTGTGCACATCCAAAAATGGAACCACCGGCTGAGTGAATCCTCAACCATCGAATAAGCAAAGCAGAGCGGCATAGCGAAGCATCGTTTTCATCAGTTTAGACTTGTTTTGATTGTGCTTCACCATCCGTAGATCCAGCGGACTGATGCGGACAGGAGCTTGACTGGATTTGACACCACTGGGACCAATCTGGGGCCAGCTTGGATTTTGTTCCTGTGCCAGGAAACCTGCTGCAGCTGTGTATGGAGATGCATGAAGAGCTTGGCAGCAATCTCTGCTGGCGGAAGTAGTCCCGAGCCCAGTTTTCGATGCAGAACGAAGCAGCTTGAGAGGGCTTCTGTTCGCCACAGCCCTCCCTGTGTGCATGCAGTTTGAAGGTGAAGCTGCTACATGGCCAACCAATCCACTAGTCTACCTAGGTCAATACCGCTGTTTTCTGCTCAAAGCGACATCTCTTTTCCTGGGAACCATTCTCAAGCTTCCGTGCAAGTTGCGCACCTTGCTCTCCGAGAAATCCGTCGACATGGGAATCGGGAGAGCCTTCGGTAGACAAGCGGGCCAAGAATTGGCTGCTGGCGGACGTTACGCTGGAGATCGGGTCGAAGGAGGAGATTCTGCATGGGGCTTGCAGAACTCGATTTATCAGATGCTCATTGAATCTCATTGAAGTGCTGTTGAAACTATGTAGGAGTGCGACATGTGCGAAAATCATTGTAAAAGGCTTGGCTAGAAAAATTGATTGAAGCTTTTTCAAAGACCACGGACATTTCGTGCGGAATACCTGGAATAGCTGCATAGAAGCTGATGATCCGGTTGTTTCATGTTGTTTCGCATTGTGGCATGATGAGAAGAGATTTGCCACAGGAGCTCGAGAATTGGCTGCCGGCGGACGATACGTTGGAGATCGGGTCGAAGGAGGAGATTCTGCATGGGGCTTGCAGAACTCGATTTATCAGATGCTCATTGAATCTCATTGAAGTGATTTTGAACTATACTCGTATGTAGGAGTCCGAACTGTGTGAAAATCATTGTAAAAGGCTTGGCTAGAAAAATGGTTTGAAACATTTTGAAAAGACCAAGGGCAGTTCGTACGGAATACCTGGAATAGCTGCATAGAAAGTGATGATCCGGTTGTTCATGTTGTTTCGCATTGTGGCATGATGAGAAGAGATTTGCCACAGGAGCTCGTGAATTGGCCTCCGGCGGACGTTACGTTGGAGACCGGGTCGAAGGAGGAGATTCTGCATGGGGCTTGCAGAGCTCGATTTATCAGATGCTCGTTGCATCTCATTGAAGTGTTTTTTGGAAGTATGCTGAAGTACGAAATGTGTGAAAGTCATTGTAAAAGGCTTGGCTAGAAACACCGTTTGAAACATTTTGAAAAGACCAAGGGCATTTCGTACGGAATACCTGGAGTAGCTGCATAGAAAGTGATGATCCGGTTGTTTCATGTTGTTTCGCATTGTGGCATGATGAGAAGAGATTTGCCACAGGAGCTCGAGAATTGGCTTCCGGCGGACGTTACGTTGGAGATCGGGTCGAAGGAGGAGATTCTGCATGGGGCTTGCAGAACTCGATTTATCAGATGCTCATTGAATCTCATTGAAGTGCTGTTGAAACTATGTAGAAGTGCGAAATGTGCGAGAGTCATTGCAAAAGGCTTGGCTAGAAAAGCCGTTTGAAACATGTTCAAAACAGCAAGGGCATTTCGGGGAATACCTGGAATAGCTGCATAGAAAGTGATGATCCGGTTGTTTCATGTTGTTTCGCATTGTGGCATGATGAGAAGAGATTTGTCACAGGAGCTCGAGAATTGGCTTCCGGCGGACGTTACGTCGGAGATCGGGTCGAAGGAGGAGATTCTGCATGGGGCTTGCAGAGCTCGATTTATCAGACGCTCATTGAATCTCATTTGTTGAAACTATGTAGAAGTACGAAATGTGCCAAAGTCATTGTAAAAGGCTTGGCTAGAAAAAATCATTAAAACATTTTGAAAAGACCAAGGGCATTTCGTACGGAATACCTGGAATAGCTGCATAGAAAGTGATGATCCGGTTGTTCATGTTGTTTCGCATTGTGGCATGATGAGAAGAGATTTGCCACAGGAGCTCGAGAATTGGCTTCCGGCGGACGTTACGTTGGAGACCGGGTCGAAGGAGGAGATTCTGCATGGGGCTTGCAGAGCTCGATTTATCAGATGCTCATTGAACCTCATTGAAGTGATATTGAAACTACTCGTATGCAGGAGTGCGAAATGTGTGAAAATCATTGTAAAAGGCTTGGCTGGAAAAATTGATTGAAACATTTTGAAAAGACCACGGACATTTCGTACGGAATACCTGGAATAGCTGAATAGAAAGTGATGATCCGGTTGTTTCATGTTGTTTCGCATTGTGGCATGATGAGAATAGATTTGTCACAGGAGCTCGAGAATTGGCTGCCGGCGGACGTTACGTTGGAGATCGGGTCGAAGGAGGAGATTCTGCATGGGGCTTGCAGAACTCGATTTTTCAGATGCTTATTGAATCTCATTGCAGTGCTGTTGAAACTATGTAGAAGTACGAAATGTGCGAAAGTCATTGTAAAAGGCTTGGCTAGAAAAATTGATTGAAACATTTTGAAAAGACCAAGGGCATTTCGTACGGAATACCTGGAATAGCTGCATAGAAAGTGATGATCCGGTTGTTTCATGTTGTTTCGCATTGTGGCGGACGTTACGTTGGAGATCGGGTCGAAGGAGGAGATTCTGCAAGGGGCTTGCAGAACTCGATTTATCAGATGCTCGTTGCATCTCGTTGAAGTGTTTTTTGGAAGTATGCAGAAGTGCGAAATGTGTGAAAGTCATTGTAAAAGGCTTGGCTAGCAAAAACGATCGAAACAGTTTTAAAACAGCAAGGGCATTTCGGGGAATACCTGGAATAGCTGCATAGAAAGTGATTTTGAAGTATAGTCGTATGTAGGAGTGCGACATGTGCGAAAATCATTGTAAAAGGCTTGGCTAGAAGAATTGATTGAAACATTTTGAAAAGACCCAGGGCACTTCGTATGAAATGCCTGGAATGGCTGGATAGAAACTGATTATCCGCTTGTTTCGCATTGTGGCATGATGAGAAGAGATTTGCCGCAGGAGCTCGAGAATTGGCTGCTGGCGGACGTTACGTTGGAGACCGGGTCGAAGGAGGAGATTCTGCATGGGGCTTGCAGAACTCGATTTGTCAGATGCTCATTGAATCTCATTGGAGTGCTGTTGAAGCTATGTAGAAGTACGAAATGTGCGAAAGTCATTGTAAAAGGCTTGGCTAGAAAAATTGATTGAAACATTTTGAAAAGACCAAGGGCATTTCGTACGGAATACCTGGAATAGCTGCATAGAAAGTGATGATCCGGTTGTTTCATGTTGTTTCGCATTGTGGCATGATGAGAAGAGATTTGCCACAGGAGCTCGAGAAGTGGCTGCCGGCGGACGTTACGTTGGAGATCGGGTCGAAGGAGGAGATACTGCATGGGGCTTGCAGAGCTCGATTTATCAGATGCTCATTGCATCTCATTGAAGTGTTTTTTGGAAGTATGCAGAAGTGCGAAATGTGTGAAAGTCATTGTAAAAGGCTTGGCTAGAAACACCGTTTGAAACATTTTGAAAAGACCAAGGGCATTTCGTACGGAATACCTGGAGTAGCTGAATAGAAAGTGACGATCCGGTTGTTTCATGTCGTTTCGCATTGTGGCATGATGAGAAGAGATTTGCCACAGGAGCTCGAGAATTGGCTGCCGGCGGACGTTACGTTGGAAATCGGGTCGAACGAGGAGATTCTGCATGGGGCTTGGTAAAAGGCTTGGCTAGAAAAATTGATTGAAACATGTTGAAAAGACCAAGGGCATTTCGGGGAATACCTGGAATAGCTGCATAGAAACTGATGTTCCGGTTGTTAGATGTTGTTTCGCATTGTGCCACAGGAGCTCGAGAATTGGCTGCCGGCGGACGTTACGTTGGAAATCGGGTCGAACGAGGAGATTCTGCATTGGGCTTGGTAAAAGGCTTGGCTAGAAAAATTGATTGAAACATGTTGAAAAGACCAAGGGCATTTCGGGGAATACCTGGAATAGCTGCATAGAAACTGATGTTCCGGTTGTTTCATGTTGTTTCGCATTGTGCCACAGGAGCTCGAGAATTGGCTGCCGGCGGACGTTACGTTGGAGATCGGGTCGAAGGAGGAGATTCTGCATGGGGCGTGCAGAGCTCGATTTATCAGATGCTCATTGAATCTCATTGAAGTGTTTTTTGGAAGTATGCAGAAGTGCGAAATGTGTGAAAATCATTGTAAAAGGTTGGCTAGAAACACCGTTTGAACCATTTTCAAAAGACCAAGGGCATTTCGTACGGAATACCTGGAGTAGCTGCATAGAAAGTGATGATCCGGTTGTTTCATGTTGTTTCGCATTGTGGCATGATGAGAAGAGATTTGTCACAGGAGCTCGAGAATTGGCTTCCGGCGGACGTTACGTTGGAGATCGGGTCGAAGGAGGAGATTCTGCATGGGGCTTGCAGAGCTCGATTTTTCAGATGCTCATTGAATCTCATTGAAGCGATATTGAAACTACTCGTATGCAGGAGTGCAACATGTGCGAAAGTCATTGTAAAAGGCTTGGCTAGAAAAACCGTTTGAAACATTTTCAAAACAGCAAGGGCATTTCGTACGGAATACCTGGAATAGCTGCATAGAAAGTGATGATCCGGTTGTTTCATGTTGTTTCGCATTGTGGCATGATGAGAAGAGATTTGTCACAGGAGCTCGAGAATTGGCTTCCGGCGGACGTTACGTTGGAGATCGGGTCGAAGGAGGAGATTCTGCAAGGGGCTTGCAGAACTCGATTTATCAGATGCTCGTTGCATCTCATTGAAGTGTTTTTTGGAAGTATGCAGAAGTGCGAAATGTGTGAAAGTCATTGTAAAAGGCTTGGCTAGCAAAAACGATCGAAACAGTTTTAAAACAGCAAGGGCATTTCGTACGGAATACCTGGAATAGCTGCATAGAAAGTGATGATCCGGTTGTTTCATGTTGTTTCGCATTGTGGCATGATGAGAAGAGATTTGTCACAGGAGCTCGAGAATTGGCTTCCGGCGGACGTTACGTTGGAGATCGGGTCGAAGGAGGAGATTCTGCAAGGGGCTTGCAGAACTCGATTTATCAGATGCTCGTTGCATCTCATTGAAGTGTTTTTTGGAAGTATGCAGAAGTGCGAAATGTGTGAAAGTCATTGTAAAAGGCTTGGCTAGCAAAAACGATCGAAACAGTTTTAAAACAGCAAGGGCATTTCGGGGAATACCTGGAATAGCTGCATAGAAAGTGATTTTGAAGTATACTCGTATGTAGGAGTGCGACATGTGCGAAAATCATTGTAAAATGCTTGGCTAGAAGAATTGATTGAAACATTTTGAAAAGACCCAGGGCACTTCGTATGAAATGCCTGGAATGGCTGGATAGAAACTGATGATCCGCTTGTTTCGCATTGTGGCATGATGAGAAGAGATTTGCCGCAGGAGCTCGAGAATTGGCTGCCGGCGGACGTTACGTTGGAGACCGGGTCGAAGGAGGAGATTCTGCATGGGGCTTGCAGAACTCGATTTGTCAGATGCTCATTGAATCTCATTGAAGTGCTGTTGAAACTGAGTAGAAGTACGAAATGTGCGAAAGTCATTGTGAAAGGCTTGGCTAGCAAACGGTCGAAGCATTTAGGGCACTTCGTATGAAATGCCTGGAATAGCTGGATAGAAACCATGATGGAAAGAGATTTGCAGCAGGAGCTCGAGAATTGGCTTCCGGCATGGAGAACTTTGGTGGTCCAGTTGCTGGCTCCATTGAACAAGTTTCAATGGCCTGGCACGCCTTTACCTGCAGCGTGGAGAACATCAGTGAAAAATGGGTTGGACTTGGCTACAAGGCTTTGGAGGTTGCTGCAATGTGTGTATTCATCTTGTGTCTTGTAACGGCGGGAACATCCTTATTACCCATTTCTGGAGCCTGGTCTGCGGCAGCCTCCGCCCCTGCCGTGTGGATCTACAAGCGGCTGAACAAGAAACAACAGCGACAGTTGCTCTCCACCGCAACACCGCAAACACCACAAATATTGCAAGACTTGAGAGGCCAGCTGATCCAGAATAACCTTCCTGCACTCCGTGGCTTGCTGGATGAAGTGGATCCAGAGTACCTCAACCACGAAACTGTCATTGAAGCAACGGAGTGGTTGGAGTTCGTTGAGGAGTGTCAAGGGAAGCTCTTCAGCGCAATGCGCCTTACAGATCCTCATGAAAAGTTCATCCAGCTGCGACAGCTTCGGCAACAGTCAAGGGCTTGGGACTGCTTACCAGATCATCATGGTCTCAAGGTCTTCCAGCCTTGTTTTCAAAACCCTTTGTCATTTGATGTCATTGCATCATTTCATATATAACATGAACTGATACGATATAGAGGTGTATGATGATGCAGCTGCCAAAGTTCTGTGTGTTCTTAGTAGCTGGCAGTTCTTCATGACAGCATGATAGATGCTACAACTTCATTCCTCCCTTGACATGTTTTGCTGTTTCCTGAGTCGTTAGGGGTGTAGTTTTATGTGCAAGAATGTAGCGTGTCGATTGATGGGGGAGGCGCAGCTTCTGTTCTTGAACATCGGTGTACTTAATGATATGTAATAAGATGTTTTGCCTTCATGTCCAGGCCGCATCTAGCTCGCACTAGCAGGTTTGTAGCTAGGACGTGTTTTTTGTGTGATAGGGTTCTCGTTTCATCTAGGGGGTCTGGGGGTGAAGCCTTGTTCCGCAACCGTTCGTATGATTGCGCTATGGCTCTCCCAGTGGGGAAGCGCAGAACGCGTGTGTTTGATGACTTGTGATGCGCTGTTTTCGTTGGCCCTGTGCGCGAATCGTAGCTTTTAAAGCTCGACGTGTCGTTTCGCTGCGCAGGCGCAGTGTTTTGGAAGGCTGAGTGGTCTCGTTGCCGCGCCAGTGGGATTTGCGATCCAGGGGTGGTTGTTTTGAGGTGTCCTGCTTGGCAGGCACGTGATAGTGTTTGCGCCGGCACCGTTTTTTCGTTGGCCCTGTCGGCTCGTTTTTACGATTGCCTTTGGGTGGGTCGAATCGCTCTCGCTGCGGCGCGGTGCACTTTTTGAAAATGCAAAGCGAACCCTCTGCGCGCTTTAGGGTGGTCGAATCGCTCTCGCTGTGGCGCGGCGCACATTTTGCAAATGCAAAGTGACTGCAAAGTGAACCTTCTGCGCACTTTGGGTGGGTCGAACCGCTCTCGCTGTGGCGCGGTCCATTTTTTGGAAACGCAAAGTGAACCGTCTGTTCACTTTGGTTGCATCGCATCGCTTTGGCGCAGCGCACATGTTGAAAATACAAAGTGAACCCTCTGCGCACTTTGGGTGGGTCGAATCGCTCTCGCTGTGGCCCGGCGCACTTATTGAACATGCAAAGTGAACCCTCTGCGCCGACTCTGCGCACATTGGGCGGGTTGAAGCTTCAAAGTGAGCCCTCTGCACATTTTGGGTGGGTCAAATCGCTCTCGCTGTGGCGTGGCGCGCATTTTGAAAATGCAAAGTGAACCCTCTGCGCACTTTGGGTGGGTCGAACCGCTCTTGCTGTGGCGCGGCGCACATTGTGAGACCAGAGACGTGGCAAGAGACCTTTCTCAGAAGTGTCGACGAGAAGTGTCGGTGAGAAGTGTTGCTCAGAGGTGTTGCTCAGAACCGTCGATCAGAAGTGTTGCTCAGAAGTGTCGCTCAGAAGCATCAGTACTGTGGAGCAGAAGTGTTGCTCAGAAGTGTGGATCAGAAGTGTTGCTCAGACGCGTCGATCAGAAAAAGTGTCGATCAGAAGTGTTGATCAAGAAGTGTTAGTCAGAAGTGTCGCTCAGATGTGTCGATCAGAAGTGTCGATCGGAAGTGTTGCTCAGAAGCGTCGATCAGCGGTGTCGCTCCGAAGTGTCGATCAGAAGTGTGCTCGGAAGTGTCGGTCAGGAGTGTGGATCAGAAGTAGCGATCAGAAGTGTTGCTCAGAAGTGTTGATCAAAAGTGTGGATCAGAAGTGTTGATCAAAGTGTCGATCAGAAGTGTTGTGGATCAGAGGTGTTGCTCAGAAGTGCATCAGAAGTATTGCTGAGATGCGTCGATAAGAAAAAGTGTCGATCAGAAGTGTTCATCTCATCAATCCAAAGCGGGGGTCTTCTATTAGGGGGTCTAGCAATTTTTGCCAGATTTTGCCAGATTTGCCAGAGTTTGCCAGATTTTGCCAGATGTTGCCAAAGTTTGCCAAAATTTGGCACCAACATGCAAACAACATGCAAACGACATGCGTGATTCGCCGTGAGACATGAATCAATCAACTATTTGCCAACAATTGGCACCAACATGCAAAACAAACGATGTATGCACTTATGGATGTATATGGAACGCATGTATGTATGTGTGTGTGTAATGTAATGTAACATAGCGTAACGTAACGTAACGTAATGTAATGTAATGTAATGTAATGTAATGTAATGTAATGTCAGCGGGGATGCTTCATCGCTCGAAATCTACTAAGATAACCAGGAGCGCGCTGCCCTTTCTTCTGTGGCGCTGCGCCTGTCGACCGCCAGGGATTTCCTGGCCATCTCGCGTTGGGCGAACAGGCCATTGCCGGTGTACAGACTCTCACGGTCTCAGAGCTCAGCAGACTTCGCCAAGTCTTCGGCTCTCAAGAGACAAAGTCCACATTGTCGTCACTCTAGGGCCCCACAAATGTGGTGACTCAAGAAGAGGAAACTTGAAAGTGTAAACCTGCCATGGCCCGAGTCTTGTCTTCTGGTCTGAGATGCCGCCTTGAGTGCAAACTGCGCAATAACCAAATCCACAGCAAGACCATGCCACCTTCGCGCGTCTGCGCAAAGGCGAAGACACATCCTCTTTCCCATCTCGGGAAGGGGTATTGATGTCATGGCTGCAGCCAATATTTGTCCAGCCATGGCATCCTCGACTTGCTGCAACGGCGCGCCCTGTTTGCGGGCATGTCTGAGGATGCTGAGGATGTGCAACGGTTCTGCCAGGCCTGCCGCAAATAAGGCTCTAGACATGGATGCCTTTTTTTGCTGGACCACTCGCTGCTGTCTTGGAGATTGAAGCGCTGGCGTTGGACCTGAAGAATCTTAGAGCCTCCCCACTATCTGCAGTTGGCAACTGCATTGGTGGGCGTGCTTGCCGAGCTGTACTGTAATTCAATCTCCACAGATCGTGCTGTATGGACGAGCTTGCCCTTGTCACATTGAAGAATACACTTGCGCTGCACGTATGACAAACATGCGCCTGAAGATCATGTCCACATCCATGTGTGTGTGTGTGTGCATCATATCTTCAATGGACAACGCACAGACGGCGCCATGCCTGACTTGCCGGCGCGCCTGTCACAGTCTTGCCGGCGCCACGCCTGTCAACTCCAAGAAAAAAACTCACTTCCCCCGTCCTGGATGTCTGATCGCGTGGAGAAGTGGCGCGTTCACGCTGGTACACCTTGCGCGCGTCTTTCAGCCCCCAGATGCTGCGTTCCCAGTTGACTCACAAACGCTTACTTTACTAAATCTGCAACCTCTTGCAGGTAGTAATTGCTGCTGCCATGCTGCTGGGACGACTGCGCGCAGTCAGTCAGCACGAACAATGGACAATGGCCTGAGCCTGTCAACGCAACACACAAGCCAGCAGCACAAGGTCAGAAAGGCTATTAAAGAAGCTATGACGCAAAAGACCTTGAACAAAACCTCCACAGCTGCTCGCTGCGTCCGGTTCAGCTGGATGAGTTTGTCATAAGAGACCTCCCCTTGCAAAGTCCAAGATCGAATATCATCTCTCAGGCGACGCACCGACTTCGAACTCATCCAGGCAACCTGCCACCTGGCGTGCCTGTACCACACAGTGACAAAGGCGGCGGTTCAATTGGGTCAGTCATGATACTAAGTGAGAGTAGTATTGCAGCTTGAGCCAATCGCACATGACATGAATCGAGTATCATTCTTGCGGCGAATTGTCTCGCTGACATAGTTGGCATAGCTTGCGCCATGGTGACTGTACTAATTTTGTAGGAGACACGCAAGCAGACATCAATGGATGTGTTCCCTGAGTTTTTTGGTTGAGCAATCATTAACAAAAATATGCGCGTGTGAACATGGTTTGTCACAGACACCGCACAGCTCCAATGTTCAGCTTGCCCCATTCGACTGTTGTTAAACTGATTCCAACTAATATAGCTCAAGTTTGTCCAGCCACCAAACCAATTTAAACATCACGGTGAAGACGAAATCATGGCTGGCTGGGCTGGGTGTGTTTCACACTCACTCTTGCTCTGTTGTGTAAACTCATCAGGGAGCTGAGTCTTGGCACACACAAAAGTGCACTCAAAATCAGGACAGGGACATGCATCAGCAAAACCACTCAAGATTGAGTTTGCACCGTGGCTTGGCTCCAATTCGCAATCTGAATCTGATGGACGAGATTCAGTAGCATCATGCCAGGCAAATGTCTTGCGCCTCCTTTTGAATCAAGGCTCTGAAGCCGACATTGCCGATGGCAGCAATTGCGATGAATCACCTCACTACTCTGCTGTTGAGCCAGAATGCTATCAATCAACACTGGCAACACATGCTACATCCTTGGTGTCAGTCACGCCAAATGATCTCGCTCAACTCACTTTTTGCATTTCCATCTTACCAACACTTCTCAGGACCCAGGCCTTGTCTGCCAGTTTTACCAGCCTGGTTTTTGTCAGTACTCCTTTGTCAGGCCAATTGCCTCAATGACCAGTGAGTGGCTCGATAGCTTGCGGCCGCAAATAAGCTAAGCAAGAGTGTGGCTTTTCATCATCAGAGACCACACAAACACACAAACACACACACACCACGTCCCGCGCTCTCATTATCCAAGTAGGCTTGTCTCGACATTCTGGAGATTCGTCCTTCTTGTGCTGCAGTTATGTCACGCATGTCCATGAGTAATACCAATCACGATGCTTCACTCGGGCTGCTTGCCCGGCCGCCTCAGTCCTGCTTGGAGCAGTCGCAGAAGGCACAGCAGCTGGCGTGCCTGCTTGCGTCCCAGGTCTTGCGCCAGAACTGCTTGAAGCCTGGTTGGCGCCAGAACTTGTTGAGCCCACAGCAGGCTCTGAGATTGTCTCCGCCTTCGCCTTGCACTTGCCAGTGGATCAGAAGGTAAGTCTGTCAAAGGCAGTGAATCAGTACCACTGGTGTTATGCCTGGCAGCTGAGCCAACGCTTGGATCACCACCACTACTGGCACCATGCCTGGCAGCTGAGTCAACGCTTGCAGACTGCCGACTCAGCAGACATGTGCCGTTTCAGCTTTCTTCGTTCCCACGGCGGCCGATCTGCTTCCTCTTCCTTCATCACTGAGGAAGGCTCTCCCAAATTCGACTCAAAGACTTCCGGCTCCGGCAGACTGACAGGAACGGCCGGCAGAGCTGTTCGCCTTTCCTTTGGCCTTGGCCTTGGCCTTAGCCTTGGTTGCGGGCACAAGCGCATCCTTTACTATCTGCAAGGCAGCCTGCTTGGCGCGAAACTGTTGTGCTTGCCTCTTTCACCTGCACAAACTCGGTTTGGTCGTCCGGGTCCATGTCGCCCAGCACCAGCTCGTCATACGGATCGCCCACCATAGTGTCATCTGCCGCCTTTGGCGGTATGTCTGGTGGATCTCCATTATGTGCTGGACAAACATATCGTCCATTCCAAGCTCCATGGCAAGTGACTGTAGAAGCCCACATTTGCCAATCTTCTTTGTTGCACGGTGCATGTCTGATCCAGGCTGAATGCCCGTGATGTGGAGGACCAGCGCCGCCCACTCGTCATGTAGCATCATTTCTTCCTCATTGATTCATTCATATTTGAGAATTACAAAGAGTTACAACAGAACCCAATCCCGGACACCCACCAATCCCACATGATCCTGAACGTCTTTATTCATTCTAAAGTTAACGGCAGTAAAGCTAGACAAGATCTCTGAACAGTCAAGGAACTTTGGCTGAGTGAGAAAAAGTCGTGGCAACTCATGCTCAACGTTCATTGACCGGCGGCAGACAATCCCATTCCAGAGTGCTGGCTCACTCTCAATAACTCCACATCACGGGCTGGTCAATATGCATACAGCCTTGCCCTCAGGCAATACTCCTCAAATGTCACAGGTTCACAAAGCCGGAAGCCACATGAGACCAGCCCAAGTGGGTTGTCGGGTGGCTTGGCATCTGTCCTCAACAGTTCAAGCCTCCGTCAGTGTGCCCCATGTCTTTCGGCCCATAATGCTTTGCCACTGCAACAGTATGCCAGTGTGGCTCTGAGACTTGTACTCTTGCCTCCAGGCACCGTATGAAATCATCCTTGGCAAGAGCAGCTGGGTGAGCAATGCCACGGCTCTCCAGCACTCCGCAGTTATTCACAATGTCCTGAATGTGTTCATCAGTTTGCCGCTTGTTGGCATTGCTTTTTGCATCAAGCCGAATCTTGTTATGCACATCTTCAACTATTTTGTTGTCTGCAAACGTTTGCAGCAAGCATTTCAGAAGGTGAACACCTGGCGCCACTGGTCATCATTCAAAAGCATCCATCATAAGCCTCGCAGGGTTTGACAAAACTGGCTGCAGGCTCAAAGCAAGACGCTTTGCAAGCGGGGACTGGCGGGCTTCACTGCTGGCCAGGAAGCTTTCAAAGCCAAGCAAAATTTGGTGCTCTCTGCGGAGAAGACTGCAGGAACGTTGCCGCAAGTCCTCATCATCGCTTGCTAAGATCCCAGCGCAACATTCAGGCGGCGCAGCATGGCGAGCAAACGTCCACATCCTCTGAGCAAGCCCATGCGCAGGATAGCCCTGCGCAAAGTCAGAGCGTACCACTCACGTCACCTTTGCGCCCAGTGAAGCGGCCATCTGGGCAACTCCTCTCCAGGCTCAACGCTCTAGCTGCAGTGGATCTGCCTGGCTTCAGGCTTGGTGTGCCAAAAGCAAGCCTGACCCTATAAACATTGACATAGCTTAGGAAAGTTCGCAAGGTGGTCACTTGAGGCAGCACAAAAAGCATTGGCTGCTCCAGGCCCGGAATGTTGAACAGCAGGTAGCTCACAAAGAACATAACTTCAACTGGACAAGGTTGCCTTGATGGGCAAAGTTCCGGGATTCCCCCAAAATCCATTTCCGGCTGTCCTGTTAGCCTGCGTGTGGCACAGCATGATTCTTCCTGCAAATATTCAGCAAGCTAGAGTATCTTCGCCATCAGCCCTGTGTTTTTCACAGCGCAAGGCTATTGCCAAAGTCATGTCCCCAACACTCCAGGCCTTCATCATTGGAAATGCAGCTGTCATAATGGGCGGCCATCCTGCAGCTGCCAGACCATTAATTTCTGCAGCATCCAAGCGCAGGAACTCCTTGATCTCCAACCTCAAAAATGCGCGCAAACCAGCGCTGCCCCAATTGAATGCGCCATTGTCATCCACTACAGGCCCCAGCTTGGATCGAATGTGTCTGTTCCAATCTTGAAGGACACCTTGCAACACTGCTTCATGATTTGCCGTCTCGATTCATTGGCCTGCACCACTGCAGTGGCTGAATTCGCCGCCACGCCTGACTGGCGCCTGTCGAACATGCTGTCTCTGACTCGGGCCGGATACTTGGGTCCTTCCCACACTAGCTAAGTCACAGCTTCCAAATCCGATTGCTACCTCACACACTTCAGCCCTGAGCAAGCTGCGGCGCGTTGACTTCAAGTCACAAAGCATGTCTGCTCTCAACATCACAACGCACATGATATGGGCCGCCCAACAAATACAACAGATTACCCACCAATACACACAATGACCAACTAACTCATCATGTATCATCATGAATCATTACAGGCATATGAACCATTAAGTTTAACACCTGTGCAAGCTCAAGCCGCATAAACGTCATTGCGCAGCATCTGCAGAAAGCGCAAAGGCCAACAGCCATTGGGCTTCAAGAAAGGCAGCTACTATGCGCAATGAAGCAGCTAATTAAACATTGGCATCAAGTTCCTGCAGCCACTGCCCAAGCACTTCGCCTGACACTCCACTGGCATAGCTCACTGAGGTGCAACTGTTCACTCAGATGCAAGAATCTGCACTCAAAAAGCAGAACTGGTGTATAAGGCACAGGGACTGTTAGTGCTGGGACTGCAAACATATCATGTTCATGCGCAGAAGTTCGAAGTCGAAGAGCACTCAAAAAGCACAGCTTGTGTATAAAGCACAGAGACTCTTACTGCTGGGAATGCAAAAATATAATGTTCATGCGCAGAAATTTCAAGTTTAACAGCACTCAAAAAGCAGAGCTTGTGTTTAGAGCACAGTGAAATTTAGTGCTGGGTATGCAAAAATATCATGTTCATGTGCAGAAATTTGAAGTTGAAGAGCACTCGAACAGCACAGCTTGTGTGTAGAGCGCAGGTACTTTTAGTACTGACAACGCAAACACATCAAGTTCACGTGCAGAAGTTTGCAGTTGAACTCCATGTCAGGCACACATCCCCAGGCACACATGTTCATCATGCTTACACATTGTTTGCAAAAATGCAAAATGCAAAAATACCAAAAAAGCAAAACTGAGATAGGGCGGGGTGAACATTCAAACCCCCAATAATTCTCATTATGTATTCAAAGTGCAAAAAATGCAAACAAATGCAAAAATGCCAAGAAATGCAAAATTGAGATAGGGTTTGGTGTGAACATTCAAACCCCACCAATTCTAATTATGCATTGAAAGTGCAAAAATGCACAAAATACAAAAAATGCAAAATGCAAAATTGAGATAGGGTTTGGGTGAACATTCAAACACCACCAATTCTAATTATGCATTCAAAGTGCAAAAAATGCAAAAATGCAAAATATTGAGATAAATTGAGATGAACAAAGTATGTTGCTGCCCATAATGCCATACGAATTTCAAGCACAGTCTAATTTAAGCAATGGCAAACGAGAAGCAAACACTGCAAAAAAGGTGCACGCATGACTGACATGATATGGGGCTTGCGGTGAAGGTTAACGCTCCACCAATTCTGAATTTAGCATTATTTGTCAAAGGCAACTGCTGCATTCATGAAGCCGGCCAGCCCCCAAGCCAAGACACATCTCTCTTTTCAAAGCTTCGCATCAGTGTGAATTTGCATGTGACAGCCCTCACTCAGCACACTGTGCAGCTATATTGAATGTCCATTCATTGAATGGCACCATGCCTGGTGCTTTGGGAGCTGGTTGGCCACAAAGCAGAGCTTCAGTCTCCTGGCAACATCACGTGTGACACTCACTCACAGTGCATCGCTTTTCCTATAACGCCTTGCTTGTCATGCAAATCTCACAACTCAATTTTGCCAACAACCCTCCGTGAGCGTAGACGGGAATCTGTCTGTTCCTGTGGTGCGGAGGGTGCGATTGTTGTTGGGAGAATGCTGGGGCTGTAATCCACCTCTGACCTGTATGACGGCTCCAGGTCCACAGCAGCTGACTGCGCTCGCTCACTCATTGCAGGCTCGGTCGCAGGCTGTCCCACAGTCGCAGTCACAGGCTCTGACTCAGGCGCGGATTTGTCCGGCTCGATGCGCCGCAAAACAGCCCACGGCGCACTGCGTGCAGGCACATTGAGCAGAGCCCGGGCCACAGATCAGCTCCATGTTTGCCAGGTACCACTCGCCAAGGATCATTGTCATGGTCTAAGTGGTTCTAATCCTGCGGCGCCATGCCTGTCCGCGGGCGCGCAAAAATTGTAGTAGTGAATCACATCCTGCAAAGGTCTGCTCGTATCCAGACCATCTATTGCCAGGAGAATCTGTTGCATCTGAGCGAAACGTTGTCGCACAGGCAGCATTGTAAAGAAACCAGTTTTTCAGTTCTGTGACACTTCTCTGACGTACCTTGTGCACTGGTCCGCAACCCGAGTTTTGATTGCTCCCAGCCACGGGTGGTTTGGAATCAGATTCACGTAGTTCGCACTGTGCGAGTGAAGCAGAATTGGAAAAATGCTTGCCGTGGCCACCTGAGACGGACAGCAGCCCACTACTGTCAACCACACCATACCTGATGACGCCATGTCTGTCTTCCATAGCTGTCACGTTCAGTTGGTGTAGGTCTGTCAGCAGTGCTCCGAAGTTCTGCAGGCATTGCAGTTGCAACTATTGCACCATCAGCAGCGCGCCGTCAAGGATCTTTGTTTTTTCTGACGTTGAATGGATTCGAAAAGCCCCCGACAACAATCTTGCAGGTTTTCGCGACTTCGCTTCGCAAACGACAACGCTTAAGTTTTCATTGGTGCCATTGCTCCTCCGGAGTTGAACAGTTGCCAGGTGCCCAAATGGGGCGGGAGAAAGGGGCGCCATGCCTGTCTCTTGCAGCTTCTCCAGGAGCTCGTAATCATCCTTCATGTTCAATGTTCTCATCACTGAACCGACTCACCTTCATAACGATCCTCGTCATGGCATTGGCCTCATTACCTCTGTAGGCCATTTCGACATCTCCATGCTGGCCAGGAGTCCTCCCTCAGGTGTCTCAGGGTCATGTTCACCCAGCCTCTCCGCGTAACGTGACATCCCCCGATTGAGCATCACATTGAAAATAGCCATTGCGTTTCTTCGCTTTCAGCTCCTCTGCCAGACTCGACGCCATGTCTGTCCGAATCATCTGAACCTCACAGACAGTGATTCCATTATTGGACCCACTTACAGTAATTGCATTTACAGACTCAACAAGAACCACGTAGGGGCAGTCACCACTACGCTCAATCAATGTCAATCAAATGCCTGGACTGACTGGGCGCCCACACACGCAGATACTTGGTCCATCTGAGACATTCACGCTGACGATGACAATGTCTGGCCTGTCCGAAGTGCACTCAGAAAAAACACAGACAGTGACAGCATCTCTCAATTGCCTGCTTACTTGGACAACTGAAGTTCTGAATGCGTGCACGCGTCACACTTTCACCTGCGCACTCTTCAATTCACAGCTCATTCAAAGTGTCTTAACTTAAGCCACAGACTCAGACTTGTCAAAGCCGATGCAGTGACAGCAAACACACAAGCCTGTAACACTGCAATGCTACAAACACAGTTAAATTTGGGTAGCAAGTCTGATTGAGTCACTGGGGCCGGCCTGATTGATTGATTCATTCGCTGATTGATGAATGAAGCGAAGTCAGGCGCCATGCCTGCCGCGCCACAGAGGCCTCAGCTTGTTCCAATCATTCATTGATTGGCGCAATGCCTGTCACTGATTCAGTTATTTGTTCCTGCTGCGCCTCTGTAAGCAGCTCGCACCGATACAGCCATGAATCCACGTCACGTTCAAATTCATTCATGAATTTCATGATTGGCTGCCCAAAGTGGGCCCACCCCGGATACTTCTCCTTGAAGACTTTGTCCTTGCCCAGAAGATTTCTTCCACTGCCGCTTATCTCCATGCGGATGTAGAGGATGTTTGGCCTGGGCTCTCACACTCACACGCATAAACCGATGCATGGCGAGCAATTGATTGAGTCAGGCACGTTACATGGTGATAATATTGCACGACTGGAGCCCAAGAAGACAAGACGCCCTGCTGCGTCCCGCAACCAGGTGCCGCGGTCGACGGCGTCGTCGCAATGCTGTCTGGGCGCTGTCCCCAGAACGCCTCCACCTGCCAGGGACAAAATCAGTGTTCGCCTTCTGCTGACATGACATAGTTAGAATTACGACTGAATCACGTAACTCGCTCACTTCAATTAATTATTTATATTAAAATTTAAATGAATATTTTAATACAAATATTGATTATATACTAATTATATGGTTAAAATATTGAAATAGTAGATGTAGGCAGTGAAAATAGTGAAGCACCTAAGGAAGTAGAAGAAATTACAGAAGAACCTATTATTAATGAAGAAAGTAAAGAAGTAGACGCTAATAATATTATAAATGAAGAAGATAATAATGTAGAAGAAGAAGAACCAAAACAAGAATTTAAATCTAAAACATACTCAACGGAAAAAGTGGAGTGTCCAAAGTGTAAAAAATATTTAACAAAATACACTTTCAAATATCGTCAGAACTGTAACGGAATACCAGTTAAAAAAGAACCAGACCCTAACAAAGTTGTCCGTAGAAAAATTATGCATCCTGCACAAGCAAAAGAATTTGAGAATAACGTATATGAAAAAGTGAAAGATATTCTTCCAAAAGTGGATGAACAAGAAATAGAAAGAAGAGTTGAAGAACGATTGAAAAACATTTAGAAACAACTGCTAATAAAGTATTTGAAACTGCAAAAGACCGTTACAATAATATGAAGGCAGAACGAGATAATAAAAATAAACAGAAAATTAATAATTTAGCAAGTAAAAGTATTTAATCTAATTATTGTTACATAATGATTATTGATAAGAAACAATTGCTTATGCGTCGTAGAGAAATTTATAACAACGTTGTAAATAGAATAACAGAACCGTCAAATAAAGACAAACCGAATATCAGTGATGTTATTGACAGAAAAGCAGTTTTTGAAACAAACAAACCAAAAAAGAAGAAGAAATATAAATCAACTCAACATTACTATTATGAAGGAGACAACAAGGCACATCAACCAAATTACACATATTTGAAGAAATTACAAGAACAATTAGAACGTCATACCGCTAAAAAAGATTATGCTGTATTTCAACATTAAAGAAGATATATGGATAAAGCACAGGCGCATTTTAATGAAATTCAAAGGTTGGAAGGTGAAAAACTGAGACATCATCCATCAAGTGAAACAGGTAAATCCTACTCAGAAATTATTAAGAAGAAGAAAGGAATAATCAATCAATTAAGAAAGGATATTGATTTTGGAAAAAATAATTGAATTAATTAGATTAATAAATTATAATCTAATTAGTTTTATATACTAACGAGATTAGACGACACACAGATGAAAACAGTAAAATCACAGTTAAGATTAAGACCGTCCTAGAATGAACTGATAAAGGAAATTACAAAGGAAGAATATAAAAATAAGAATATAAGAGATGTAATAGACAGAAACGCTTATTATTTTCGCGATAGTCCATTAGGAACAGTGTATGATAATAATGCAGTAGATTTGAGACAACAACACTTTCAAAAAATATTAGAACAACCTAAAACAGTCCCGCATTTTGATATGGCAAAGGACGATGAAATGGATGATTTAAGAGACGGATCAGTACAAACACTAAGTGCCACAATGGACGATGCAAGGGAACATCACGAACGACAAATCAGTCAAGTTTCAAAAAGACTTAGTAGCGAACAAATAGCAGATCTACACCAACGAGCGCAAAGAGCAAGACAGTTAGAAGAGAAAGATGAGTGGCAGTCAGTAGTATCATCAAAATCAAGCAACTATGATGATTTACCGCCATTGGAAGATTTACAACCAAAAAGAGTTTCAATTTTACAAAAAGCAAGAGTAAGATTGAAATTGAAGCGATTTATTGACGAAGATAAAGACAGTCCTGAACCTGAACCAATAGAAATAAAAGAAGCAGAAAAAAGAAGAGAGCAAAAAAGGGACAAACGCTGAAATTTCATCAACGCTTCCACCAACAAAATCTATAAGACACAAAGAAACAATTGATTATAGCACAACAGTAACAAAATGGAGGGGAGTTTCTGAACAAGATTTGTTGTTTCAATTGCATTTAAGAGGTATTAAACTAACAGAATCAGAGGAGGAGGAATATAATACAGCATCGGGAAAAGGGAAGAGACCAAGAAGGAGTGGTTCATATGACCTCACGCAAAAGCAACTTTTAGTAGCAAAGGTTGAAGACCTAATAAAAAGCGGAAAATTGACAACAGAAGTAAATGATGAACTGTTAAGAAAAAGAATGAAAGACTGGAGAGATATGAAAGGAAAAGATAAAGCAACAAAGGAAAAATAGATCATTTTGCAAAATTTATCAATAATTATATAAAATGATTAACAACCTCAAACACGAGTTAAGGAAACGCCCTACATATGATGAAATGCTTAAACAAGCAATGACAAGCAACATAAAAACAACAGTTATACTGAAGAAATACAAGAAAGATATGTTATTGAATAATTTTGATTTTGATAAAATGGATTTAATGAATTATAAAAATATGGAAAGATATTTGAAGGCAAAAGTTATGATGGCAGACAAGGCAACACAAACGCTTAACAAAGAAAACAAGGCAACACAAACAGACCTGCCATATGATAAGGCAACGCAAACTTATAATTTTGGTGATATGACAAAACTATTAGGTGGATCTTCAAAGAGTTTCAAACGCAAATTGATAACCAAGGCTGAAGCAGAAGCATTAGCATTTACATATGATCCTGATCTATATGATGTTGACGATGATGATGATTATAAAAAAAAGATGATGACATTGATAAATATAGAAAGAAATTATTTATGTTGATGAGGATTATAGAATTTATGATGAGGTCAGGTTTTAGTATAGGACAAATAGTAGCACATTTAACATACCACACTACATTGACTACAATCCAAATTTCAGAGTTATTAGTTAATTTAACAATGAATTCGTTAGTATCGTCTTATGATATAGCAAGTGCCATAATGAATTGGTTAAATACAAATGTTAGTGAGGAAGTTGAGTTAAACACAGAACCACCTGTTAGTGTTCATAGTTCTCCACCTATCACTGTTAATAGTTCTTCAACACATACTGTTCATTCATCATCGTCAGAAGAAAATGTTAATTATGAAATAGCACCACCAACAGAAATACCTATTCCTACTGATGCTGAAAGTGAAAATGATGAAGATAAGGATAAGAAAGGAAAAGACAATCTAAAATAATATAATACGATCCAAGACATGGAGAGGAGAAACGATTTCGAATTAAAATTGTTAAAATAATCATATCAAACCAATTATTCTACACCACTCGGCATTTTCAGCCCGTAATCTTCAAATTTGTATTTTCTTGGGAAGCCAGTTTTTTGTTTTGGTTTGTGTTCTTCAGGTGTCATTTCAATGCCACTCTCTTTAATCATTTTATCTAATCTTTTTCTATGTGCGGTGTTTAAAGCATTTTGCCTTTTTTTGGCTTTGTATGCTTCATCGTCTCTGACTTTATAATAATAGAGTCGGTTGCAATACGCCAGCATTGTTTTTATTCTTCCAGTGTCAAGTCATCGGGGTGTTTGTCTGTGATCATTACTATAACATTATATGTAACATTTCTTTAAGGCATCTTATAGGAAATTAATTTAAATATGAATTCTTCCCTAAATTCCACCTAAAGAAAAATATTATTAATAATTAATATCTAAAATACATTATGTCATTGTCAAAAACTATAAGAAATAACATCAGGTCACTAAATTCAAAAATTGATAGGTTGGCAGGCGATACCAAGGAAAAAGCCACCGAATTGAGAGATCTATATGAACAGCGAAAAATTGCACAGTTTAGCACCGCATCAACTATAATTGATGGGTTTATCAATGCCACCACCCCAAAGGAAAAAAAGAAATGGGACAACAAATGCGACGATGTGATCCAAAACAACCGTATAAATCTACCATTGAATGTTAGGATGAAACGAAGCACTGTAACTAACATTGTAAAGCAGTCTAAGGCGAATGATGAATCGTGGACATTAGACGTCATGCTGTACCGCGAAGGTGTTAGGGAAGGTGACAACAAAAAGCCGTCTTTCACACACAAAATTCCAAACCCTAACGGTGGACTAGACAGAGAACTGAAATATTTTCCCATAACAAAGGACGGCAAGGAGAGAGCATACACCGTTAACACCAGCACGAATATAGATGAGTATGTAGGCAAACGAATTTTAAAAATCAATGATTACGATATTCAGAAAGTTCATTGTAACACTTGCCCAAGATCCAGAGTTTGAAACAATGCTAAATGTCATGAGTGGATATGTTGGCGTTGATCAGAAAAAACAATCGAGATCAACAAGAAGAGGTTAACCAACAAGACTAACGCTGTTGCTTACAACGTAGAGACGGGGTATATTGACGCCTTGAAGATCTTGAGAGCCAGAAAAGTGGAAGGTGGACAGCCTAGTAATCCACGACAAGCAATCCAGAAAGGTAATTATGTAGATAATCAATGTTGGTTGAATACACTCACAGATTATTATAAAGATAGCCTAATGAACAACAAGAAGAAAGAACCAATGTCACGAGGGATGATACTAAAACTAATACATAAAACAGAACAGGAATTCACAGAGTCGGGGGCGTTAATTGATGACATGATGCCGGTATTTATGAAATACAGAATGCGAGTGAGAATAATAGACCAACTGGGCAAAATCACTTATACTTATTCGCCAGAGATGTTTGCCCGCGACATCAGAGCCCTTTCTGCAATGGTCAAAAATATTCATATCTACACACTGAAAAATACTCTTAAAAGAGTGGAACAGAGACAAAATACTGATGATGCATTTGTAGTAAGGGCACGACCCGACTATCATATAAGTGATAGAGAGAAGCCATCGATTTGCAAAATGTTTTCTACTATTGATTACATTTTCGAAATGGTTCAGGCAACAATTGCGAACAGAACCGACAAACAGGAAAAGAACTTTTTAGATTTAGTTCATAGAGAGAATGATCTAAATAAACTGTTTTGCGATTTCAATAATATCGGGTATGAATGCAAGATTGTTCACAAAGCAGGGACTATTTCAGAATTGAGGGCGGACTTCAATACTGTATATCTAAATATTAGGTCACAGTGTCTGATAGACGATCAGATCAATAGTGACATCACAGTAGACAGAGAAACAGTTTACAACAATATGACTGAAGCGATGTTTACATTCAAAAAGAAATTATTCAATCCAAATCACAAGTCTTATTACAGTCCTACCGATATACAAGGTTTAAATAAGTATAGAACCATCGTCCCACAAGGCGAGCTATTCAAGGGCTTGGATAAATTGGATGTTCCAAAACAGGAGACCGACATGAACAAAGCGTTTACAGATGCATTTAATACGATTACCAGAATTGGAGTTTTTAATTAGTTTGATAATTGGAAAGCTTACAATAGTAAATGTAAGATCAAGGATGTAAAAATATATTTGGTAAAATCAGAACTGACACATCACAATCTGTTTTTTAATAATGATACTAATATAGTTTATGGTATGTTTCTTAAGCATTTTATGCCACTTGTTGCATCTGGTGAGTTGTTCATTACTCACTACAAACAGCCACATTTCATTCACAAAGTAGATTCTAAAATTTTGGTTGAGGAACTCTGGGGGAAGCGAATAAGCGAACATATTGAAGAAGACAAGGCAATTATACAAATGATGGCCAACCCGATTTTTGGCTTTGGAAAAAAGTAAGAACAGCAGTCATCCCGATTGTCAAAAGTAAGAGAGTTAACATCATTAATTTGTATGATGAAAACGAATTGGTTGAACTTGTTGAGAAATATAGGTGCTTGACGATCAAGGCCAAATTCGCAGGAGCGGGGAAGTCCACCATCTGCAAGAACATGGAGAGACTCAAGGGTCATAAAGTGTTGTTCGTGGTTCCTACCAATAATCTGGGTTTGGAGTGCGAAGTGGAAAGCGTCACTGTAAATAAATTCTTCAATATAGCAGTCAATGACGAGAAGCTAGATAAATACGATCACTCAATGTTTGATGTCATTGTGTTTGATGAGATTTGTTTTAATAATACCTTTGTATTGGCAAAAATTAAGGGCTTTGTAGAGCAACATAGGGCTAACAAAATCACATTAGCTACTGGTGATGCCAAGCAATTGAGCCCCATAAAAGCACTGACTAACACTAAGAAACACGAGATTTATATGAATGAATGTATTGACAGCATGTTTCCCCATCATTTGTTTTTGGAAGAATGTAAGCGGTTGAAGACACAGGAGGACAAGGATAAACTTAAAAGTATTTATGCTGACATCTTTGAGCATGAGTTGTCTCTACATGATGTCATCAATAAGTATTTTAAATATCCTGATGACATCACAGGAACAGAAAGCAATGTCGCATATTCAAAATAACACTTGTAGAGAGGTTTCAAGGCAGATCAGGAAACGACAGGGCAAACAAAATGAGTTTGAAGTCGGCGAGATCATGATACGCAGAGAGTATAGGAAGACAAAAACCTATAAGTTAAATGTGAATTTTAGGTATGAGACTTTTAATATTTCCGATCCTTGGATTACCATTGCTAATATCAAAACACGAGAAGAGATAACATTACATATTGGTATCTTGAGAAGCCATTTTATCTTTGCCTTCTGTTATACTTGTCATTCTGTTCAAGGTTGTTCTATAGATGATGATGTCGTGATATTTGATTGGAACCATCATCTGATAACTCGTGAGTGGCTTTGGACGGGAATCACTCGGGCAAGGGATTTAAACAGAGTAAAATTTTACAAACACAGTAGTGGTTTAAATGAAGAGTTTAACGCAAAATGCGTTATGAATTATTTTGATAGAAAGGTGTTAGCATACAAGGAACAGGATCGTAAAACTGGCTTTGGTATTCCAAAAGAAAATTATGTAGATGCCGAATGGTTGAAGGACAACGTCAATGGCAAGTGTGCCAACTGTGGCTGTGGTTTCGTGTTGTCAATGGACTGTGGTAATGTCAATTCCAATTTGATATGTCAAAGGTTGTGCAATGATCTTCAAATTTATTTTATAGTATTACTTATATGAGTGATAAAGACAAGATAATCAGTGAGATCTACTATGATCAGGCTGGGTTTGGTAGCATTGCCACCACTTACAAAGATGCAAAAAAGAAAGATGCATCCATAACAATGCAAGATGTCAAGGAGTGGTTTCAAGAGAACGTGGAAAGGAAAAAGCAACTGTCTGGATACAATTCATTCATCGCTCCACATGTTCTGTATGAATTTCAGCATTGATGTTTTCTCCCGTAAAGCCGCATTGATGTTTCTATCATGTCAAAGCAACCTGCCGACATCACTGCTGGGATAATGGAAGGTTTGAACAAACTCGGGAAGCCGCACCTCATTTACTCTGATGACGAAGGGAGTCTTAACAATCAGGATCTTGTTGACTTTTTCAAGGGTCAACAAATAGAGAATTACCAAACAAGAGGGCACCCTCATTTTGTTGAGCGCTTCATCCGCACGATCAAGGACATGCTGAGGAAAAGGGTTGATGCAGACGAGAAAAAGGGAAAGGCTAACATACACTGGGTTGATTACATCCCCGAGATCATGCTGACATATAACAGTAAAATGGTTCATTCTGCCGACGATATGACTCCAAACGATGCCCACAAAAAGGGAAACCATCTTGAGGTCAAGATGAAGCTTGAGATGAACAGAATCAAAACCCGTAAATATCCCCCTGTTAGGGTTGGCGATGAGGTCAAAATATACCGCAAAAAACGGATTTCCGAGAAAGAAAGAACGAGTTCATGGTCAACAAACAAGTTCACAATTGAAAGGATTGAGCGAAAACTTGGACAAGACTATTATTATGTCCAAGGTGTGACTCGTGCTTTTTTGAGATCGGAAATTCTGAAGGTGTTTTCGCAATGTGTTTTCCTCAATGTGATTTTCACAATGTGGTTTTCGCACAGGGGTATGTGGTTTCCACAATGTGGTTTTCGCATAGGGGTATGTGGTTTCCACAATGTGGTTTTCACATAGGGGTATGTGGTTTTCACATAGGGGTATGTGGTTTTCACATAGGGGTATGTGGTTTTCACATAGGGTGATGTGGTTTTCACATAGGGCTGGGAGGAATGCGATTTCCACAATTTGTTTTCCACACTTGGTGATACTATAGTTACAACATATAAGATCTTCTATGTTGTAATTTTAGTTTATTTTCTCATATAAGCCATGGGGGTGCTTTCCTACCCAGGCCTTACCCATCCGCATATTGCCATCCAATGTCACACAGATTATTTTCAAGATTTGAGTTAGCCCTTAGAATATTCCTTTTTCCATTGGTTAACCACTTTTTGGGGCGAACATAGGGTTGTTTTGGTGGCTGAACCTTGGACATTCCTATTTAAAGAAAAGGCTACTTACTAAAACATGGAGAAGAAGATGTGCGCGAGATGCAGGAATGAAAAGGGAATGGAAGAATTTGTGTATGGATTGAAGTCATGCGACACTTGTGTTGATCAAAAACGTGACTACCGCAAACGAACAGTTGAGAAGAACAGGGAGTATAACAAGAATTACAGGGAAACCAACAGAGAAAAAGTGCAATGTCCACTGTGTGGAGTTGAGATTGCCAAATACAAGATGAAGCAACATGAGGCGACGCAAGGTCACAAGGAAAAGCTACTGGCAAATAACTAGACTAGGTTGACGATTAGAATATTTCATTTTTCTAGTGGTTAACCAACTTGAGGGCGAGAATTGATTGAACAATGCAATTGTTTATTAGACAGTTTGAATTTATTCGTTTTGGTTAAGGGTTGCAGTTTGGATCATGAGGTGGAAAAAGGAAATTTTGATGGTTGGAAGTTGAGGGTGAACATTTGTTGGTATGTGGATTGTTTTTTTGAGTGACATTTTTGAGGAGGTGTGAATTAGTATGTAGTTAGGATTGTTGTTTTGAATGAGTGTAAGGGTTGGGTTAAAGGTTGGACAAATTAGGCGAAAGATGAAGTTGATGATGAGAATACTGATTTTTCTAATGATTAGCTTAGTAGGTGTTTCAATTTGGGGGTTGAAAATGGGGTGATTTGGTATGTGTGTTTAAAAAGTGCTTGAAAGCGTAGGGGGGGGGTATAGGCTGGGATGCCACTAACTGGGCGGGAGAGGCTTGCTCTAACTGACAAGTTGTCGTACATCGTCACCCATTCCGATGGAACGAAGGAGAAGAAGACCAAATTCCGTGTGTGGCGCAACTATGGAAACGCTGCGCACGCCTCGTGGACGCGTTGGTTCATGGGTCAAGAACAGGCATACCGTGTTTTCTCCACCGACAATGAAGAGAAGTTGGGAGATGGACTGGGTTCTTCGACGTCATATCCTACTTCGGAAAGGAATTGCCAAAGTGGGGGAACGTTTGCCAATACCGACCAATGCTGGAAGCCACGTTCCTAAAGTTCGTCAGGGAGAATATGACTTCTCACATGACGGGCCTGAACAGGAAGAGAAGCGGCGCAGTCAAGTACATGGAAGTTCCCAGCAGGACCGTCAGGGACATCATGGGCAGACTGGAGTACTCGAACCCGTTCATCAATATCGAGGAAGCCGGTCCATCAGGCCGAAAGAGGAAAGCAGGCGAGTCCGATGAGGACGAGGCTGATCGTGGTCGTGAACCCGATCATGCCGAGGAGCCTGAAGCCAAACAATCGAGAGTCGAGGACATCGCCTCAAGACGAGCAGAACTGTTGCGGATGTTTGAGGACCTTTGCGATCGCGCTGCAAACTTTGCATGAAGCGCGGGAAAGAATCCCATGAAGGGACATAAGACTGAGTCTGACTCGGCACGTGGCAAGATCACAATGCTGTTTCTTCCAGAAGGACATCCCTCATCCGATGAAGACATCGAAATGGAGGTTCCTGATGATGATGAAGAGATGGCTCCGATGTCCAGCGAACCTCATGCGGAGGAGCCGATCTTCTATCCGAGGGAGGAGTTCCACAAGTACAACTACGTCGTGAACCTCTCCAAGATGGCTGATTTGGCAGAAGGAGGAGAACTCCATGTTGGTCAACTTGACCTACGCACGAATCCGAACGGAACCATGAAGGAGTACAACCACATGCTCGATTTGTTTGGTGGAGCAAGCCCCTCTGTGATTCCTCAACCCGGTGATGAGGCAGTTTGCGAAGGGATACAAGGATATTCATGTATGACCAGCACGCTGCCAAAGGGATTACACTTGGAAGTCATGAACATGCAGAACAGAGACACAAGTTTTCCCTATTGGCCGTACAGTGAGCACACAGCGTTTGGATCTAACATTCACCACCAAGACTTGTCCCTTACGTCAAAAGCACTGGTGAAGATCCTACGACACCAAATCGGCCAAAAGTGGGGAACCCTATTCCTTGCAATGGCGGAGGATGGGTGAACATCGACCACATCCTGAGTCGCGAGAGCGCGTTCCCGCAGGATCGGTGCAAGAAGAGCAACAAATTCCAAATGATCGCCGAGTGCATCAGATCGGAGGATCGGAAAGCACGAAAGCCGAGACTGCAGATCCTTGCTGCGAAGTTTGATCAGGAGATCGACATGGAGACGATGGCGGGTCTCATAGCGGCTGGATGGGCGAAGAACGACATTGACTGGATTCGTCGCGAGCATGGCGGATGGTGGCAACCATGGTGCATTGGAGCGTCATCAGGGCATTCGGATTTCGGATTCGCTCGTCCTGCTGAACGTTGCAACATATAGTTCCCGAACATGTCCGATCGCTTGGGCGGAGCATTTCACGTGACAAAGCCATCAGCCCTGGAAGGTATCATTTTGAGAGTAATCGTTCCTGGCGGCAATGACAGTGCGCGGAGGTTGGCAGTACACTTCGGAGTGTTTGCACCTTGGGAGAGCAAGAACATCTCGACGACCAAGACTGCAATGCACAACGTCAAAGAGGGGGATGACCTCATCGCCATCTACGTGCCAACAAGGAAGTTGTCCGTGTACCAGTCAGGGGTCACATCGGGAGGAACGATCGTTGCCTTCGAGACCATTCCCTTCAAAGAGATAAGGGCAATCTGGAGATTCAAGCCAACGAAGAAAGGACCTGTGAAAGAGGTTAGGCGGATCTACTCCCGCGCCGTCGGGAGCCAGATCTGTCCAGGATTCAAGGACTTGGAAGCCTCAACAGTTTCCTGGATGATGAAGACTCTGCGGATGCCGACATCCTGAAGAAGATGGTCGTCGATGCGTGCATCAACGTCGGAGTGCCCGAGGCCTTGAACAAATCGTTGGTAGAGATCAGGGATTTGCTCAGCAGATTCATTGTATACCGCGAGGACAATCCATCAAGTATTTCCAACAGAGTATGCCCAGCATGCGCTATCATTTTTCCAAGGGGATTTTGCTATTGCACGGCGTGCGAATGTGAGTTCATTTCCACCGGCAAGTTCGTGATCCATGTGGACGACGACGAGCCCAAACCATCCGACACCACCAATGTGACGGAGGAAGTGAAACAAGCTCAGCGAGAAGCAAAGGAAGATGCTGAGCGATTCGTCGCCGAAGAAGAACGACCCGTCACCTATGAGATGAGTGAGGAACGATCTGCAGGCAGATCGTACATCCCGTCGGATATCGGGACGGACATCGACGATGAAGATGCGGGAGTTTGTCCGGACAACCCAGAGGAGGATGCGGACGCAATTCATCTCCTGCAAGTCAAGGCCATCTGCGTTGACGAAGCCGGCGAGACATCATACCTCTCTGGATTCATTGGCATCGTGCTTTTCAAAGTGTGGAAGGTATTTGCCAACAACGAGGCAGATGTGGTCAAGGAGCCTGGCAAAGGTGGCGGACTCTACTGTCCCTACATCTCGATCAACGGGAGGGACGATTGGATTTTCAAAGAAGTCGATGAACAGAACATTCCAATCCCGCCCACCTATGAAGAGGTCACTGCCGCTCCTAAGTTGAGAAATGTGAGGTTCAAAAGCGCAAACCACAGGGACGAAGAAATGTTCTTTTGGCTCCTGAAGCTGAGGGGGCTACACATCATGTACCGGATTTGGACCGCCTGCAATATACTTGGTATCAAAGCAGAGCAATTCAGAGGTGTCAGCCACCAGAAGGACATTGCCTTTGTCAGCGACACGATATTCCGATGCATCGCCCTTGGCCTCAATTGCGATTACATGACCTTCTACCGAACAGATGTGAACATTGGACGCAAGTTCTGGAAACTTGAACTTGGCGCCATCATTTGCATTCAAAGCGTCAAAGAGGTCGACACTCCTCTTATCCAATGGTGCTTTTCTCGCAATATACATCTACCCTCGCGCAAAAACGAGAAGATCAATCGGACCGAGGAGACACCACATTCTCTGTTAGAAAGGTTCCGGTCGAGGGCGAGTAGAAAGGCCATCGCAGAATCATCACACTGGTCAAGCATTTTCTTTACGATTTCTTCTACGTGGGGGATCAACTGGAATTTGCATTTACACACAATGGGATCGTGATACTCATCGTGCATGGTATCATGGCCAGCCCTTGTGGTACTCGTCTTGCACGGTGCATGAGACTTGCATTTATCACCACAGAATGTTTTCTTGTTTCCGTACAGTTTCGTCATCGGCGACTACTATTCTGGAGATGCCAGGTATTTGGTGGTCAACGATTATTTGATGCTACAGTTATTACTGGTTACAAATTGGTGATGGACTATGTCATGGATATTCGTTTTCTACAGACTGCTCTGGATCTGTACAATTACCTTATGGATAGGCTGCATGTGCACCATTGCGCATGAGGTCCGGTAAGAGACCTGTAGCATTCTCATTTCATGTTAAGTTACAGAACCTGGTCAAACTCGTGCAGAGACGTTTCACTGAATTAAAAAAAAGAGAAGCCGTGGGTCCATGCGTGTCGGCATGAGTTTGTGATTGGTTCCCGACTCAGGGATGAACCCAAGCCCGGGATGGGGGATGCTAAGAATCTCCGAGCCGCAGGCTAAAACATCCTCAGGCCAGGTTCTGAGGGTCACCCTGTTACTTCCACTTGTTTAAGGTCCTAAACCTTTGAGGGAATTGTGTTTTGTGTGCAGCCGGCATGTGCGTGCGAATGCATTTGGCTCAAGACCTTGATCAAAGGAAGTTTAGAAGGAACTTCTGTGTTACGGCAACTAATTGAAAGCTAGCTCTCTCAGACAAATGACAAGAGAAGGAATAAGCCCGCGAGAAAAAATGCGCGCGCGTGTGGCAGGGGAAGAGAAAGTCGCAAAAAAACGTGGCCCTGTGCGTGAATCGGCGTTTTCGGAGACGAGAAAGTCGCAAAAATCGTGGCGCTGTGCGTGAATTGGCGTCTCCGGAGACGCGAAAGCTAGCCTGTCCGCGGCCTCTGGTCGGAGCGGGCTCGGCGCATGTTCGGAGCGGTCTCGGGCTGCGTTCGGCGCCGGGCGCATTGGCACGGCAACGCAGAGGTTTCGCAAGGATTGAATTGAGTGGCAGGCGCAGCACTTTCGCAATTTCAAGTTTTCCCATGGCTTGAAATGCGTGGCAGGCGCAGCACTTTCGAAAGGTCACGTACAGATTTCGTGGCAGGTGCAGCACTTCCGCAAGGTCAAGTGCAGAATTCGTGGCATGTGCAGAATTCGTGGCAGGCGCAGCACTTTCGCAAGGTCAAATTCAGAATTCGTGGCAGGTGCAGCACTTTCGCAAGGTCAAGTGCATAATTCGTGGCAGGCGCATCACTTTCGCAAGGTCAAGTGCAGAATTCGTGGCAGGTGCAGCACTTTCGCAGGGTCAAGTAAAGATTTCGTGGCACGCGCAGAACTTTCGCAAGGCCAACTTTCGCAGCCGGGGCTCGAGAATCGTAACTTTTAAGTACGAAAATAGTACGCGAAGTCCACTTTCGCAGCCGGGGCTCGAACATCTCAACTTTTAAGCACGAAGTAGTACGCGAAGTCCACTTTCGCAGCTGGGGCTCCAAAATCGCAACTTTTAAGTACGAAAGTAGAACGTGAAGTCCACTTTCGCAGCGGGCTTGAAAATCGCAACTTTTAAGTACGAAAGTAGTACGTGAAGTCCACTTTCGAAAATCACAACTTTTAAGTACGAAAGTAGTACGCGAAGTCAACTTTCGCAGCTGGGTCTCCAAAATCGCAACTTTTTTGTAAAGAAGTAGTACGTGAAGTCCACTTCCGCAGCTGGGGCTGGAAAATCAGAACCTTTAAGTACGAAAGTAGTACGTGAAGTCCACTTTCGCAACTGGGGCTCGAAAATCGCAACGTTTAAGTACGAAAGTAGTACGCGAAGTCAACTTTCGGGGCTTGAAAATCGCAACTTTTAAGTGCAGATATGATATAGATGGAGAGATAGATAGATGGATAGATAGATAGATAGAAAGAGATAGAGAAAGAGACAGAGAGATAGATAGATAGAAAGAAAGAGAGATAGAGAGATAGATAGATAGAAAGAAAGAGAGATAGAGACATAGATAGATAGATAGGTAGATAAATAGAGAGGTAAATAGAAAGAAAGAGAGATAGATAGATAGATAGATAGATAGATAGATAGATAGGTAGATAGAGAGAGATGGATAGATAGAGAGATCGAAAGATTGGAAGATATATAGATAGATAGAAATATAGATAGAGAGATAGAGAGATAGAGAGATAGAGAGATGGATAAATGCTGAGATAGAGAGATAGATAGATAGATAGATAGATAGATAGATAGATAGATAGAGAGATAGAGAGATAGACAAATAGAGAGAGAGAGAGAGAGAGAGAGAGAGAGAGATAGATAGATAGATGGATACGCGGGAGATAGATGGAGAGATAGATAGATAGATAGATAGATAGAGATAGAGAAAGAGATAGAGAGATAGAAAGGAAGAGAGATAGAGAGATAGAAAGAAAGAAAGAAAGAGAGATAGAGAGATAAATGGATAGATAGGTAAACAAACAGAAGATAGATAGACAGATAAACAGATAGATAGATAAAGAGATAGATAGATAAATATATAGAAAAAGAGATAGATAGATAGATAAATAGATAGATAGGTAGATGGATAGAGAAATAGATAGATAGAGAGATACATAGATAGAGAGGTAAATAGATAGATAGATAGATAGACAGATAGAGAGAGAGAGATAGAGGGATAGATAGAGAAATGGATAGATAGGGAGATAGGTAGATATATATAGACAGAGAGATAGAGGGATATATAGATAGATAACACGAGAGATAGATAGATATGTAGTTAGGTAGATAGATAGGTAGAAAAAGATAGATAGACAAGCAAACGAAAGAAAGAAAGAAAAGACAGATAGAAAGGAAAGAAGGGAGGAAAGAAAGGAAGAAAGGAAGAATGGCGGAGAAAAAAGAAACAATGAAAAGGAAAAGGGAGAGAAAAAGAGGCAAGAAGAGAAAGAGAAAGAGAACTATAGTTTTTATATTTTTGAAACTTCCGCCCACCGGCTTCGCCGGCTCTACTGGTAATAGAATCGAGGCAAACATCCAACACACAGCTGTGAAGCAAAACAAAAGGGTTCGTATTCCGCGGTCGCATCGAGTCGTGAGACGGCGCAGATCATTTACCTTACAACCCCCTTTTACCACGACCACTACTATACGACTTTCTGTCGAGGGTATTGGTCACCCCACGGGAGCCGAACCTCAACTGCCTTGTCATTTGACTACGTGGTTGATCCGCCTCCTGGCACTTTGTTTGCTTTCTAGCTTTTGAGGCTAAAAGTCGCGTGGTGTTGGCAGGGCTGTTGGTATTTAAAGCGGCTGCTGTCCGCCGAGTGGTTTGGAGTTTTCAGTGATGCGGGGGTGTCCGTGATGATTTGGGATGTGCAGGGGTATGAAGATGCATAAAGGTCATAAAGCCCGGTTCGTGCCCAGGCTTGGTCTTTCATGGGAGCATGGCTTCAGAGTTGAAAGTCGTGTTGATGAACTTGGTGCAGAGAATGACCAGGGACATGTACAAAGTCATTTCGGCGCGTGTTTCTCATTGTTTTCATTTGGGCTTGCAACATGTTCCAACATGTTCCAACTTACTGTAGTGCTTAGGTCAGGATTCGTTGCATACTTATAATAAGCTGCTTGCCCTGCCTGCCTTTCGTCCACCTTCTCTTCATTCTGGCAGTACCTCATGTATTGAGTTTCTGTGTCTCCGCATTTGGCGCAGCAATAAAACTGACGGTACTTTTTGAGCAGGTTGTTTGCTCTTGGTTTCTTCTGGCATTGTAAGCGCGCAGCACAAAGTAAGAAAAGGTAGCTCCACCTTCCACAGGTGCGTGACAACCAGATATTTTTTCAGAGAAAAGCGTACACCATATTCGTCGCTTGTCAAGGAGGTCCAGCTAATGTTTGCGCACAAACCGCAAGAGACAAATCAAACTGTGGAACCTTTGGCAGCATAGCGCCGCAATCTAAACTTTGCTGAGCATCATAGAAGATCACAGCTGCTTTCTATTATGTTGATTGCCGATTGGTTCCTACTAGCTGAAGTGAAGAGGTTGTTGCATCATGCTAAGAATCTCCGGGCCGCAGGCCAAAATCCCAAGGGCAGGTTCTGAGGGTCGCCCTGTTCTCTTCCCCTTCCTTAAGGTCCCTCGAACCTTTGTGGGGATGTTGTTGTGTGAACAGCCGACGCATGCATATGGATGCTTTGGCTCAAGACTAATATCCAACGGAACGCTGTAAAGATAAAAAAGGACCGTGATCCGCTGTCGCAGGTAGTTGTGAGACAACGCAGACCATATTATCCTTACACCCCCTATTTACACCGACCCCTGCTACACGGCTTTAACCCCAACTGCCTTGTCACTGACTTCGTGGTTGGCTCGCCTCCTGGCGGAGTGGTCCCAGCGGAGGACTGCAACTGCAGAACTATACAACCCTGTTGCATCATACTTACAGCCTTACAATGGATTCTTCCGGAAGCCCAGGAACTGCAACCTTCGGCAACGACAGTTCCAGTGGTTCAACAGCTATGTTTGCTGCACCGGCAATTGCGGATTCTCCGGATACGCAACAAAGTGCAAGTTCTGGTATTAGCCACGACAACTCACAGTCCTCCTGGAAAGAAGTTGGTCACAATGTGTGGTCCAGACAAAAAAAACGTCATCGGCTTCACTATCCACACCGAGAAGGAGCGCGAAGGCCGTCATGAGTCCTGTGAGAAAGGAGAAAGGGCGATCGAAGTCGCCCACAGGCTCAAATCCGTCAAAGATCAACCAAGAGAACAAGACCCTCAGGCAGGAAGTGGAAGAGGCTACGCGCAATTTGGCTATGCTACAGGAGTCATATGAACGTGACGACCATGGCAATGTTACGCGCATTCAGGAACTTGAGCGGAGAGCTGGTATTTCGGAACAGCAAGTAGCTCACATCCTCAAAAGATCCGACGAACAACTTCAAGAAGCTGCTCAACACAATTCAACGTGGGAAGACACAACTATCCGAAGATCAAGCGCACCATCTTGTAAAGATCTACGGAGAGTGTCAAGAAGAAGCCCGTCATAAAGTCCTCGAGTACGAGAAGCGACACCATGAGATGGTCGCAACCGTTGATTTTCTTGAACATCGAATCAGATGCGAGGAGGAAAACTCATTGGTTAGCAAAAACAGAGCTGAGCAAAAAAAGAGAAGCGCTTCTTCTGAGATAGCACAATATCAGTCAATGATCAACTCCTACCAGACGAAGATTAATACGGACTCGCAGAACGAGGAGAAGAACACGATTCGTGGCTTGCGCGAGAGACTGGAAACAGCATTGATGCCACAACCAACAATGGCGATTGACGACGAGCCACAAAGTGCATTGGCAAGCAAAGCGAACGACGCCATCAGGTACGCGGTACGCTGAACAGGAAGCCCACTGCGCACGGATTGCTGTGAACGAAAGGGATGAGTTGCATCTGATCGGCCAACGTGCAGCGCAGGAACGTGACGCGAAGATGAATGAGGAGATCAAGATTGCAAGAGATCGAGCTCATAAAGGAAATGCACTACATGAAAGAGTTACACAGAGGGATCAAGAGTTCGACGACGTGATTCGCAAACTCGCTGCACCAAGGCAAAAGGCCAACGATGCGCAATCTGGTTACCTCAATCAAATCGCTGCAATGGCTGGGGAAATTGAGGAGGCGCGGCTCGAGATCAAGATCCAAGAGGGATTTGTTTATCAACTGGCAGAGACGAACAGGGAGCTTGAGAGTGAGAACAACACGCACGACATCGTGGGGGCGGACTCCAATGATCGTGGACGAGCTCTACAGAGGGGTGATTCTGATAGGACTAGTAAACGTCATAATTCGAAGACCCGTAAGAGTAATACCACGGATTGACCTCAACAACATGGTCAGGTAATGCTCTATCAGGCTAAACTGGCAACGTCTTGTTCTAGTGTACAGGCACCGAACGTTCCAAAACCAATTGATTCTAGCCTTGGACCGGGTTCTGTTTTGTTTCCTGTTTACCAAGATCCAATGATACAGGCTCATATCGACCAACTCCACGAGGCAGTAGGATCTATTCCAAATGTTACATGTGGTTCAGCAATCATGGAGGTGGTGGTCACGGAGATGGCGGTCCGCCTGGTCTTGGTTATCACAATACAGATGGTAATGCGAGGGGCCAAGCCTGGCGCAGTCACAGCAGGAGGACCGAATCCACCTGATCCACCTGATGACGATGGCGACGAGGACGACGAGGAGGAGCCATCCGATGAGGAAGATGATGACCGTCATCGCAACAGGAGATCATCACGAAGAAGGAGGTCGAGAGATTGTCGGAGCAACAACAATGATCGACCAAGGATATCACGGAAGGAAGCTGAGAAGGCCAACGTACCTCCATGGCAGAAGATCACGAAGCTAAATAAATGGAAGATGGCACTCACGATGAACATCACCGGCGTATCAGCCGACCCTGATACCGAAGCGTGGATGTCGTGGTTGGCATGTGCTTACATGGTAAACCCTGACCTTGACTTTTTGGCAGATTCGGGAGGCGAACGATTTGCAATGATGGATATCAAGCTGGCCCTGTCACTTCAGATGATGCTCAGAAGCACACCTGATGATGCGAAGGACGTGGTACATGATATACAACTGCACGCCGAACGACGTCAGAGAGAAAACGCGCTGATCAAAGGAAGAGAGATTATCGCTGTCGTCCTACAGTCTGTCAGGTCAAGTGACAGATCAGATATGGTATTCACCATTGAACACTTGATCAGACTGGAGTACCCCGGGGACAAGAACGTGTCCGTGTTCCGCAACAAGTGGTATGATATCTTGCTCAACCTGAGGAAGGAGGATACACCCAGAGAAATCGCGCTACGGGATATCCTATATCACAAGATCAAAGGAAGCAGGAAGCTGGAGTTTGGTCTTAATACCTATGCGCGGTTGCCGGATGCACACCCCGACAAAACCTACCGATTCCTCTTGGGATTGATTGATCGACAACTTCGGACTGATTGCGAAGACTATGTGTACGACATGAAAGAGAAGTCGGTCAAGAACTTGCTGAACGGCAACAAGAATGCGGCACCAGCAGAGCCCAAGCGAGGAAAGGGAGACAAGAAGGGTGAAAACTGAAATACAGCGGCACCAGTGCTACCCAAAGCCAAAGCAAAAGATCACGACAAGAAGGGCAAAGGAAAAGGAAAGTGGAAAAGCATGAGCCCCGAAGTGAAGAAGGAATGGCCATGTGTTTTCCATCACACGAAAGAGGATGTCTCAAAGGCAAAGATTGTCCATATTCCCACAATCCCAAGCACAAGCGCAAACTGGACAACGAGAAAGGTAAGGGCAAAGGCGGCGGTAAAGCACCAAGGACTCCTTCACCAAAGGGGGACGGGGTCTGCTACGCATGGAGAGAAGGAAAGTGCACAAAAGGGGATCAATGCAAATACAAACATTCAGAAGCAGCAACCCCCAAGGCATCCGCTCCAGCACCGAACGCCAAGGAACAAGCAAAGGCAAAAGCCAAGCCCAAAGCAGCAGCTCCAGCAATTGTGCGGAAGAACCGCAACTTCGGAAGCTAAGAAGGACAACAAGAATGCTGAAGAGAGTGAAGCTGAGGTCGAGACTGTGTATCACGACCGTGATGCAGAAGACGCAACGAGCGAATCTTCCCGATGGTCAGGTGAAACTGAGATACCCGAGAAGCACGTATGGTTTCAAGAGATACTTGACAATGACGTGAGCCAGGAGGTGGAGTACCTTAAGAATGAGGACGAACAGTGGCGGATCAATTCGTGGTGGTATAAAGGAAGTCATGAGGACAAGTCCCAAGCGACCACGAAGCCGATCGACGCCAAGACGTTCAAGACATATGATCATCGACGGCGCCTGGCGTATAGTCACAAGAAAGCATCAGAGCTGAGATTATGAGCGAGGCGGCCAATGACATATATCGTACTCATAAGATGCCAATGAACAAGGAGCGAACCTTCACTTTCGAACACGACAAGGAGGATGACGAGATTACGGAAGGAGCCGTGCAATGGAAGAGGAAGCACGGACAACCTATCAGTCTCTTCGCCCTGTCTGCGAACCAATGCAAGGGAGTAAACTGGCTGATGGACACAGGGCGCGGTCATGACTTGATCGGCAGATCCAAGGCGACCTCCCTCGGTGTTGACATCGTTCAGGACAAGGACGAGATTGTCTTCCAAACGGCAAATGGTACTACGTCCACTTCGGATTCTAGCAAGTACTACGTGAATGAGCTGAAGGAAACAGTCCAACCCTTTGTTCTAGAAGAGACGCCGACGGTATTATCTATTGGTCGACGATGTGTGAAGATGGGACACTCTTTTCACTGGGTTTGTGGGAAGTTGCCGTTCATGATAACACCTGAGAAGGAGATGGTTCATCTGCACGTCAAGGATGATATTCCCTATTTGGTTGGAGATCGGAACGCAAGGAGCAATCGTCATCGACCCGTATCTGAAGACATCATAGAGCACTTGAAGATGCTCAAGGAAGTCATGCTGATCGGGACGGCGATGAGGGAGGAATAGCAGAAGCAGACGAAGAAGTCGGAGAACCCCAACATGCACTTGCTGGGGAGGAGGACGGCGTTGAAGCCGTAGATTTCGGCCCGCCTGGCGGAGCAGGACCTGCTCCACCCAGAGTCGAAGAACCTGGCGAAGTGGCTTGTGGACGTGGGCCCGAGCCGGGTGAAGACGAAGCTGAGGATGAAGATGAAGATGCAGATCCTGAAGCAGGTATAGAAGTCGACATCTACGAAGGTGCATCCATCAAGAAGAGAATTTGTACGTTGAAGGACGATGCCAACACATTGACACAGCACAGGTATCGAAACCCGTTCTGCGAGTCATGCGTGAAGGCGAAGATGAGGCACTTCAGATCCAAGTCCGGTGCATTTCAACGTGAAGTCAAGATGTTCGGTGACTTGATTACTTTCGATCTGGTTGAAGCTGCAGGAGATGCTGAGAACAACGAGAAGTATGTCATGATCATTCGAGACATATACACGGGCATCATCATGGGCTATCCAATTGGTCGCAAGAATACCGTCACGGTGATCAACAGTGTCAAACATTTTGCTGGTAGACGCAAGATCAAAGAAGTCTACTCGGACGACGCGCCGGAGTTTATCAATGCGTGTTCTGAACTGAAGATACCTCATGATTTATCGCTTCCGGGCAAGAAGCAGAACAATTCGCTTGCTGAACGCGCGAACCAGTTCATCGTGGATCAAACCACTGCATGTCTTGTTTATGCAATCACTGCATTATGTCACCTGATGAGAGTCGAAGAGATCAATGGTTCGAGCGCATGGTTTCGGTTGCATGGTGAACATTTCAAGGGTGAAAAGATCCCATTTGGCGCATTGGTTGAATTTAAACCGAGCGATGCGAGAGGTGACAAAAGAGAGAAGTTCGAACCGAAGGGAGAAACCGGTATTTTCGCTGGTTATATCCTGAGTTCTGGTCTTCACTGGGCACGCAAGTATCGAGCCTGGACTCTCACAAGCTTCGCCGGCGCTGACCTTTCTATAAGGAGGGAGGCGAAAATACCTCGACTACGCCAGCCACATCAGACCGAAAGGATCGTGTTAAAGGTACCAATATCTTTGTCCCGTTCAAGAGAAGTACAAGCAAAGAAATGAAACTCTTGAAGGAGTATTCATCTGGAACAAACAGTTGAGGATGAAGACCCCAATCCCACTCTCTTGCAGGATATAGATCAGGGACAACTCGATGAGATCGAGGTGATCGCTGGGACCATGCGAAGTCGTCAAGCCGGGGAGTCCGGAGGACAAAGGCGCTGTTGATGATGTAGCTGACCTACCCCATGTGTCCACAGGGAAAGCAACAGATGGTATCATATACAGGAAGGATCTTGGCAAGACGGTCAAGCTTGATGTTCGTGGGAGACCCTATCCAGTCGGCGCAGATGGATTCAGAACGATGAAGACAACCCGACCGGCAGGATTCACACCTGAAGAATGGGCAACACTACGAAATGCGATTGATGTCGATGAGGAAGGCATGATTCATCCAAAGAAGAAGGGTGGCACTGGCAGTTCGAAGGATGCCACGCCTGCAGAAAGTACAAAGGTCAACGCTCCGAGCGCGAAAAGAATAAAGGCAATGCTCAAAGAACAATGGGGTGGTGACCAATGGATGTGCAACTGGGGCATACGGAAGAATACAAACAAGGTCAAGAACCCGGTTGAGGGGAGGACCTGGATTGGATGAGGATTATTGTCAATCCGGTCAACGGGTCAGTTTTGTGCATGAACTCCAAACGTCTTCAAGATGCGAGCAATGTGATGTTGGACGAGGTTTATGGGATCATGGAAGTTCACTCCAAGGGAAGGTCTTGCATCTATCCCAAAGAACAACCATGATGGGGGCCTGCCGGAGAACATTGACGATTCTTGTTCAGAAAGCACCATGACGGGAGGAAATGTATCCGAATGCACGGATGAACTGGCATATATGTATGAATGGGAAGACATGGCAGCACATGATTTACCAAGGCGATGGACTCTATGAAGAAGGAATGGAAAGGTCCTATTGACCAAGGAGTTTTCCATCTATCTGTAATCCGCGAGCACCATGATGTTCGCGAGGCAAAACAGAAGAACGAAGAAGTGCGCATGGCCAAGGCGCACGGTATTATAGTTGAGAAACATTCCCAGCTTTCGGAAGAAGACCCACGCAGAAAATACAAAGGTCGTGGGGTAGTGCTTGGGAACCAGATTAAGAACCAGACGTTGGACGCGGCATTGCTTCAAGATCTGGGGAATTCTCCTGCAACTTTCGAAGCCTCCAGATGGGGGTTGCCTTGATGGGTGGGATGCGCAGATGGCTGATGCAGCGCAGGCATACCACGCTGCAGGGTACGCCTTGTTGGATCGAGCTTCCATCTGAAACCGTTCCTGAGGACGAAAAAGAACGATGGAATCATTTGGTGAAGGCTTTGTACGGTCATCCTGATGCTGGTACGTTTTGGGAACAGCACTGCGATGAGTCAGTGCGCGCAATGGGTTTTGAGCCGGTTGGTGAAGAATGGCCTTCTGTCTATACCCATCCCGAACTACAATTGGTTCTTGTGGTCTATGTGGATGACTTCAAAATGGCTGGCCCAAAGAACAACCTCAAGAAGGGTTGGGAATTGCTTTGTGAGAAGTGGATTTATATCTGGGATGCAATCAGTCCAAAGCTTCTGTGGTTCTCGGCAACGGCCATACGGTCACCACTGTGACGTACGACATGGAGCAGTTCCTGCGCTCTTGTGTCGATCGCTACCTCGAAGTAGCAGGCAACGTTGAGTTGAAGAAGGTTCCCACGCCTGGTCCCCATGAGGAGACGAAGGATCACCCGTCAAGGGCCTCCGATCCAGACCGGACCGTCGGTCGAATGCAATTGGTGTGGAAACAGAGTTCCCGCGAAAGGCTATGAAACTCCATCACGCCAATCAGGAGGGACTTCGGAAGGAGCTCATCCGGAGCCTGTTCGTGGACAACTTGCACCTCATGCAGCAAGTGTGCTCATGAAAATACGATATGGTGCTAGGATAGCACGTTTTGACGTGCTTAGGCAGGTCAACCGTCTAGCGAGGAATATCACGAGGTGGACAACTGACGACGATCAGAAACTTCATCGCTTGATGTGCTACATTCATCACTGATCGGCTGGGTTGGTGATTCAGTCGACAATATGTACTTGGCAGTTTATGCTGATGCTGACTTTTCTGGGTGCGACGATTTTTTGAGGTCGACATCTGGCGGTCACATGAACCTACAAGGTCCTAATACAAGATTTCCGTTGTCCGGAAGCTCCAAGCAACAGGGATGTGTGAGGCTCAAATCGTCGCTGCCGATGTTGCAATGAGAGCTACGGGCACGCCTGCGCTCAGATTGATGGAGCGTATTTTGGGGAAAGAGCCGAAGTTCGTTTTCTTTGACGACAACAAGGCCATGGAAGAACCCTACTATGAGGCATCTGGAACGAAGTCACGGTGTTGCTGTCACATGGATGCATGATATGTTCGAGCGGGACTACGTGTACTTGGCCTATGAGGTCACCGACCGTATGGCTGCTGACATATATACCAAGTTCAGCGATTCCAGAAAATGGAAATATGCAGATTGGATTGCTTGAGCCGGAAATGTTGACTGACCCGGAAACCCTCAAGATGGTCACATTTTGTTTTGACCCCCAGAAGGGAACCGTACAGGCGGCCACTGGTTCGAACTTTTCCGTACACGAAGGTACCGATTATGCCTCCCAATCTTTGGTGGCAAGGGTTATCATCCAAGGAAGGACTTCATGATCGCGGCAAAGGTTCCGAAGCTCATGCGGCGCCAACCGCCACCTTGAGTACAGCGCCCTATCGGTACACGGTGGTTGCGTTCCACTTGGTTTCTGTGCGGTGGATCATGGGAGGAAGTTGAGGATCGTATTGAACCCGCTTTGCAACGGGAGCGCATCGACAAATACGTTGAGCGTGCGGTATGGCAGTTCCACCCTGTTCAGCCTGCTGCACCCGCAGCCAAGGTTCTCGAGCCTAGGCAACACTTCGGGCGGGATGATTCCTTTCAGCTTTTCATTCAGGAGGTCGATGGCAAAGACATCCTGGATACGCCTCTCAATTGCCTACCCGCACGCGTTCTGCGGTGTTTCAAAGTTATGATGCGTCGTACGCATGCACATCACCGCGAACCCATCGTTTCTTTGTCCCATATAGGATTGCTGATGGCAACCATTTGCAACCTGGTCCTAATGCAAATATCACTTTTCGTTTCGTGAGTCACACTGGTACAGTACTTGGCCTGCCTGGCTATGCTAATGTACCTGGTTTGACTACTGGCGCAGAGGTCACCCTCATGGCACTGGACCCCAACAAACCTACGGTCGTCACGGCGTGTTCCCGCACAACTGGTTTACTGCGCTTGCGCAACGCTGGCACGCACAGGTTGTTACGATCACGCTTGAGGATGACCGGCTATCCCAGTACGGGGAGAAGCCAAGCACGCCATCACCAAAACGAGTGACATGTTATTTTTTGCTGGACCTTGCACGGGAGGATCATCATGGGCGAGATTGAACATAACACGGGGACCAACAACAAGCAAACTCATTCAAAACAAACAGCTTGAATTTTGGAAGTTGTTCAAAGTGTTTTCCCAATTGAAGCGGCGTGCCGAATCCAAGAAAGCCGCCATACTCTTTGAGCTTCCGAAAAGCTGTGAGTACGGGAATGACGAGAGGTTGAAGAAGCAGATCAAGAACGGAGAATCGCATGAATTTGACGGGTGTAGGTACGGTTTGAAGCAAAGGTGCGCCAAGACACCCCTGCAGATTAGGAAACCCTGGCGTGTCATTGCTTGGAACTTTGACCTGGGGGAATCCCTTTCTAAGAAGTGCAATGGTAACCACTGTCACGGACCTTGCGCTGGTAGGGAAACCAAGGATACCCAACTGCACACTTCATTAATTGTAAATGTTATTCTGCGACGTTTTGCTGCTCGAGCCAAGTGTTCGCGACATCATGGAGTGAACCTGGCTTCGCCTTGCATATTCAAAGGTTTCGCCGAGAAGAAGAAGAGACTGCAAGGTGAAAGATCTTCTACCTCCACATCACCATCTATCCCTCGTATTTGCTGTCATTTTTGCTATGGACTACCTGAAGAAGGGTGGAGGGCGTGTGCCCCACCTGGAACAGGGAGCTTGGGTGTGATTGGATCATTTCTGCGGCGGTGCAATTGCATATTCCTTTGTCTACGACTTTGCTGGGTCGCGGAGGAGTACATCTTCAAGATGGGGGATGACTTCATCAACTTGGAAGAGTACATGTTTGTTTCTCCATCGAAGGCTAGACACGGGGCTATCTATTGTGCGTCACTGGTTGAGAAGTATGTGACGGGGTCACAAGGATTGATGAAGACTGTTTGGAGGCAAATGCAGCCCCATGGATTTTAGAAGCTGGTGTACCTGCGATGTATGCTACATCCGCGTATTTCTCCATGAAGACCATAAAAGTTGCGAAGGGCGCTGGGTACTCAGTGACATGGTGCATCGAGTTCTTGAGGGTCATCATGAACCACCTCTCCCAACAGGAACGCCTGATGAAATGGAGTGAATTCTGCGGAAGAGGGAGAAGACTGGAGCAAATGCTCGCCGTCGTAGCCTCTGAGAACTCAATGAAGGAGAAGGCTGCGCCTATTCTCAAGCACTTCATCGACCCCGAGATCGTGAAGGTCATCGTGAACATTTGGGAATTGATGACTGCGCTCACGAAGGACATCGACGGACAGCCTGGCACAAACATCGTCAAGGAAGACCAAACCGTCGGAGATGTGTACCGGTACTTCCACGAACGTCAAGGAGCATTGCGATTGCGCGCAGAACATTCGTCAACGACGCTATGGCTGGAGAAGAGCGAGAAAAGATTTACCACATTTCGGGACGCATCTTGGGTTCAAGCCTACTGCGCGCCGAAAGCAAGGGTATGCACTGTGGTGAACGGCATCTTGGACAAGGATGATGTCAAGAGGAACATCGAGTGCGTGCAGAAGCACCGAGACTTGCTCGCCGTCTCCGCCAAGCATGTAGCGTTTGCACCAAGAACATCTTGGAGATGACGATTGCTGGGAAAGTCCAACAATTGTCCAGTATTCCCAACGCTCTCATGGCTGCTTCTATTGCAATGGGCTGTGTTCTATTCCTGCATGCAAGATTTTCGGAGGTACAGATCGAGAGAGAGAAGGGAGCACGTTGGTGGCGATATGGCTATTGTCAAGGAAGTTGAGTCCCAACTCAATATCATCAACAAAGCATTCCCTGTCATGGTAAAGGCGTGGGAATCGAAGCTTCCGGCCATCAACGTGTACGCCATCTCTGTTGCACCACGAGGCGAGGATCGGGCAAAAGAAGTCGCGAATCTCTTGACGTGGGAATCATTCATCGTGGTTCAGGAAAACCAAAACACGGATATTCAGCAACAGCGGGCCTTCATCAACAGTCTGTTGTACTCCAAGGATGACGTCAAGTTCATTGATATCGTCAATGAGGACTTCGGCGAGGAGGAGACCCCAGCATGGTGGAGGATTTCGGGAGGAGCGCACGCCGCCCCAAAGCCCAAACCGATGCCAAGACCGAGTGCCGGCAGCGAGCAGCAAGGTGTTCCACCAAGTGCGAGCTCAAGCAGCGGTACCACAGGTCGTGCACCGTGGTGGACTACAACCCAACAGGCGGGGCAAGAACGTGATGATGGTTTGATCGGCAACCAAACCATCCAGGCTATCCTGGAGATTTCCGCAAAAGGGGAAGACGACCGGTGGGTCGTGCCGGAGAGGCATGATGCAATGAATCTCACACCATCATCGAGCAACGCACTGCTTTCGGCAACCTCAACATTGGGGTTAGCTTTGTCGTGCGCAAGAAATCCGGAGTCGTCATGCCCACTACGAAATTTGGACCAGAAGTCAAAGCGGGGAAGAGAGCATCTTACTGGGAACGGTTTTTTGTGGCATTTGGTGACAACTCTGCTCATTTTCGATGAAAGGAGAAGGGCTGATCGCACCGTTGCAGCCTATCTCAACAAGCCCAACCTCGCCTGGCTCCAACTCTACGCATATATCTGCGCAAAGACAGGATGTCTTTATTCGGCAAAATTGCCCGGAGCGACTGCGTTGAAGGCTCTCATTGACGGTCATGACAATCCCGACACGGCCAATGCTGCAATATCGAAGATACTCAAGAGGTACGCCGACGAGGACAATGCGCCAGCAATTGTGCAATGTCGCGACAGCAGCCAAGTCCTATGTGGTCCTCGATTGGCCACTGAGGCAGAAGACTGGGAAGCACATCAGGACATTCCAATCCCATATGCATGACAAAGGGTGGGACAACGTCATCGAGATGTCATACTACGCATCTGATGACATGAGATCGGGATCGACAACACCACTCGTATGTCGTCTCAGAGGCCTGATCAACACGCTCAAAGGTGGCGGCCGATGGAGACCGTCCGTCGCGAACTGCTCGGTCCACATTTGGATGTCGCTATATGACTGCATCGTCAAGCATGGACACGAATGGAAGATCGACAGCAACTACGAGTACAGAGGCCTGCTCGAAGCTCTGAGTGAACTGTCGAGCACGTGTGGCGGAGGGGAATTCGTGAGCATAAATACTCACCCGGAAGACCATCAGAGCACTGGCAACCTGATGCTGACCGCAACAAAGGTGATAGAGCTGCGCAAGAACGCGGGTGTCATCGTTACCGATAACGACCTCGTTTGGAAGCAAATATCTGGATTGACAGACCGCAACTATAGCATCAGTGGAGAGTCCAAGCTCTTCTATGTGTTGCAAAAGAAGCTGGTGGCCGAGATGATCATGGATGTGCTTTCACTAGACGCACAGACCGTTACTGACCTGGAGTATTGGTGTGAGGGTGTGTCCCCACTGCAATTCAACACACCTCAGGGTGCAACTGGTGGTAGCGTTCGCTATCACTACAAGCCGGACTTCACTGCTCGCTTCAACAAGCAGAAGATGTATCGTGACGAGCAGCGGAGGGAAGGAAAGGCGATTGGCAAGGAGGGCAACGATGACACGCGGTCAAAGTGGTATCACTTCGAAGACATGCGTACGCAGTGTCGAGCGGAGGGAGCTCAATCCACGACCGCCAGTTTGTGCAATGCGAACACATGTATCAATTGCCACGCCAACGGGCTGATCGAGCAGAATACCATGCACAAGGGAGCTGAGCGACCTAACATCATCAAGAGATTCTTTGCGGAGTGCAGCCTGGTGCTCGGTGACATGAACGAGCTTGAATCCAAATTCGACGGGGACATGGACGCGTTCGTGTCACACCTGATCGTGAAACTGTTCGACAGCAAGATGGAACAAAGGAGAGAAAGACAAAACTCCGCGTATGGCGCGACTACGGAAACGCTGTATAAGCTTCGTGGATGCGTTGGTTCCTCGGTCAGGAGCAGGCATACCGAGTATTCTCCACTGACAACGAAGAGAAGTTGGGTGATGGGCTGGATTCTTCGATCTCATATCCTACTTCGGAGATGAGTTGCCAAAGTGGGGGAATGTTTGCCAATACCGACCAATGCTGGAAGCCACGTTCCTGAAGTTCGTCAGGGAGAATGCAACCACTCACATCACGGGCCTCAACAGGAAGAGAAATGGTACTGTGAAGTACATGGAAGTGCCCAACAAGAATGTCAGGGACATCATGGATGGACTGGCGTACACGAACCCGTACATCGCTCGAGGAAGCCAGTTCCACAAACCAGAGAAGAAAGGCAGGCGAGTCCAGTCATGAGGACGAGGCTGATCGAGGTCGTGAACCCAATCGTGCCGAAGAGCCTGACGCAAGGCAATCAAGAGTCGGGGACATCGCCACGAGACAAGCAGAGCTGTTGCAGATGTTCGAAAATCTTCGCGATCGCGCTGGTGAACTCAATATTTGCATCTTGCGCGGAAAGAACCCCACGAGGGGACACGCAAAGATACTACAAGAGCAACAGAATCTGATTTGGCCCGTGAGAAGATACAGATGCTGTTTCTACCAGAAGGACACCCTTCATCCGAGGAGGACATCGATATGGAAGGTCGCGAAGGAGAAAAAGCTGAACCAATGTCCAGCGAACCCCGAGAAAGATCACATCCGCCGGGAACTGGAATTTCGCCCGAGAGAGGAGTTTAGCAAGTACAACTACGCTGTGAATCTCCCTCAAATGGCCAACATGGCAGAAGGAGGCAAGCTCCACGTCGGTCAACTCGACCTGCGCACGAACCCCGGACTACAACATCACGCTCGATTCGTTCGGTGGAGCAAATCCTTCTGCGATTCCCCAACCCGGTGATGAGGCAGTGTGCAAGGACGTGCACGGATTCTCATGCATGACCAACACGCTGCCGAAGGGGATACACTTGGAAGTTATGAGCATGCAGAACAGAGACACAAGTTTCCCCTATTGGCCGTACAATGAGTACACGGCATTTGGGTCCACTAACAGCCACGGCGACATGTTCCACACGCCGAAAGCGCTGGTGAGGACCCTACGCCATCAAATTGGCGCAAAGAGAGGCAACGCTATTCCTTGCAATGGTGGAGGATGGGTGAACATAGACCACATCCTGGACCGCGAGGACGTGTTCCCGCAGTACCGTTATAGGAAGAGCGACATATTCCAAATCATCGCCGAGTGCGTCAGGTCAGAAGATCAGAGAGCACGGAAGCCGAGACTGCAAATCCTCTCTGCGAGATTCGACCAAGAGATCGACATTGGCTCGATACAGAGTCTCATCGCGGCAGGATGGGCCAAAGAAAGCATCGACTGGATTCGTCGCGAGCACAACGGATGGTGGCAACCATGGTGCGTTTGAGCGTCATCGGGACATTCAGATTTCGGATTCGCTCGTCCTGCTGAGCTTTGCAACATACTGTTCCCGAACATGTCCCATTGCTTGGGCGGAGCGTTCCACGTGACAAAGCCATCATCAATGGAAGGCATCATTTTGCGGGGCATTGTACCTGGTGGTAACGACAGTGCGCGAACGCCGGCGGTACACTTCGGAGTGCTTGCGCCTTGGGACAGCGAGAACATCTCGACCAAGACTGCGTTGCACGACGTCAAACAGGGGGATGACCTCATCGCCATCTACGTACCAACGAGAAAATTGTCCGTGTACCAGTCGGGTGTCACATCGGGCGGGACGATTGTCGCTGTTGAAACCATTCCCTTCAGAGAGATCAGGGGGATTTGGCGTTTCAAGTCTGTGAGAAGAGGACCGGTCAAAGAGGTCAAAAGGTCTACTCCCGCATCGTAGGGCTCGAGCACGCTGAGGGCGTGACCCCAGCGGACTTCGGTAGAAACCTCAACAGCTTCTTGGATGACGAGGACTCCGCAGACGCGGAAATTCTGAAGAAAATGGTTGTCATGGCATACATCAACGTCAACGTGCCCGAGATGTTGAACGACTCGTTGGTCGAGATCAGAGACTTGCTCAGCAGGTTCGTCGTCTACTGCGAGGATGACCCGTCCAACATTTCCAACAGAGTATGCCCCACACGCGCTACCATTATCCCGAGAGGATTCTGCTATTGCACGGCGTGCAACTGTGAGCTCATTTCCACCGGCAAGTTCATTATCAATGTGGATGATGAAGAGCCCAAAGCATCCGACACTACCAGGGCGACGGAGGAAGTGAAGCAGGCTCAGCGCGAAGCGAAGGAGGATGCTGAGCGAATTGTCGCCGAAGAAGACCGACCCGACACCAATGAAATGAGTGAGGGACGATCCGCAGACAGATCGTACATCCCCTCCGACATCGGAACGGACGTCGACGAGGACGACATGGAGATCTTTCCTGACAAAGCCGAGGAGGGCGCAGACGCAATGTATCTCAAAGCAATTTGCGTCGACGAGCCCCTCGAGGCGTCGTACCTCTCCGGCTACATTGGCATCATTCTTTTCAAAATGTGGACGGTATTTTCCAACAACGAGGCAGACCCAGTCAAGAACGCGGGCAAGGGTGGCGGAATTTATTGTCCCTACATTGCAATCAATGGGAGGGATGATTGAATATTCAAGGAAGTCGATATTCCGCCCACCTATGACGAAGTCGTCGCTGCCCCCAAGTTCACGAACGTGAGATTCCAAAGTGCGAATCACAGGGATGAGGAGACTTTCCATTGGTCCTTGAAGCTGAAAGGGCTATATATGATGTATCGGATCTGGACTGCATGCAATGTCCTTGGTCTCAAGGCCGAGCAGTTCAGGGGTATCAACCAACAGAAGGACACTGCCTTCGTAAGCGACATGATTTTCCGATGCATGCCCTTGCTTTCACTACATGACCTTCTACCGAACCGATGTACTCAATGGACGCAAGTTCCTGAAGATCGAGCTTGCTGCCATGATTTGCGCGCAAGGCGCAAAAGAGGTTGATAATCCTCTTATTCAATGGTGCTTTCATCGCAATGTGCATCTGCCCTCGCGCTACATCGAGAAGATAAATCGGACCGAGGAGACGCCAAAATCTCTGCTAGAAAGGTTCCGATGGAGGGCGAGTAGAAAGTAAGGCGATTACGACGTCATCGCACTGGTGATCACGCATTTCCAATACGATCTCTACTATTTGGGGATTAACTGGAGATTGCGTTCTCACAATGGGATTGTGGTACACATCGTGCATGGTACCATAATCAAACCTAAAATGTTTGCATGAGACTTGCATTTGTCACCACAGAACATTTTCATTTCCGTACAGTATCGTCATCGGCGACTGCTACTCTGGAGATGCCAGGTATTTGGCGGTCAATGAGCATTCGATGCTACAAATCATTATTGGTTACAAATTGGTGGTGGGCTATGCTCGTCATGGATGTTCGTTTTCTGCAGATTTACCTGGATCTGTACTATTACCTGATTGATCGTTTGCTACGTGTGCTTCAACGCACGCAAGGTCCGGTATGCGACCTGTAGCATTCCCGTTTCCTGTTATGTATACAGAACTTGGTCAAACTCGTGCAGAGACGTTTCACAGAATTGGATAGGAAAAGCCGCGCGTCCATGCATGTCGGCATGTGGTTGTGTATGGTTCCTGACCCCGGGATGAACCCGAGCCCAGGATGTGGGATGCTAAGAATCTCCGGGCCGCAGGCCAAAATCCTGAGGGTCACCCTGTTCTCTTCCCCTTCTTTAAGGTCCCTCGAACCTTTGTGGGGATGTTGTTGTGTGAACAGCCGACGCATGCATATGGATGCTTTGGCTCAAGACTAATATCCAATGGAACGCTGAAAAGAGACAAAAGGACCGTAATCCGCTGTCGCAGGAGTTGTGAGACAACGCAGACCATTATCCTTACACCCCCTATTTACACCGACCCCTACTACACGGCTTTACAACCGAGGGTAGTGGTCGCCCCACGGGATTCGAACCCAACTGCCTTGTCACTGACTTCGTGGCTGGCTCGCCTCCTGGCACATCAAATTCTGGCATGGTTGCTCAGGAAGTGTTGGTCGTTCGACGCTCTTCTGCATTCCTGTGCTTGATTATATATGGATTTTGTTTTTGATTCCCTGGCCAGTCCGGGCCTATCTACCGGCCAGGCATTGGCAGAGGCCCTTTTACGAGAACAAGCCGAAGTTCCAATCTTCCCCTCGCTTGCTACAGTGGGAATGCGGATGTGGGATGCTGACAGAAAGGATGAACAACTACTTGGCCTACTTAGTGGTGCAAATGGTGGGCCTGGTGTGGCAGTGGCGCCTGAGAGTATGATTGATGCTGACACTATGAATGTTGCGCTGCTCACCCTTGCAACCCCTGTGTCTTCTCAAGGGGACTTCAAAGCTGTGTGCATTCGCGCAACACGTTCTGTGCTAGATGACCCCAACTGCAGAAGGATTGGACTGACAGGGTGCTCATCTGTGCGCAATCTTCTTTTTGACATGTTGAAGCGCAAGCAGGACATTTCCAAGTACTTGGATTGGATCTTTGGGGAGCGCGATTTGCGCCGAGACTTTGCAGCGGTGGCAGCGCGAGAGCTGTACATTGCCATGATCCATTCCATGAGTGCTACTACCCAAGCTTCTGTGGCAATGAGCATGGCGAAGGCAGATATTGCTGTTCCATTGGTCTACAGCTGGTCTGTTAAGCGTTTGGAAGACAGTTGCCTTCCAGCCAATCATTATTTCCATTCCATTGCAAACTTCCACGTGTTGCAAGAGGTTGCTTGCCTTGCTCGGCAACCATATTTGGTCAACATTGGCACGCGTGCAGTGAAAGGCAAAACACGATGCCTTCGAGGCTTATTTCCTTCTGGCCGCTTGTTTGAGAGCCAGCCTTCACCCAGCTCTTTGCAGCAAATGCCAGGTATTGATGTGCTTCCAGATATTGCGTCTGAGAAGTGCCACAGAAAACTCACACTCGTTGATGTGCACAGGCCACATTTTGGTGAACCAGTCTTCTGTGCCGCTTTGAAAGCTGTGCTGGGGTTCTCGCGTTTGGTGCTGCTGCATACTGGAGCAGTTGATTTGAGTGCTGATGGTGAGACCGCCCACCAGGAATTTATGAAGTTGCTGCAAGCGCTTCGGCTCGTGCCTGATGACTGTCGAGTTGTGCTGGTCTACCGCGATTCTGTGGAAGAAGATGACGAAGGCGATGTTGATGCGGGTGAGGCCCTGCTGCGCATCGTGCAAGAAGTAATGGGTGATCGCATTGCATTCAAAGTGAATGTTCCAGACATGAGGACGTTGGGTGCTGAGGAATGCCGGCAACGCCAGTGGCTCAACACAGCCTGGCTGCAAAGTGGAATGGTTGAGGAACTGCAACGTGCTTCCCTGTGCCCTCCGGCGCTTTCTGTGAAAGAACTGCAAGCTTCCTTTCAGAGTCACTTGGGGATCCAGCGGCAGTTTACTTCTCAAGGCCGTCCTTTTAGTCGGCAGATTGTCAAGACACTTGGAAGCCTCGCAGAAAAGCAACAACTCATGCGCACACTTTTTCCTGTGACCTTCCACGTTCAGCAACTGATTCAGCTTGAACAAGAGCAAAAGAAAGCATCAGAAGACAACGACATTGCAAGATGTGATGAAATTGCAATGCAGATGAAGATGTTAAAACAAAGTCTTGCACTGCGGCGCCACAACAAGGAGATGCAGGATTTCGCAGACCTTGCATTTGGTGGGCAGAATTTGGAAGAATTGCACCATGCCATCGGAGACTGGAAGAACACTTTTCAGCAACCTTTGATCGACAGCTTGTCTGACCTTCGCAACAGATGCGGGCAGGACAGTTGCTTCAAGGGAACCCAAGCCCAGATGCAGAAAGAGAGAGAAGATCTTTCAAGGGCTTTGACTGAAAGTGATGTGTCCTTGGACAGTTTTTGGCAGGAATTGCTCTTGATGAATGCCTGGCAGGTGGGTGGAGTGCCAGAATTGCAATTGAACAAGAGTTATGTCAAGTGGTTGCGAAGAGGACAGCCTATACAGTTGCTTCACGGCAACCCTCTAGCCTTCGGTTTCAAGTCTAGCATTGATGAGAAGGACCCTCGCGATTGCCTTCCTGCAATTCTAGCAGATATGGCAGCAGAGCTGGGTTTCAAACACTATCCAATCATGGTGATATCAGTGTTAGGCTCTCAGTCCAGTGGAAAGAGTACCTTGCTGAACTTTTTGTTTGGCTGCTCCTTTGTAACACTCGCCGGTCGCTGCACCATGGGTCTTTACCTTTCTTTGATTCGAGTCGGAGATCAGCTGGTGGGAATCTTGGATTCAGAGGGCGTGCTCTCGCCAGATGGTACTCGAGAGCCGGTGTTTGATGCGCAGATTGCCATGATGGCTCTGGCTTGCTCACACGTGGTCGTGATCAACAGCAATGGTGAAGTCGGCAAACCAATTCTGGACTTACTGTCAGTTTGCATGTTCGCCATCAATCGCTTGTCGGTTTGCCAAGTCAAACCAGTTCTTGCCATTGTCGTTGGACAGCATTCTGACATAGCAGAAACAAAAAAACAGCAGATGTTCACAACCAGCATTCTTGAACCCCTTCAAGCAGGCTGTGAAAAGCTCTCAAACTTGAGAGTGCAGGAAGTCAAACTGTCCGACCTCATGCAAGTATCTTGCGAGAACTTTTTCGTGATGAGCTCTGCCTTTTTTCCGATTGTCGATTGGAATGGACAGCAGGTTCGCAACATCAGCCAGGCTTTCGCCGAGCAAGCGATTCAAGTTCGTCAAGCCCTGCTGGCTGCTGGAAGGACGGCAGCAGCATCTGGCTGTCCTTGGTCAACCTCCGTTGGCGATTGGTACACCCATGCATCTTCGATTTGGGCAGTCTTGCAGCAGAATTCTGCAGACCTTCTCTGCTTCCGTGATCTCTTCGAAGCAGAACTTGGCATAAAGATGAAGGATTACGTGGTAGACCTTCAACGACAAGAGGTGCATGGTTCTTTGCGCAGCCAGTTGGAGGAGGAAATGAATTCTGCAATCGTCCAACTAGAGAAGGCAAATCTTGAGGACTTGAAAAATGTCCACAGGGACTTCTGCAACTTCGTGGAAGGAAGGAAAGACGAGGCCATGCTTCGGCTAGAGACTGGTCAAGTCCCACCGGCATTTGCCAAGAAAAAGGAGCTGCTGAAAGCGTATCTTCCCATCTATCGAAATGCTGTGAGGCGCACTTGTGCTCTAGCTCGCAGCACTTGGCAAAGCAGATACAACATTTGCTATCAAAACAAGATGGCTGAAGATCGTGAGTGCCGCATTGTGAAGCAAGTGGAGGAATTCCTCACAAGCGTGACACCAAGCACTTTGGAGCAGGCGAAGGCAGAGTTTGAGAAAGCCTTTGAGGAGGCAGGGCTCCACTTTCAAAGTCTTTGAGGTTCAAAGAATTTTCGGATGGTTTAGGAACATGTGGAAAAACCATCGGTTTTGAATGTTTTTGTTGTCTCATGTTGTCTCACGTTTTGTTTTGTAGCTTCTTCGCCTGGCCTTCAGGCCTGGATGAGACATGGTGAGGATCCAGTGCCAGACTTGGAAGCCTGTCAGAAGCAGCTGCTCCGGGAGGTGCATCACCACATGGTCAATGCCAGGAGTGAGCTTCATCCAGCTGAAGCTAGCGCAGAGCCTGAACGCTTCAACTCTGCACACTCACAAGCTATGGACTTGCTCAGCCGTTTCTCGGAGTTTTGCCATTTTGTGCAGCGTTATGTCCCCGAAACAGATTGGCTGCTCGCAAGCTCCACGGTTAAGGTCTTGCAAGATGATTCGAAACTGCAGCACCAGGTGAACTGTGCTGTAAAAAATGCGTGCCGTCTTCACCTTTCTGATGCAGCCGACATACACTACCTCAGAAGGGAGACAATGAACCAGAAAGAGCAGATGCAGAAGCAGATCAGACTTTGCATAGATGAAACAAAGCGCTCCGTGTCAAACTTGCAGAACCTCTCACAAGCCTGCAGGGCTTGCTTGGAGCTTTCCCAAAACGCATGGCAGAATATCCAGAAAAAGTTGCAGACCGCAATTGGACTACCTGATCCGGATATCCATGTGCTGGTTGATATTTTTGCCAAGTTGATTGCCCGGCAATCATTTGAGGTGGTGCGTCAGAAAGCAGAGCTCCAACAGTCAAAGGCTGAAGATGAGGTTGAGAAAAGCCGCAAAGGCAAAGAGGCCTTGCGCAGTTGGTGCTTGAATTCCTTGTGCGATGGTGCCACTGACAAAGACAGAGCTGCTTTGATGGGAAGGAACCTTTTCGAATCAATGCAACGGCATTTGAATGATGACTTGTTGCAGAAGTGTGTCCATCAAGTAGCTGCTGTAGTGCAACAGAAGACCAAAGACCCAGAAGAAGCTGTACAACGAGCTTTTCAGAGGCACTTCGATCGAGAAGACTATGAGTCGCTGTGTCGGTACCTGATGAATCCTACAACATACTTGTTTCAGGAGCACTGTACCGACTGGCAGCTGCAGGCAACACAGGAAGCTTCACGTGTCATCAGTACCGTGACGTCTTTTGAAGATGCATGTAATGAAGTGGAAGAGCTCTTGCAGAGGCCTTCCCAGTCTGAGATTAAGGGCTTTGCTGCGCTGGAAGAGAAGTTGGCTGCCTCAGCCTCACCTTCCGCCAAGGTTTTCCTTTCAGCAGCTTGCCTTGTGCCAGCTGCGCATGCCAATGACGTGAAGTTGAACACCTTTTGCTTCAATGAAGCTGCGCTCAGATGCCTGCGGGATGCTTTCACTACAGAAAAGATGGCATGGAGCGGAAGCTCGCACATCAACAAGCAGGAGATCTACGACAAAGTGCACAACCTGATGAAGGAACGGCTCATGGAGGATTGGAACGTGATCCGAGGCTGTTCTGCCATATGTCCCATTTGCCAAGCGAAGTGCTCACATGCTGACCCAGACCATCTGCACAAACAGAAGACCCCACACAGGTGTTACCGGCATATGAGTAGTGCATTTGGCGGTTGCTGTCTGTATGATGAGCCTGATCAGCCGTATTGGACTCTTTGCTGTGATTCTACAATCAAAGACACCACTTGGCAGTGGGGCTCAGGTGTGTCAAGCGGCAAAACTCTTGAATTTCTGGAATCAGCATACCCCGATTGGCTAAAGGACGGCAAACAGTGGCCAGCAGATTGGTGCCTTGATGCAGCCGAAGCCGAAAAACAAAGGGAAAAATACGAAGTGGCATGGGTGCATATCAAGGAAGTCGTGCATTTAATCTACCCTCATTTGTCGTATGACAAATGCCTGCAGCTTGAGAACAAGCACAAGTTTGGCCCCACTGACATCACTGACCATCGACGTGTGACACAGGCGGGGGCCTTAGACAGACATGGAAGATATAGAAGAGAGAGAGAGAGAGAGTTGAAAAGCTTAGCACGTTTTAGGCATGTTCGTTGTCAGGATAGCATACGTGCATCACATTTTGCTGCCGGGTCTTGCAAAGTTGTAGTGGAAGCTGCGGCTTTGATGTGCTTCTGAGTTGGATTTTCCAAGGAGAAGTTCCAGCGTCAAAAGGAAAAGATGAAGAACCATGAAGTTCCATACCTCGGTCCTAAGAGCTTCGGAGGCCTTGCAGTCGCAACTGCAGGATGAGTTCTTTGAGAGTACTCAGGGATTTGAGTGCAGGATGAGCTCAGTAGCATTCGCGCAATGTTCCGTGTACAGATGTGTACGGACAACAATTTTGAGATGAAGACGGTTGCATTCTAGCCATTTTGCACAGCAAGGTTTGTTGTTGTTGTTGCCAAAAAATAAGAAGTGAAGCGAAGACATTTCCAAGGGGTCCCAAGAATGTTGGGACCAAGAAGACAAAGCTGGAATTTTGTTTGGTTCTCCAGTTGCAAGTTGTCCTCCCTGTCTGCAAGCAGTAGCAATGCACAGTACTGCTTGTGGTGAGTGATCTCTGCCTCAACAAGTTGCTGAAGGCAAAGGTGCTCAGTGCAGTGGATGCCCGTGATTGAACAGGTATATGTTCGGGCCTTATGATTCTGAGCGAGGATGGACAGGCAGCGCAGAGCGAGCTAGTAACTTTGACTGCCTGCCTCCAAGTCAACTTCTCATGTTGTACAAAGACAAATTTGTCGAAAAGACGCCCTGCATGTAGTGCCTGATCTCCGCCTCAACAAGTTGCTGAAGGCAAAGGTGCGCAGTGCAGCGAATGTCGTCAGAATCTGAAGGCAATGCTGACTCAGCTGGGGCAGACAGCAATGGTTGCGCGAGCTTAGTCACTGGCCGTATTTACCGTTGTGGCAAGCACATCCTGTCATCCAATCCTAAGCGCGGATGACGACAGATGCCAGTTAATCCATACCAAAGTAAACATGTGGTCGCAACATGAATTCTAGAAGGTGAAGCTGGAAATGGAATGCCTGTCACAGCATAACGCAACAGTCAAGCCTGGATTGGAAACCCAGTTCCATGGATATGTTGGAGTGGCCTAGCTGAAAGCTGCTGAAGTCAAACCGGTGAACGCTCCAGAAGCTCAAGTGTGAAACGTATCGTTGGCATTTTCAGATTGATGGCCTGCATAGAGAGAGTGCGGGCAGAACACGACAATGGCAGAGACAAAGCGGACTTTGTTAGTGTCCTGCAAGTACAGCGCCGCTTTTGTCTCGCAAGATTCCGGGGAAAAAATGGAGTGTCAAAAGGAAGGGATTTGAGCAACTCAGCCTCCTTCTGTTTCTCTGATCCTTTTGCTCTGAGTGCCAAAACTCCAGTTGAGATGTGTAAGCATACAAAACGTGCAGCGTCTTTAGTTGCTTTCAGCTTTGCTCGTGTGGAGACGAAAGGGGTTTCGCTGAGGTGGGTGGTGCATACGGCATTATATATCTCATCGTTGTTCTTCGGCTTGTACATCCTGCCGTGGAACTTCGAGTATACGAACCTCGGAGCGAGACTAAAGGATATGCCATTATTCGCACATCACTCAAGCATTTTTGGAAAAACCTTCTCCCAAACCTTTCGAATGAGTGACACACAGTCAGATAGAGCAATCCACTTGTGCAGTGCGGGCAACGAGTCATTTTACGTTTCTGCTCTATCTGTCGCGTTTCCTTGCGCCTGAGGAATGTTGATCGCCATAACATGAGTTTGCCAGTTGCCAGCCCGAACACCGCAGCAGCCCCATATTCTAAGCCCATCGAGGCTGGTGTCGCCGACACCTAAGGTGATGGTAACTTGGATGCAGCGGCTGGGTGTGGAAGGGGCTTCATCCTCAGATTGTGGGTTTAATGTGTTTCCCGAAATGTTCTGCTGACTTGACGATGGCCTAGAAGATTGGTACGAGTCTTGATATGTTCTGAGATTTTTATCGATGCATCAAACACGTTGACATGTTACGTATATGTTATACACATGTAATCATATGTATGTAATCATAGTACGATACGTATTGCTGATGACATTACATAGACCTCTCTGTATATATCTATATATGTATGTATAATACAACTACATGTATGTGCAATTCGTATATCATAGGCGGATATGAAATGACTTCAATAGCAACTGCTTCCAGCCAACAAGATGAAGGACCTGGCCCCTCCACCAGCACCTCCAGCGCAAGCATCCGATGATCTCGCGATGGAGCGCACCAAAGAAGCATTTGTATGAGTGTCTGTGACACTTGGTGTCAAGGACGTCTATGGAGTGTTTGCTGGAAGTTTTGAGACAATTTGATCCAGCATGTTTTCTACGCCAGCAGATCCAAAATGTTGAGCCTGAGCCAGCGGGGGTAAGTTTTGGTCGGCTAGCGGGATTTTTTGCTACCCTGTCTCTCCATTGCCTCACCTTGACTCGTCCATGAGACAGGAAAGCAATTAAGAGATGACAGATGTGGATAGGAGAGACACATCCCCAACCGTTTAACCTGAAGAGTTCGCGAGCTCTAGGACCTTTTCAAAAGGGAAGGATAAGAAAAGAGTGGCCTGACAGCGAGTGGACCCTTGCCGTTTTGAAAGGCGTCAACTTTTGACTAGTTTGAATTCCGCTGTTCGTTCGAAGCAGTCCTTCAGAGCCGTCAAAAAGCGTTCAGCTAGTGAAAGAACATACAAGAAGTGCCACGTCTGAGGGTCGCAGCGGTCACGGCAACATATTTTCCAACAGCGCCCTCAAGAAGTTAGATGAGAAGAGGTTCAAAGAAGTTCTTCACTGCGTCGACAATAATCCCTTGACTAGCAACTACCCTTTTCGACAGTTTCTCTTGGTGTGAGAGTTCTCACTGGCCCAGCGGCCCGACCTGCATTTTGCGCAGTGGCCCAGGTGTGCTGAATCTGAGACATTTACTCATTCTCATGCTGTGACATGCTGTGAGGCGCTGAATCGGCCCCCAGACCTGAGTAGTCGAGGGCCTTGCCTAGCAAAAAAATGCTTCATAAGTCCGCCCCCCCCCCTACAACTTTTTTCATCTTCCATCTTCTACCCTTATTCGTTTTCATCATTTTTCTACATTCCTTTCTGTCCATCTCATCCGTTTTTTTTCTCATCATTTTTCCATTTTTTTGCAATCCTTTCTCCTTCCTCCTCGCCTCATTCATTTCACCAACTACCCTCCAAAATATCATTTCCTCAATCTCCTCACCTCATCCATTTCACAAAAATAAACTTTGCAAAAATATGTGTCATCAAAAAAATATATCGAACTGTCTAAAAACGATGTTTCCATTTCTCGGACAAAAATAGAACAGCAACAACATCACTCTCCTCCTTCGTTTCATCAGCTTCATCATACATTTGTTTAGGCATGGTGCTCCTTGTAGGTTTTTTTATTCAATATATAAAACGCTATACTTACATTATAATTATACAAGTAGTACCGCGCAAGGCGGTGGCGGAAGTTTCCAAAAAAGAACCACTATAGGAGGCTTGAACAACCAGGGCAAACATGTTTGGGGCCAAATTGAAAACCAATCATGTTTTGTTTGTGACGAACATGGCCAAACGGTCACAAAAGAAATCAACTGCCGTAAGCTCTTTGGCAGCCGAGGCCGCGGCAGGTGGTCCCCTAAAACTGTCTCACTGGCGTGCAGCTTTGGCTCATGCCATGCGTTTAATGGCATGTGTTCCACTTCGATGAGAAGCGGCTGCAGCGCCCTGCGAACACGCTCTTGGTCCACCAGGGACAGATGGCACCAAGTTCTCCGGAGGAAATCATAGCCGAAGCGAAAATCATCATCGGCTTTCTTGCCATGGCCGCTGAACAGCTCCTCGGCACAAGTAGCTCGCAGTGCCTGCAGCTCGGCCTTTCTTTGCTGAAGCATGTTCAAAAACTTTTCGACCAGAGCGGTTTCGGAGACACACAAGTCACGCTCCCAGCCTTGCACGAGTGCTTCTTGCTCCGGCGACAGATGCTGTCTGTATCTTTTGAGAAACATAGCACAAAAGGAAGAGCTTACATCAGCTCCCTGGTCAAGGCTTTGCAATGCCTTCACCAGGGAGCTCTTTTCTTGAGCTCGCAGCACGGCAGAGTAAGCTTGGACAAACGCACTCAGCCTTGCAAAGCTTCGTTGAAGGCCGGCCAGAAAAGGCGCAGCCTCCAACTTGGACTTGTCACAAAGCGCAAACTCCCAGTCTTCCAAATGCTCTTTCTGGTCAGCATTCAACAATGCCACGTGCCGCTGAAAGAAATGCTGGGCTTGCTTCCACTGTGCGTTGGCGTTCGCTCGATTGCTCATTACGACAGCTGCCCAGCAAGGCTTGTGTAGCTCAAGAATGTCAACAGCATGCTGAGCGAAGAAGGCTTGCGCTTCGACAAAGGCACGAGCACGACGCAATGCTGCAGCCTCTTTTGCCGCAACACTCACTTGACACAACTCAGCTTCCTTTGCTTGCAAAAAATCCTTGTCCGCAGACTCTAAGCGGTCGCTGTACCGCAGAAGGAAAACACGGCAAAAGGTCGACACGTCGAACTGCTGCATGTGTCGACTCTGCAAAGCTGCCATCAAGCTTGGCTCGCTTAGCCTTTTTATCGCTTCTGCTGTTTCTGTCAAAGAAGCCTCCACGCGGCAGAAGCAGCGTTGAAGGCCGGCCAGAAAGGGCGCAGCCTCCAACTTGGACTTGTCACAAAGCACAAACTCCCAGTCTTCCAAATGCTCTTTCTGGTCAGCATTCAACAATGCCACGTGCCTCTGAAAGAAATGCTGGGCTTGCTTCCACTGTGCGTTGGCGTTCGCTCAATTGCTCATTACGACAGCTGACAAGCTTTGCTTCTGTAGCTGAGCAATTTCAACAGCATTCTGAGCGAAGAAGGCTTGCACTTCGACAAAGGCACGAGCACGACGCGATGCTGCAGCTTCTTTTGCCGCAGCACTCACTTGACACAACTCAGCTTCCTTTGCAAGCAAAAATTCCTTTTCCGCAGACGCCAAGCGGTCGCTATAGCGCAGCAGGAAAACACGGCAAAAGGTCGACGTTTGAAATTCCTGCATGTGTCGACTCTGCAAAGCTGCCAGCAAGCTTGGCTTGCTTGAGTATCTTATCGCCTCTGCCGTCTCTGTCAAAAACGCCTCCACGCGGCAAAAGCAGCGTTGAAGGCCGGCCAGAAAAGGCGCAGCCTCCAACATGGACTTGTCACAAAGCACAAACTCCCAGTCTTCCAAAATCTGCTGCTGAGCTGGCTCCAAGCTTGAAAGTTTACGTCTGCAGAAATTTCTGGCTCGCTCCCACTCTGGTACCTGACTGCGCCGATTGCTGTTGAGCAAAGCTGTAAGCGTCGGCTTCTTCATTTGCACAAGCTCCTGCGAGTAGGCTGCCAAAAACGCCACCGTCTTATCAAATGCGTCTGCCATGGCGTCCGGAGCGGTCAGAAAAGACGCGCTCCACCGTGCGGGATACACAAGGAAACGATGTCACTGGCATGTGTCTGTGGAAGTATATGCGTTCTGTGGGAACACAAACTTAAAAAAAACATCAAGAGGTTGTCCGCCTGAGCGTGATGCTGGTAGGTCGGCTGGTGACAAACAACAAACTAGAACATCAACATGTTCTCGGCCTGCGTGTGGTGCTGGTGGGAGTGCTGGTGAAAGTGTAGTGGTGGTAGTGGTGGTGGTGATGTGAGTTGCCGCTCCGCGATTAAAGCCGGGACATGAACAAACATGAACAGTGGTGGTGGTGATGCTAGTGATGCTGGTGACGAAAACCGGGACATTGAACAAACATGACATACGCGGAGCAACTGACAAGACACAGCCGAAACGCCACACGGTCACAGCGACATTACCTCCCTATCTATCTATCTATCTGTCTATCTACCTATCTATCTGCCTGTCTACCTCTCTATCTATCGAAAAATCTACTTGTCTCTCTATCTTTCCAGCTTTCTATCTATCTATCTATCTATCTGTCTGTCTGTCTATCTATCTAGAGCGCGACTAACTCAACAGGGCAGCGTAGGATGCCTTGCGCGTTGCCATTCCAATGCGTTTTACCACTGCCAAGCTGCATTCCATCTTAGAAACGCGCACCGCGCGCAAGCGCCACGCATTTTTTCCAAATTGGATGAAAGTCTTGCGCGTTGCCATTCCAATGCGTTTTACCACTGTCAAGCTACATTGCATCTTAAAAACGCGCACCGCGCGCAGGCGCCACGCATTTTTTCCAAGTTAGATGAGAGCCTTGCGCGTTGCCATTCCAATGCGTTTTACCGCTGTCAAGCTACATTGCATCTTAAAAACGTGCACCGCGCGCAGGCCGCTTGCGATTTTTAAAGTTGGAGCTTCCAAAAGTAGCTTGACCCTGTAGTGTTTTACGATTTTGACTTCTAAATGTGCACCGCGCGCAGGCCGCGTGCGATTTTTGAAAGTTGGAGCTTCCGAAAGTGTGCCGGGAATGTAGTGTTTTTACGATTTTGACTTCCAAATGTGCGCCGCGCGCAGGCCGCGTGCGATTTTTGACAGTTGGAGCTTCCAAAAGTGTGCCGGGAATGTAGTGTTTTTACGATTTTGACTTGCAAATGTTCACCGCGCGCAGGCCGCGTGCGATTTTTTGCCAGCAATTCCGACCAAAGGCTCCGCACCCGCCGCTTTACCGAGGTAACTTCTGGGCCGTCTGGAGGCTCAAGACATTGAAAAATACAGCATTTCGCGACCTTTCTAACATTTCGCACACCATGCTTCATCTTTCTTCATCGCTTCTCTCTGCTACTTCTTCTGCTCTCTCTTCTTCTCTCTCTCTCTCTCTATCTCTCGCTCTGCGCTGCTCTGCTTGAGTTGTCGATATTGTCGGAAGTTAGACTTCTAAACTTCCTTCGACCATATAAGGGTATACATGTTATAATCATAGTATGGTTTTAATAACTTCTCAGCACAGGGCGGTTGAAGTGTTCCAGATAATGATAATGCTGTCCTAATGATTGTTCTATTCCATTTAGCAGTAGACCACTTTACTGAAAACTAAGCCACTTACTGAAAACAGTAGACCACTTTACTGAAAACAATAAGCCACTTACTGAAAACAGTAGACCACTTTACTGAAAACAGTAGACCACTTTACTGAAAACAGTAGGCCACTTACTGAAAACAGTAGACCACTTTACTGAAAACAGTAAGCCACTTTACTGCGGGAGATTTGCCTTCATTTCATTGCTTCTCACTCTGTTTGGCAATTGGTGGGAGGTTCCTGTGATTTTTCATATATTTTGGTATTTCTCTATTTTGTAAAACTATGGATATCCCCTTAAAAATCAATATTTTCAATTTTCTAGAATTCTCATTTTTTACTGTATTGTCGTTGGATGAAAATAGAAATTTCCAGTTTGAGCCCAAACCCCAAACCCAAATCCTTAATCCGTCAAACTCATCACAATTTCAAGTATTAGCCCACTAGGTATTTTATATAGGTGTTCCTGTTTATGAAGTACTGGATTGTCACCCCATTCTGCTTTGGTTTTTGACGGCAGCCTCTGCGCAGTTTTAATATGTTTGTTATTCCTGATGTTGCCACAATCCTTTTTACATAAATCTCTAGGTTTCCAAGTTGTAATGTTTTTCCAAAGCTTTGTTCTCTTTCTGTAAGGCATTCCATATTTACAATAATCTACATCTTTAAATTCAAACCCATCCATAAACTCCTGATTTTTCAACAATCCGGTTTGGGGATTTTCGATTACACAATATTTAGGATTAAAATATTTGATAATCTCAATAGTTGATAAGACAATATTATTCGCATATTCGATATTCCGAATTCCCCTAGTTTTTGCTACATTATATTCAGTGCATGGGGGACTACTCCAACTAAAATCAAAATGGTTTGTGTCAACCTGTTTGTAATCCCACTCCAAAATATCAGTGTTGATATCAGCATTTTCAAGTCTAATGATATTACATTAAATCGAAGCGACTTTGATATGGTTCCGACGCTTTTTGTTCCGCGAAATAATTCTATTAAGTTCATCATATTTGAATTACTTAGATATTAATTATTCAAATAATTCATATACTCCATCATCCTTTTTTTAATTTTGTAAAATTCTAAAGTGGTGCTTTTAGGTTGTTTGATTTTTCCCGTATTCAACATATCACAATATTTATTTTGCTTTGTAGGGTAGTCGCCTGACGGCCTCCCGATGGATTTTGCTTGAAAAATATGTTCGATTTGTTCCTTCTCTTCAGTGCTTTGTTGTTCGCGTTCAACTGGTTTTTCATCAATGGATTTAATCATATTATTTAAGGTTTTAATAGTTTTACCAATTGATGTTATCTTCTTCATTAAATCATTAATAGTATAATTCTCATTTTCAGACATTACTATATATTTATTTAGATAATTATTTAGTTAAGCATATATTGTATAAAGTGCAATTATGCTAAAACTACTCTTTAGATACAATTTTTCATCACTTGTTTAATAGTTTCCTGCGTTTCGTTATCATCATTTTCCGAGAGTGATGCATCCTTACCCCATTTAAAAGTTATATTATGAACATCTGTTTCTAAGTTGATACCGTCTTTAGTTTTATCAATATTCATTTTCTTATCATTTTTACTTATTCTGAAACTTGTTGGAATACACGAGCATTTGCATTTTTTATTATTTTGTATTTCTAATTCATTTTTCATCTCTAACATCCTGTTACACATTGGACAAGAAACCTCAATAACTGATGTTTCTTTAACAAGTTCTTCTTTTTCTTTATCAGTTGAAGAAACACTTAAACCTGTCTTATTCTTTTTGTTTTTCTTTTTTCCCATTTAAATTAATATTTACATTTGTAGTTTTGATATTGTATTCCTATCTTAACTAATTCTAATGAATAATAACAATATTTCTCAATTTTATTGTCAGTTATTATTGCCTCTTCTATATTCTCTACTTCATCTATTATATTAATATAATCTGAATAACTCCTATTCATATAAATAATAAGATGAAATAATGATTAAACTAATTGTTTGATCTTATTATTTTCATGCAAGTTAGAATATTCGGGGCTCAGCACTGGGGGGTTTCACTGCACGCAAGCAAGACACAAACCAATTAGCTTCAATGCTTATTGATTGAAGCAATGGAAAGCCTGTTCTATTTAATATTATATACAAGTTATTTTTTGAATATAATTTTCTATATATCTTTAATATCAACTATGACAACGTTCCAAAAAGTAAAACCAATAAACACAACTGAATATGAATTCAATCAATCTAAATATGAGCACGTGCCAAAATTACCATTTAGAAGTATTGTAGTTGCTTCTTCGACAGGCGGTAAGACTGTCCTTATTCAAAATTTAATATTGAATGTTTATAGAAATTCATTTGCAAGAATATTTATATTTTCACCCAGCGTCCAAAACCACCCTACATTTTCAGAAGTTAAAAAATATATCAGGGATGAATTGCACGTGGATGATGAGAAAGAACACATTTATTTTGATAATTATAATCCAAGTGATTTAGAATATGTTATTGAAAGACAGAAGAGAATTATTTATTATATGAAACCTAAAAAGAGAAAGAAATTGTACTCAATATTAATCGTTGTAGATGACCACGCAGACGACCCTAAATTTGTTAGATATAGTAAATTATTACACTGGCTTTTTACAAGAGGTAGGCACGATGCAGTAAGTGTGATTTGTTCAACACAAAAATACAATGTTTTAGCGCCTATCATTCGTTTAAATGCCAGTTCATTATATATTTTTAGGTTGAACAATGCCAGTGAATTAATGAGTTTTATTGAAGAAAATAGCGCCATTGTTGATAAACAGCAATTATTAGAATTGTACCATCAAGCCGTTAATTTTGCTCCATATTCTTTTTTCTACGTGAATATGAATTCAAGAGACATTAACAACATGTTTCATATCAACGTTGAACAGGCATTTCAAATTACAAATGATGAACAAATATATTCTAATTTAATACGCCAATGAAACTATGTAGATGTGGTGGATTTTATCGTAAAGGTAAATACAATTTTCATACTAATTCTTGGATACATAAACTTTATAAGGTATTGAAAAGGAGGGCAACGGACGAGGAATTATTAAGATTTCAAAATAATTGTGTTGATGAAGAAGATTTAATAGATGAAACAAATAGCACTGTTTCAACATCAACGCCAAAAAGTGAAATAAGTTGTATAAGCAATCAATAATATTAATAAGTTTTAATATTATTCATTCAGAATAATGAATAATTACATAATTGAACAGGAACCCTATATAATATGTTTGTTTTTTTCTTCTTCTAATTTATTAACTTGTTCATTTAGTGTTTTTGCACTTTTAATCAAGAGACGCTCACGCGTATCTTCATCATCAATTTCATTTAATTTATCAAGAGGTGTATGATCAATATCAGTTTTCTTTTTGAAAAACCACATTATACATAATATTATTTAGATTGTAATTTTTCAAAATTATCTTTTTGTGGTTCTTCTTCTTCGTCTTCAGTTGGTGCTGGTGTTTCTCTTGGACTTTCAGATGAAGAACTATGGACAGTAATAGGTGGAGAACTATGAACACTAATAGCTTCATTAGAAGAACTACTGCTACTTTGTGCATTTCCTGCTGTTATTTGATAAACTAAATCAGCGATATTTATTGTTGTTGCAATTGCGCTATGTGATAAGTTTAATATTGTATCTGCTACTGTAGCGCCGTTGTGTAGCATTATTTCTATCATTTTTGTCAGTTTGAACTTCTTTTCTTCTTCGTCGCTGTCATCCTCATCTGGTGGTTTCTTTGGCGGTGGTTCTGGCGGTTTGTTGTTGTCAAGCATTGTAGTAAAGGCTGACACCATTGCATCGCGTTGGTTTTTCAGTGTTTGTGTTGCTTGTGTTCTTGTTGGTTCATTTCTTTTGTATGTGTTATGCCGGAAGTTTTGAAGCATTATTTTAAGCATATTGTCTTGGTTGTCCTTTACCTTAAACGCTTCAAATGTCATATTTAATGGTTGGTTTGCATCATTGTATAATTTTTCGTCAGTCTGTCTGGTTTCTGTGGCGATTGTATTTGTGTTGGTTGCAATGTCAATAAATTCTCTCGGTGTGCCCTTTTTCATCAATTTCGGTGGCTGTATTGTTGTTGGTGTGTTTGGTTTTGTTAGGTTATGTATTGAAAACTGTTGTCATCATATTTATCATTGAATTTCTGCTTCTTTCTTTTCAGTATGTTTTTAGTTAATATTATCATTAAATATACTTATATTTTATTTCTTTCCCTTACCCTTAAAACTTGCGTTGAGTTCTTCTATTCTACCCTTGTTTAAATTTACTATCCACCCGCCATTATCAATAGTGTCTAAAATCATGTCCGTTAAATATTCTTTGTATGTTCTCGCCTTGCCTCTGCCCTTGTGTTTCAATTCTTCCTGTATTTCACTTTCTTCTGGCACTTGAGTTCCTCTTAAATAAAGTTGAAATTTAATATAATTTACTGTTAAATTAGGGTTGTTTTTTCCAGTAAGCAGGACTAATATTATTATCTATTGTTGTTTTGAATAATGGAAATAATGGCAATGGCGGCGGCTCTTGTGGCGTTGAACTTGATGCCCCTTTGGCTTGATATTCTACTTGGGCATCATCTCCGCCTGAAATTGGCGAACCTTCGTATTCTAATACTGGGAGATTATCCGGTATTGTTCTTGTTGTTGCCGATGGTGCTGATTGTCTGTTGCCTAGCATTCTTTGAAAAATTGTTCCGCCCATTTCTCGTAAGTTTGATGCCATTGCTTGGCTCACTTCATTTACTCTTTCTTTTGTTGCTGTGGTTAGTTCTTGTAGCCTTGTATCTACCACTGCCTCGTGCTGTCTTGATGTTTGCAGTGGTGTTGAAAAATCATGTTCATCTGCTATGGCGTTTGCGTTTCTGGTTAATGGTGTGTCAGCATTCATCCTATTCGCTGCATAAGTGTGTCCATTTCTACGTGCTTCCTGTTTCATCATTAATTCTCTCATCTGCCTGTCTAATATTCTCATCTGTTGGTCTTTCAATAAGTCTAAATGGTCGCTTCCATCAAAACAACTTCCTTGAGGACTTGCTTTGAAGAATGTGGCATCCCTGTTTGGTAGTTTTCCTGTTATTAAATCATTTTTGCCTATTAGATTAGCGAGTTCTTCATAAGTGGGTCGTCTTTTCAGTCCAAATTTTGAATATGGATTTATTAATTCTAAACTTGCTGTAGTTGCCATATTTATTATAATAATAGTTAGATTATTAATATTATTATAATAAATGTTAAGTAAATGTTAGTTTCTTCAACTCCTCAATTTGTTTTTCTAAAGGCTCCTTTGTTGAATGTGGTAGACTTGGGCGGTGTAGTTCCATTGTTAATCTGTCTAATTCATTTTGAAAATTTGCTCTGGCGTGTCCTTCTTGAATGTGTTTTCTAAATGCTACTGATGCTTCTTGTGAGTTCTTAGTTAAATTTGTTCGTGTAGGTGTTTTAGATATTCATTATCTTTTAAATCAAATGGACTATATTTAATTTGCGAGGATTGTGAGAATATCTTACCTTTATTTTTTCAGTTATTTTGTTTACGAAATTTATACATTATATATTAATCATAGATTTTAATTTTATTCTTGTTGTTGTAAATATTGCTGGTGTTTTTGTGATTTCTCGTGTCGTTTCAAAGCACCCCTACATATTTCCATACCACATTCACAGGTAATTCGTTATTTTGCTTGATTACTTAATTCTTCCTTTCTATTATCATACCATATTTTCTTATATTCTTTTGTTTTTCTTCATCTAATTTATCTTTCTGTTGTTCATATTTATGGTTAAGTTGTTCGCATCATTTGCTTTGTTTGCAGTCTTCTTCGTTGTATGTTCCTAAATGTGTTAAATGTGTTTTGCTATTCATATGCTCTGCTTTATGACTTAATGTATATTTTCCTCCACATTCGCAATCAATTTTGGTAGATGCCTTTTCGTTTAATCTATCCCGGTGTCTTTCTCTGTATAATGCTCCGTGTTGTTTATATTTTTCCGTTGTTTTTTCAGGCTTTTCTTTTCTCCTTTCGTTTCTTTGTTGATTAATTCGGTCTCTGTTGTTTTGTTTCCATTGTCTATCGTATTCCTTTTTATCTTCTTCTGTTCTACCTTCAATTCTTTGGTTTAGATTTCCGTATTTCTTTCTCAGTTCCCCTTCTCTTATAAGCAGTTCTTCTTTTGTTTCACATGGGTATTCTTCTAAGAGTTCAATCCCAATTTCATTCATATAAGTGTAACATTTTGATAAGTTTGGTCGTTGTTTGGCATCGCATTTATGTTTTATTTTTTGTTGTTCTAATTCCATTGTGGTTGAACCCGCATAGACATCACTATTTTGATTGTTTATTATCTTGTATATGTTTCCACTGTCGTACTTACTTATATCCATTGGATATTTATATAAGTAAATATGTCTTTAAACCTGTTTATCGTATCTCACTAATTATAGAGCAGAATTCCACTTTCACGCAATTCTAACACGCTTTCACTAATCATGTGTATGAACACCTCGCGGACATCTTCATCAGTTGTTAGTGCTATATTACTTCCCTTCAATTTAAAAACGAGTAAACCTCCCATTTTAGTATTCTGTCCACTAAAATTATTGTCTGCCATTTTCTCAAATGAAATCCCAATAACGAACTTTTTTTGTCTGTAGCGTTTATATGAAATGCTAAAGGCGTATTGGTCAGGGTTCAAATAGTGTAATGTTCTTCGGAGGTTGTAGGCACTCTCGGCGAGGCTCTGGCATTCAAACTCTGGATACTTCTTATTGTTAATTTGTAATTGCAAAGATAAATTTAAAACTGAATTTTGAAAGCCTTTGCCGCGGAATTGCGCACGGGTAAGATTACCATCGCCATCAACAGCATCTGGGTTAAAACCTTCAAAAACTATTGAATTAATCATAGGATTGTAAAAGTAATTCCATCGCTTGTAAATATAATTATCGTGTCTGTAGTAATTATTATTATCAGCATCTACACCTGCTCTTGGTGGGCGATACAATGTAATGAAGCAACCATTTAATTTAGAAGCGGATTTAACAATATTCATATTAATTTCAGTTCCTGCCGCGTTGAATGATTGCGTCATAGTGTGATGCATTGGAAATACTAATTTCAATCTTTGACCCTCTAACAAATGTTTCACTATATTGTTATTGACCGTATTGTCCAATTGTATTGCCTCGGCTCGTATAATTGCATTATTTTACTCCCACGAGGTGCTGGTGTCTCCAGTTGTGAAACAATAACCTTTGGCATCATTTTGAGTATTGTCATCAGTAACGGTAAATGGTGCAATAACTGGTGTATGCTCGTTTGATACAATTGTAAATTATAATTCAAGTGGAGCATAACGAAGAGGTAAATAATAATTGATTTCTATCAGTCCGCATACCGGCTTATGTCCTAATCGCATATAACCATTAGCGCCGGGTACTCCTGCTACTGAATGGCGAGTATATCGTGCTGTTAAATCTCCCCAGTTGTTGTGGTCTCGTGTAGTTGGAAATGTAACAGCTACGCGGTCGGCAGCGGGATTGGTTCGTTTATTAACATCTAACATTTCTGCTAAGCCGGTAGCATAAGTATGTCGCCAGTCATCATCCCAGCGAGGATTAGCGCTACTTCCTAAATCGTCCATATCTCTAGCATCTTGACTTTTAAAAGAATTATACAATTCACAGTGCCTATTGTATTCAATAATATCTTGAACTTGTTGCCCACCTACAGTGCATCTATAACCACTGAAGAAGGATGATAAATTACCTAACGGTCGTAAAAAATGACTTCGTGTTCCGTCAGTGTTTTGAAGATTCGCAAATAAACGAACAGAAGATAAATCCATATAGGTGTTGTCTTCTCCAGATATATGAAATCTAATATTTTTGTTTCCTGCATTTGGATTTTAAACATTACTACCCGATGGAAATAGTTAACATGTCGTCGGTCTGTGATATGTTGTGCTGTTTCCGGAAGTCCAAAATTTAATGAGTTAATCATTGTAGGTTCACTTTCTGCAATTATATTATCGATTACTTATATATGATAAACTTTGATTTTATTTTATATTATTTATATTTTTCTTATGTGGAAGCATTATAGTAGAATTATGTGAAGTTGTATTTTTATAGTATGTATTAGATAATTATTTTGTGTATCAACTATATCTTTTAAAGTATCATAATCTAAATGTTTACATTGTTTATCGTATTGTGTAGGTTCTTTTGTCAGTTTCTTCTCTAATGGAATTTTGTTTTGGTTGTCTTTGTTTCTAAACATTATTATTAATATTATTGCTAAAACCCTCTAGGCCCCGTGCCTAAATTGGGAAGCAGTTCTGAGGTCTGTGTTAGTGTTGCTTACCAAGTTCCATTGATCGCCTCTTGGCTCAAGACACAATTGAGGTTCAAGATCTGATGTGTAGCTGCATTCACACGTGATCGGCATTGAGAGCGGAAAACACTTCGCTTGCGCTGCATTTGTCAGGACCACTGTTGTAACTATCATTCCTTCTCCCTTACAACGTTTACACGGGTTCGGCTATAACGGCATTGTCCGTATACACCTTTCTACGTGACGTGGTTGGTATTACAGCTGGAGGGTTCGGCGCACAGCGTCCCACGGGACGTCACCTTGCCGTCTCTTGACAGGTTATCAGCCGTATCGACAAGCTCTACACTGGACAGAGAGGTTTATTGCGGGTACAGGGACAATAAAGGAACGATAACCTACACAGTACAATGGCGTCTTCAGCGAGCCCAAGTACTGCAACTTTTGGGAACAGCAGCTCAGAGGGATCCAATGGATTGATGGCTCTTCCTGCGGTGATGGATATGATCGCAGACTCACAGGATGAACCTGGGAGCGGAGGATCCGCGCTATTCAGCGACATATCCACTCCCACAAGATCATGGAAGCAGATCGATGTTCATCAGGAGTCGAAGCAAAGAGAATCCCCACCGAGAAGATCATCATCTTCGCCTGCGACACCACGGACGTCGCAGAAAGGCGTGAGATCAACATCGAAGGGTGGGAGGTCAAAGTCACCCACCAGTGCGGAGTTTCGCGCCGCGATTAAGGAAAAGAACAAGATGGAGGTGGAGATCGGGGAATATCAAAAGACACTTGATGAAATGTCGGCAGCGATGGCGAATCTTCATCAAGAAGACTATGGAAGCACCATCCGGATCCAGGAGCTGGAAAGACGATGCGAGATTGCAAGCAAGCAGTCGGGACATCTAGTGAGTCACCACCAACACCACATGGCTGAGGCATGGCGCAAGTTTGAGGAAGAAGCCCAACAGATGCGCAAGGTGGAAATGAACGCATATCAGTACGGGGAAAAGAAAGACATGGAGTCGAATGTTATAATGCAACAGATGAGACAAGCTGAAGGAACTATCATGGAGCAGAAACGGGAGATTGCAGTGATGAAATCCTACATGGCAAGCGAGAAGTCGGCCGCGCAGGAGTCAGCTATACGTGCAAATCAGATACACCGTGAAGCTTCGCAGCAGATATCAGTTTATCAGCAACAGATCAGAGGCATCGAATCGTCTACGTCTATCGAGAAGTTCAACGAGGAGGAGATGGTCCAAAGTCTGAAATCACAGTTGGAGCACGCACTTGTCAAGCGCCCCGAGAAGTACTCTGGAGGACTCCAGGGAACAGCTGATGGCGAGACTGAATGACGTTACAGTATTTGCGGAACAAGAATCAAAGAGAGCAGATTGCTTGCTTCGCGAGAAGGAAGAGATCGTCAAACAGGGGTGGTCATCGTCAAGATGCGATCTTGGAGTTAGCCCAGGTCAAAGAGGCAAAACAAGAAGAACGGTGCACGATGGACGAGAAGTCGAAGGAGGCTGAATACTGGAGATTGACAGCTAAGGGAGTGTACGACGAATACCTCGAGGAGATGCATGAGCTTCAGGGACAACTGAAGGAAAGGGAGGCGACGCTCAAGCAAGAAGAGAGTTTTGTTCGCCAACTCGATGCTGACAACGAGGAGCTACGTGCACACAAGAAGCTGGAGACACCGGAAGCCTCTAGCAGTAAAGATGGACATCGTGAACGAGCAGTAGTGAAACGCGCTGAGGGAGGACCCCAAGCTAATTCATCTAGGGTAGACAAGAAGGTGGCTGGGTTAGTCCCGTCATCGTCTTCAAATCTGACCCCTAATTCGTCGCTAATGCCAGGTTCGATTCTCTTTCCGTCTTTTGGTGATCCAATGATCGATGTACACCTATCCCAGATGCAAGGGGTTGTCGGACATGTCCCGCAATCCACTACTGCGACTGGTGGCGGTGATGGAGGGGGAAACAACGGTACTACGCCCCCATTGGATTACGGTGGATTCTCACCTAATGGAAACAGGCAGGGAGCAAGTCGACGTCAGTTGAGCCTCACAGGTGGCGGAGGAGGACCTCCGGATGACCCACCCGATGATGAGGGAGAGGACGACGACGACGAAGAGGATGAAGAGGACGAGGAAGAAGAAGAGGAAGAAGATGACAATCGGACACGGAGGAGACGAAGAAGATCGAGAGATGATCGAGAGGTCAAGAACGATAGACCGAGGATCTTGAGGAAAGAAGCCGAGAGGGTATCTATTCCTGCTTGGCCAAAGATCCACCAACTTGACAACTGGAAGATGCAACTGCTGATGAATGTTCTGAGCGCATGTGCAGATCCAGATACCGACACATGGACAAAATGGTTGGAACAAGCTCTTGGGTTAAACCCAGACCTGAATATGCTTAGCGATTCAGGTGGCGACAGATTTGCCACGATAGATATTAAGATGGCCATGGGCATGCAGAACATGTTGAAATAAGCACCTGACGAAGCCAAAGACGTGTACCTCGACGCTACGCGGCACTCGGAACTACGACATCAACAAGGGGTGATCGTGAAGGGACGAGAGTTGGTGGCATTGGTTATGCAATCATTCAGAACATCTGATAGAACGGATCTTGTCTACCACATCGAGCACCTATTCAACCTTGACTTTCCTGGAGACAAGAACTTGGTTATGTTCAGGAACAAATGGTATGATTTGCTGCTGAAGATGAGGAGCGAGGACAGACCCAGTAAATTGGCTCTCAGAGATATCCTTTACAGGAAAATCAAGGGGAGCAAGAAGATGGAATTCGGCCTCAATGCCTACCATAGACTGCCGGACAAGCATCCTCAGAAGACGTATGAATTCTTGTTGGCGTTGATCGACCATCAGATCAAGGCGGATCGGGAGGACCTGATGCTTGACATGAAGGAGAGATCGGTCAAGTCGATGATGAAGTCAGGCGGCAGAGATGCGGCTCCAGCCACTGGCAAACAGGAGAACCAGGGTGGCAAGGGCAGAAAGGGGAAACCAGGCGGACCTGATGCTGCTCCTGTACTCCCAAAAGCCAAAGCAAAGGGCCACGCTGGCAAGAACGGCAAGTCCGACGGTGCCAGCGACAGAGGCAAGAGTCCGGGCGGAGGCAAAGATAACCCCTGTTGGTATCACTTCAAATCGGCGAAGGGATGCGTGAAAGGGAATGAGTGCACATTTTCCCACAGCAAGAAGACGGAGCACAAGCTGGAGAACATGCCCAAAGGGAAAGGAAAGGGTAAGTCCAAATCCAGATCGTCGTCAGGGATGATAGAGCATGCTTCGCATTTCAGAAGGGAAGGTGCGACAGGGGGAGCGCTTGCAAGTACAGGCACGAGCTCATCAAGAACAATTCAGCTCCGGCAACGTCAAGCGACAAGGCGCAGGCCAAGTCGAAGGCTGCCGCCAAGGCCGCAGCGCCAGCTATTGCAAGGAGGGCCATCGCGATGCCCGCGATAGTCCTGAAGCAATCGGCTCCTGCGGGAAAGGTCAGCTTCAAGAAGGACGTTGACCAGGTCGAACCGGATGAAGCCGAGACCGTCTACCACGAGCATGATGACGACGCGATGAGCGAATCATCGAGATGGTCTGGCGAGTCCGAGATCCCCCAGAGAATGGTATGGTTCAAGGAAGTACTCGACGTCGACGAGAATGGAGAGATCGCCTATCTTGAAGACGAGAGAAGGCAGTGGGAACGAAAAGGGGAATGGTACGGTTATGAGGACAATGAGAGTGAGCCTTATCAGTACGTGTACGTCGACGAGAAGAAGTTCAAGAGCAGTGATCATCGAGAATTATCAGCCTATCAAGTCCAACGATCATTGGTAAGAGCGAAAATACTGAGAGAGGTGGTGGATGACATATACAAGAAACACTACTTCCCGGTGACCAAGGAGAGCAGTATAATGTTCGAATATGATCAGAGCAAGGACGAAATCAAGGAGTCGGCCGTCGACTGGAAGAAGCAGCATGGTTTGCCGAAGAACGTTTTCGCCATGTCAACGTGCATCAGTAAACGGGTGAAATGGTTGATGGATACCGGATGTGGTCATGATCTCATCGGACGAGCCAAGGCAAAGAGCCTGGGTGTCGACATCGTGAAAGATGATGACAAGATCGTGTTCCAGACCGCGAATGGTTCCACGTCCACGTCCGATGTGGCCAAGATAGTCGTGGACGAATTGGACGAGACTGTCGAGCCACACGTGTTGGATGAGACACCCACGGTATTGTCAGTAGGGAGGAGACGCCTTTCATGGTTACACCAAAGCAGGGATTCGTGCACTTGCAGGTCAAGGACGACATCCCATACCTTGTGAGTGATGGTAAGCTTCGGAGTAACAGGCATCGCCCAACGATAGACGACCTCAAAGAGCACTTTTCGGAAGTATTGGCGATGGTAACGAACGACGAGGCAGATCAGGGAGGTGACGATAACAACGAAGTCACACCCGCCGCTGTCGGTGAATCCGCAGAGGCCGAGGACGGACACCATGATGGTGCATTCGACTTCGGACCACCCGGAGGAGCCGGCCCAGTACGCCCGCCTCCCGTAGCTGAGGATGTACCTGTAGATGTTGGGTCAGTCCCACATCGACATGGTGATGCCGAAGCTCACGAGGAAGAGGTTGATGAGGATGATCCAGATGCCGGAATTGAAGTTGATGTGTACGAAGGATCATCAATAAAGAGGAAAGTGGGAGTCCTCAAGAGGAACGCCAACTCCATCTCTCATTTGCTCACACACAGGTACCGAAATCCTTTCTACGAATCATGTGTCAAGGCAAAGATGAGACACTTCAGATCACGAACGGGAGCCTTCAAGAGGGAGGTAAAGACGTTCGGGGACCTGGTGACGTTCGACTTCGTGACGGCATCAGGAGATCATGAAGTGGAAGGCAGGTATGCGCTCATCATCCGGGACATATATACCGGAATTATCATGGCTTACCCAACCGCGAGAAGAGACACTGACTCCGTCGTCAGGGCCATCAAGCACTTCTGCGGGAGGAGGAAGATCAAGCAGGTATATTCGGATGATGGTCCAGAACTAATCAATGCGTGCGTGGAGCTGAAGCTGAACCACGACCTGTCGCTGCCCGGGCGACCGCAGAATAATTCCCTTGCTGAAAGAACAAACCAATTCATCATTGACCAGACTTCGGCTTGTCTTGTACATGCCGGTCTACCCACGTGCTACTGGGTGCAGGCCATCACCACTCTGTGCCATCTCATGAACATTGAAGAGGTGAATGGATCGAGTGCATGGATGAGGCTGCATGGCGAGGAGTTCAAAGGCGAGAAGATACCTTTTGGTGCGCTAGTAGACTTCAAGCCGAGTGAAGCACGAGGGGGGAAGAGGGAGAAGTTCGAGCCGAGAGGGGAAACTGGTATATTTGCTGGATATGTGTTGAGCACCGGTATGCATTGGGCAAACAAGTATCGTGCTTGGGCACTTACTGCATTTGCTGGTGCAGAGCTGAACATCAAGAAGGCAAAGGTTCCACCTCGGTTGAGAATGCCACATCAGACGGAGAGGATGATTCTGAAGTCTCCTCTGACATTCCCAATACAACAGAAGTACAAGGCTGCCAACGAGACTTTGGAAGGGATTGAGATGTCTGTCGATGCAATCGGTCTGGATGCGCGTGACCGCCTGATCGAAGATGAGGACTACGAGCCTGAGTTGCTGCAGAGTGACGAGAAGCGACTGCTTGACGATGAGGTCGATCAGATCGCTGGTCTACTGCTTGACGATGGTCCGGAGGTACTTGTCGGAGGTCGGGGGGACCATGCAGAAGAGGAAGATGCTAGACCAAGCTCATCAAAAGGGAAAGGAGATGGACATGCCAAGGGCGATGAAAAGATTACGATGTCCGACCTTCCGCATGTGTCAGTTGGACTACCTGGGGATGGCATCACGTACGTCAACGATGATGGCAAGGAGGTTAAGATCGATAAGGCCGGAAGACCATATCCTGTCGGGAAAGATGGATTCAGGTTAATGAAGACGTCGAGACCTCCAGAGTACACTCCTGATGAATGGAAAATGATGAGTAAATACTACACCAAGGAAGAAAAGGCCGAGGTGAAGGGCGGTGGCAAGAAGAAGAAAGAAGATCCCAAGAGTAAAGAATCTGAGGTTTCTGCGCCGGCTGAGGCACAGACATTGCAGATGCCCGGTGGTAAGAGAATTCGAGCAATGCTTCGAAACCGCTGGGGTGGAGTTGAATGGCAGTACAATTGGGGATTGCGGAAGAACATATCAAAGATCAAGAACCCAATGGATGGGAAACACTTGGCTGAGCTTGATTGGGTCAGGATTGTTGTAAATCCTGTTGACGGAGTGGTTGTTCTCATGGATTCCAAGCAGTCCCAAGACGTCTTGAGACGAAACGTTCAGCTTGAGAAAGAATTTGAATGTCTGGTAGTAATTTATGCCTGGAAGTTCAAGTCAGAGGAGCGATCTAAGTCGACTCCAAATTGGACGAAGGCAGTTGCATCAGTCATGGAGCGTCAGAAGGACGAAGCTGAGACGACATCGGGGACAGATCCAACGGTCGACGAACTGACGGATTTTACCTGGTATGAATGGGAGGAATCCGCTGAGGTAGTTTCTGGAAAGGTGCCACTCGCGATGCCTGCGATAGGCGAAGACGGTGAAGCCAAGAAGTACCCATCGATGCCGTGCGTGACTTCTGAGCGAATACAGCACAGAGAGAAAGCCGTGAAGGTTGTACGATTCTTCGACGCTTTAGTGTCCAGACCGGTCGGCCGGAAAGAAATGCTGACCAATCCTGATGCGTTGGCATCGATGAAGAAAGAATGGTCGGGATTAATCGACCAGGGCGTCTTCGATCTTGGCGCGGTGCGTGAATATGACGCTGTAGCCAAGGAGGCAAAAGCGAAAGGGGAAGAGATACACATGGCTCGCGCACATGGCATTTGCGTTGAAAAGCACTCACAATTGCCTGTTGGTGATCCTAAGAGGAAGTTCAAGGGTAGAGGCGTGCTGCTGGGGAACCAAGTGAAGAACCAAAGCTTTGAAGCTGCGATGTTTCAAGATTTGGGGAACTCTCCTGCTTCATTTGAAGCCTCGCGTTGGGCGGATTTTTTGGGTTGTCATGATGGCTGGGATGTGCAGATGGCCGACGCCGTTCAGGCGTATATACAGGCCACCTTGAGAGGCACGCCGTGTTGGATTGAATTGCCACCGGAGGCCGTGCCAAGTGAATGCAAATGGGATAAGTACAGAAGACCAGTCTTCCCGTTGAGGAAGGCGCTGTACGGACACCCAGATGCGGGAACATTTTGGGAGCAGCACTGCGATGAGTCGGTGCGTGCCGTTGGTTTTGAGCCCATCGGCGAAGAATGGCCTTCAGTGTACTTTCATGAAAAGCTCCAGCTTGTTCTGGTTGTGTATGTCGACGACTTCAAAATGGCAGGGCCGCAGAAGAACCTTGCCCAAGGGTGGAGCATGTTGCGTACACGTTTGAAGATTGAGCCCGAGACTGGGCTTGACATGTACCTTGGTTGCAATCAAAGCAAGGGAAACGTCACTCTCGGGAACGGACACCGAGTAACAACGGTGACCTATGACATGGAACAGTTCCTACGTTCCTGTGTCGACCGCTATCTTGAAGTGGCGGGCGACGTGAAGTTGAATAAGGTTGTCACCCCTGAGTTGCATGAAGAAACAAAGAATCACGTCTCACGGAAGCCTGCCAGAGAGGGGCCGTCAGTCGTGTGCAATTGGTGTAACAATCTTGTGCCCACCGACGGTTCTGCCACAGCGCCGGACCAACGGGGAGGGACTCCTGAGTTGGCCATGAAAGAGCCCGTGCGTGGACACCTTGCTCCGCATGCCGCTAGCGTACTGATGAAGTTGCTGTACGGTGCGCGGATTGCTCGCTTCGATTTGTTGCGGCAAGTGAATCGCCTAGCACGGAATGTGCACAGGTGGACCGACTCCGATGATCGGGGTTTGCATCATTTGATGTGCTACGTGCATCATACTAAACATTGGCGCATGGTCGGTTGGGTTGGAGACCCTATGGATGATGTGCACTTGGCCTTGTATGCGGACGCTGACTTTGCAGGATGCGTTGACTCGCTACGTTCCACCTCCGGTGGACACTTGAATATACAAGGACCCAATACCCGATTTCCGTTGTCTGGCAGCTCCAAAAGACAGGGTTGTGTGAGTCATTCCACTCCCGAGGCCGAAATAGTTGCTGCCGATGTTGCCATGAGATCGATGGGTATGCCTGCTCTAAAGTTGTTAGAGCGGATTCTCAAGAAGTCACCGAACTTTGTGTTCTATGACGATAACAAGGCTATGATCGGTGTAGTGCGATCGGGGAGAAACCCCACGATGCGCCACCTTGAGAGAAGCCATGGTGTTAGCATTTCGTGGATGCATGAGATGTTCACACGTGATTACATGTACTTGGCGTATGAGGTCACCGACAGGATGGCGGCCGATATTTACACCAAGGCGTTCAATGATGGGCGCATATGGAAACATGCATGTTTGCAGATTGGTCTACTTGACCCGAGCTTGCTGTCTGACCCGGATACCCTCAAGGCGCTCACACCCACGTGTGATCCCATAAAAGGGACCATGCAGACTGCTTCGGGAACAGTTGACGGAGTTCCCACGTTTCCGTACACACACATTCCGATCATGCCCCCGGACCTGTGGTGGTCTGGATTGACATCCAAAGAGGGATTGCATGAGCATGAAGGACATGATCCGGTTGTCGTTGCCAAGGGACCCAGATTGATGCGTGTGAAACCTCCACTCGCGGTTGTGACACCGTTCGGGAGCAAGTGGCTTCGCTCCACTTGGTTTCTGAAGAACGCGTCATGGCTCAAGGTCGAGGATAGGGTCGACCCAGGGTTGCAATGTGTGCGGATTGATGGATGGGTTGAACGCGCAGTTCGGCAGTTTCATCCCGTACCGGTTGCTGTACCGGCACGGGAGCGATCTCCACGACCACGGCCAATTCACGTCGGGTCCGGGGATGTTGACATGCAGTCCGTGCTGGCCGCATTCGTTGAAGAACTGTCGAACGAGCGCCTAGAATTAAAGTGTGTCAACGACCTTGCTTTGGAAACTTTGCTCCGGTTGAAGCTGCTTATGCGTTGTCTGCATATCAATCACGAGCAGCTTGTCCCTGGTCGTTGTTTTGTTCCGTATCGCATCGCGGTGAAGCACAAACCACAGTTAGCGCCGGGTATTGAACTCGCGATGGTTAAACATGACGGTGGTGTGCTTCGCGCTCCTGTGCATGTCTCGCTTCCTGGTATGAGAACTCGCACAGTCGTCACTCTTTACAGTGTTGACTTGGCTCGGCCTATCGTGCTGATGGCATGTTCCGAACCGCGTAACTGGTTCACTGCTCTTGCCCGCCATGACGGGCCGCAGGTTGTCACCATAACTCTGGTTGATGACTTACTGAGCGAGTACGGGGGGAGATTCGCCAGACATGTGCTTACCAAACCTTCCGATTTGTTGTTCTTCGCCGGGCCTTGCACGGGGGGATCATCATGGGCACGCCTCAACAAGACTCGCGGAATTGACACCGCAGAGAAAATAGAGGCCAAACAAAGGGAATTTTGGAGATTGTTTGAACGGTTCGTTGAAATCAAACGGCATGCCATGACAAAACGAGCTGCGATTTTGTTTGAGTTGCCTGGAAGTTGCGATTATTGGAAGGACGAGAGACTGCATGAGGTTGTTCATGATGGCACTAGTCACGGGTTTGATGGATGTCGCTATGGCTTGCCAAGAAATTTGTGTTTGGTAATGATTCCTGAATGTTTAGTCCTTGGTTGTTGTAGTCTTGCCTGTTCGTGCCTTGCCGACCTTGTGCGCCAAGGTACACAGCAGAAGACTGGGAGCACGTCTTCGACCACTACGCGTGGAAGACATGTCTTCGGCAACAATGTCTTCTACGCTTTGGGCTTCCAGCTTCTGGGCCACACCCCCAGGACGATTTTTAACATGCATCGTGGCACTGAATTGGTGTGGAATGCGGAGGATCTCGTGATAGTGAAGGTGATCGTGAGGTATAACATGCGGGTCCAGCAGGGCGAGGCGTGCTTGCGGAATTTCCAGCCGCAATGCCGCCTGCTGCCGAAAGAGTTGCAGGGGCGCCACGCGGAGGTGCCCGTATACGAAAAGATTGCAGCAAGCAAGTGGCACGACTGTGCCCACACCCCTCACTGGGAAGAAGACTCTGTCCCACGCAAGGAGTGGTTCCTTCACATGGACTATGACAAGGTGAAGAATCTCACACCCTTGAGCTGCTGCTTCGCCTGGGCTCCTCAGCCCACCAACGTGAAGGCAAGAGCTGCTGCGTTCACCGCTTGCTTGGATCACTCACGAGGCGGATCCCCAAGCAGCCTTGCGCCGACGCCAACTGTGGTGCCGAGCATGGAGCAGGAAACTCCAACTCTGCAGCCGGAGGGGCCCACTGTCACTCAGCTGCCGGTGGAGGAGTGCAAGCAGGAGCCGGCAAGCCCAACTCCGTTTTTGCCCATGCCAAAATCAGCTGCGGCGACGCAGCTTGACACTGACATGGACAAGGAGCAGGAAGAAGTTCCGGCCTGGTTCAACTGTTCGCCAACGTCGCCGGCTGACGACATGCAGGAGGATGACGACGGGCTGCAGCAACAACTCCAGCGTGCGGAGCACCTGACAATGACCCTTGAGCGTGTCAATGTTCGTGATTCTGACTCTGAGCTGAGGATGATGAGGAGGAGCCGGATGACAAAATGTCACAGAAGGACGAGGACCAAGATGAGCACCCGGACCAAGATGAGTGGCGGTGGATGCCGCTTGAGTCAGGTCGATGGCAAGGAGCACAATTGCTGCGATTGGAGAGGCGTGGCAGGACGCCGGGTTCCCAAAGCTCGGCACTGAGGCAGGCGCTTGGTTCCACACACAAATTATAGCAGCGGAGACGGCCTATGTCACTGCGACAGGCATCTATGACAACATGCCTGACCCGGATGGTGGAATTGCGGCGGGGCTATCCAGGACTCGACAGCAGAAGACGCGGTCGCGCGTGAGAACGCGATTCAAGAGATCCCGAATCATTGGGCTGCCCTTCAGAACTCGGGGAAGCCAGAAAGCGACAAAGAGACTCGCGCCGGTGCACAGGATGCATTCCAGCGGCACCTACACCTACACACAATGGGTCGCTGCTGGATATATTGCCGCGCAGTTCCGCCGGCTGCCACGGGCGCCAAAATTCCCCAAGGGCCAATGTTGGTACAACTACCGGGGACAATGGCTTAAAGTCACCTTCAACGACGGCATTGAGTGGTGGACTGATGATCCATGCACAAAGCAGGAGCTGGCTGACGTAAAGGAATGGTTCCTGGGCCTCGAAAAGGTCAAAACCTGAACTGCGTCGCCGCAGTCAGGTTTTTGAATCATTGCTTGCGAAGCCTTTGTACAGCTGACGGCTTCGGAAGCGGTCGCACTTCAAGCACACAGTCCCGCAGAGGTAAAAAGGGCTCGTCCGTTTTGCCTGAGTGTTTCTGTCGTGGCACAGTTCATGTTGCGGCATCGTTAATCGTTGATCACGCCTGTCGAAACATGCTCGAGTTGTAGGGCAGCTGCTGCACCGACTGCGGCAACGCAGTTCGGATGGCGCCATGCCTTCTTCCAAATGCGTGATTAAGTGGGGAAGACTGTTCAAGTGGGCAAAACTGACTGAGTCGAATGTGCAGTGCCGGTACTGCAAGTGCTTCAGCTGCTCAGTGGAAGGATTGCGAACAACGCAATTGAAACAACATGAGCGTGGAGTACTGCATCGGTTCCGACGAGCGACAGCGCTTGGCTGCAGCCCAAATCTGCCAGGCACCCCGTCAATGGACACCTTTCTGGGTGTTGTGGAGCGCCGCTTGAAAGCAGAATCGCTTCGAAAATCTCCTCTTGGCCGCTACAAGGAAAAGAACATTTCATGGTGCTTGAATGAGGCTATGTTGGACATGGAGCGGAAGAAACTTGGGAAGTGCCAGGTAGCTCTGATTTCGCAAGATGCGCAAGGGCCGATGCTTTCTGTCAGATTTGCCGGTGTGTCAAACCGCGGTGTGAAACCGCAGCGCGGTCAACTTGAACTGCATCAAGGCCTCTTGGGGCTCTTCCACGGCCAAATTTGCGGCGCCCGAAGGATTGCCAGGACAACGCTGCGAGTTGCAAAAACTATGTTTCAGGCTAGAAGAAAACCTCCGTCTGGGTGGTGCGGGAAGGCGCCGACATTTTACAAAAGGCTTGGCAGCATTTTCGCAGAAGGGTGGAACCTAGGCGGCAAAGCTTTGCTTGCTCCATGTTTCAAAACAAAATGCTTCTCCCTGACGCTGACGCTGCTGAGGAAATGTTTGCTTCGGATGCGGCCGCTGATGAACAGAGAGCCGGCCGTTTACTCTCACTTCGGGACCACTTTCCTGCCGAGACTTTTCCAGCTATGAAGATTCGACTGCGCGACAGCGCGCATGCTGTCCAGCGGCAACTCAGCGCAGTCCTCACGTGTTGCATTCCCAGTAAACAACCCTGCGCGGAACGGACAACTAACAGACAGCTGCCTTGCTGGCTAAGGTTTGCAAAGAAATTGCATCTTGACGAGACGCTTCAGGAATACATGCAGCAATTCATATCTGGAAAGGAGTCTATGACTGCGCTGATTTGGCATTCGCCAGATTTGAAGGTGATGTTTGCGAAGCATGTTGCTAGGCTGTTGCTAGGCTCAAAAGTGGACATGTTTTAACACACATGCCGCAAGTGCGGCCATGGTGTCTCGTCGCGCTAAGGTTCGGCACATGGACGCCGAATTTCTGCGTCACAGTGGCATGAGAGACTTGCAGTCGGCCAAGCATCGTCATTCTTCTCTTCAGAAGCCGATGGGGCGATTTATCCTTCTTGCGGATGCGTTCTTGGCCACAGCTCACGAGAGACTTAGTAGGCATCAGGCTTGCTTGAGTATGTCGCCATTGCAAAGAAAAACTGTGTTGCAAATCTAAGGATATTGCGAGTAAAGACCAACGCGAAACCCCGAAGGGTTACCAAGAAGTTCCTGGAGTCTATATCCACAGAGGTGTACCTGCAAATGGCTATGATGGCTGACGCTGCTGATGAGGAGATCAGAATTTTACGCAGATTTGACAAGAGCCAGATGGACATGAGTGCAGCGCAAACCTGCTTGACAACCTTTGCTCAAAGGCTGCATGTGCTCTTCGTGCAGAAAACAGCCACCTCCAGTGGTGACACACAGCACGCTTCTAGACAGCACTGAGTCGCGAAGCCCGTGATAAGTTTTCAGAGCTTCAAAGACTTGATCTGACTGCCAGGTGCTGAAGTGGCTGGAAAGACCTCGTTTGATTCAACTGGGCGCTGGGCACAGGAGTGTGGGAGGCAGCGTTTCGCCGATCGTTTTCAACAGGTGCTTTGCAAGGATGGCTGCGTGGCTCGCCCTTGTCTCGCAGACCATCAAGACAGAGTTCCCTGAATTTGAACTGATCCACAACTTGTCAGCCTTTTCGCTCAGCGGCCCCCAAAAGAGCGCTGCGGAAACACAGCGCTGTCTTCTGCGGCTCTCCCAGATGTTCGACGCGAACTCTAAGCAGCTCTATGAACAGTTCCAAGACTTAAAGCCTACTGCCCAACGCCACCGACCGGTTCTGAGTTTGTTTAAAGGGTGCATATTGCTTGTCCTGCTTTGCTTGTCGCTTTCCAATGCTCTGCCCAGGAAAACAACTGTCCAAGTCGGAAGAGTTGGGTGATTTGCAAGCCTGGACCTTGGCAGAGTCAAGTGTCAGCGGCCGCTGCCCGGACATGTCTAAAACACTTGCCCGTGTCTTGCTGGCATCGGCGGCTGGACCTGCGCAGAGCGAGCGTGACTTTGCAGATATCAAGTACCACACTGCACGCGACAGGGCTTTCTTAGGCCCTTACTTCAAGGCGTTCGAGAGGCGGCTTCGCCAGTGGGACAAGAACAGTCTTCGTGGCGCAGTTGCTATGCTTGCCCAAAAGATTTGGCAGGAAGGCTTCGGCTCTGAAAGATCATCTGGGTCCGCTCGCAAACCTAAGTTTGTTTCCGGTCTTCGACTAGAAGCAAGCCGGCAGGACGCTTGGCGGCACATAGCTTTTTTAACTTGCCGGAGTTCGCTTTGCGCACCTTGCCGGCCAAGGCACGAACAAGAAATCCTGTTTCGGAAGCCGCGTGGATAGCTCGACGCCGGAAGAGTGTGAAGCGATGCTTAAAGCTGAACGATGCCCCTCGGGACATGCTGCGGATGAGCAAAAGTTCCCGCAAGGCAGCTGGAAATGCAATTTCCACCAAGCACGAGGAAGCGACCAAAAAGTTGTCGGAGCTGAAGAAAAGACGTTGCTTTCAAGCTCAGCAAGACGACCTGCTGCTGCGGCAAGAGCAGCTTCGTCCAGCAGAGCACAGCCAATGCTTGGAGCGTAGGAGGAAAGCTGACCACCAAGCTCAGCTCGAAAGCTCGCTGCGGAAACGCAGGCGGAGTCAGCCTGAACTTCCAGCTCTGGCCAATATGCGCCTTGGCGTTTGAATTAGCTTTTGCGCCTTTGTTCTTGCAAGTTTTCTTAGGCGATTGCTCGCGAAAGAGGAGGCAGACTCTACTGACTTGCACCAGAAACTCCACTCTTTGGGTGCCCTGGTGGTCAATGATTATCTCTTGGCTGAAGGCGTTGTGGTGAACAATGTCGCAAAACCTGGCTCTCGAGCTTCATGGCTAATGCGACTCTCTGGTGGTCTTATCGTAAGCCAAGCTGCGATCAAGACCGGGTTTGGGCCTTGGGTTAAATACAAAGGGCCAGCCAAGGGCACCCGAAGACATGCGCTCATTACGCCATCATTTCGCAAACGTCATCCGCGATTCGCTGTCTTGGCACAAACACGCATGCAAGAGCTCAACTGGAAAGTGTACGTGCGGGCCTTGGCTGGCTGTGGCACACTTGTCGTCCTGTCCGTGTCCCGTTTGCCTTGTTTGGAGCGGCGCGCCCCTGGTAACAGAACTGAGGACAAGGCTGCCACCTGGGTGAACGCAGCCAAAGCTGCCAAGACCAAGAAGAACTATGTGAGTGTAGGACTTGTGCAGGAAAAGTCCGTGCTGACATCCACAAAGATGTTCAACGCCCATACATTTGTACAGCGGGGAGCTCTTGGGGCAATAGAGCGATTCTGCCTGGGTCACAAGCCGCCAATGACGAGCATTGGTCGCTGCACAGAATCTGCAGACTGGGGAAGAGGGCTGCCGCTGCCTCGCGTCATAACAGAGAGAAACACGTCTATGCGATGGCTCGCTGTCTGATGACGGAAAGTGCTTCTTGAAGCGCTGGGAGTTAAACAGTGTACAAAGCCGTGGGGGGGTGGGGGAACCTTGTCCCGGCTGATGCGCGGGTCCGGTCAGCCGAAAAATCCTCCACTTCTGCCACGCAAGCCTGGTTTTTGGTGTTGCTCCCTGTGTCTGCCAAATGAACAATTCTGATGCATCAGAATTTTGGGCCCCTGCGAGTTCTGATGCACTAGATTTTGGGTCCCTGCGAGTTCTGATGCACTAGTTTTTGGGCCCCTGCGAGTTCTGACGCACTAGATTTTTGAGTCTAAGTCGTTTATGCTTTTTCAAACGGGTCCTCGGGCTCTTTTGGGCCCGACAGCCCGAGTGCCGGGGGTTCCGAACCCCCTGGCACTGCGAGTTCTGATGCATCAGAACTTGCAGTGCCGGGGGTTACCCCCCCATTTTCGAGTCCCAAGTGCCGGGGGGTTCCGAACCCTCTGGCACTCGGGACTCTGATGCATCAGAACTTGCAGTGCCAGGGGGTACGGAACCCCCTGGCACTGCGGCTCAAAATCGGGCTGACCTGCTATTTGTTTTGGGGGGTATGTGCAATTAAGCCCCAAGCCGAGACTACTACGTCTTGTTGTCTGATGTCTGGTGTGCTCATGTGTTCTGTCTGCCCGTCAAGCCGTTTCACGCTTCGCCCCGCAGCCAGCTTTCCTCCGGTTGCTTCTTCAGCTGACTTGCTGCGTTGCCGCAGAAAGTCCGTGAAGCATGGGGAAGACATCCTTGAAGGTGAAGAAAACTGGCATCAAGAAGCCTCCTCGCGTGGAGAAGGTGGAGTCACATTGCCATCGCAAGTGGCCAATCATGCTTGGGAGCGACTGCAGCGGCATGGGAACTGATGTTGCGGCAGCGAAGCAACTGGGGATTGAGTTCATGGTTCAGTTTGCCACCGATGTGGACCCAGATTGCCGAAAGGTGATTCTTTCCCACAAAAAGGGACCGAGGAGTCTTGGATATGCTCTTGGAAATGTTTGCGAGAAGTGTGACTTGTACACAGCTGGGTTTCCGTGCCAACCATACAGCAGACTGCCAGAACAAGTGGCTGTTTTCAACCGAGTTTGGGTTACTTTCTGTTTTTTTGCACATAGGTCTTTGCTTAGTCTGCTCCTTCCGAGGTACGGCGGGCGTCGGGCAGGGGAAATGCGACCAACGTGATTTATCAAAGGCTGTGGTGGACTACATCTGCCGCATGCAACCGCGTGGATTTGCTGGAGAATGTGACGGGCATCCGGAATAAGAAGCACAGGAAGCACTTCAACAAACTTCTGCGGCAGCTCAAGGAATGTCGGCTTCCTGGGTCGCAGAAGCGGGCCTATGCTGTGGGCTGGCGAATGGTGAACAGCCGCAGTTTCGGGCTTCCGCAGAACCGGAAGAGGATCTACATCATGGGCGCCAGGAGGTCCACGCGCAAGGGTGTGAAAACCAGAAAACCAAATATGGTCCACTCGCTGCCTGAAAGCAAGTTCGCTTGCCTGGACGACTTCTTGGAGAAGGGGCTTCCCAAGGACATCAAGAAGCTTTTGCAAAACCAAGCGGAACAACAGTTTGGCAGGAAGGAAGAAGCTCAAGGCGAAGGGTGTTTGGAATCTGGACAGGGACATCATCGACGCAGGAGCCGGGAAAAACTTCCGGCAGGTCACCTCGGGCTATGTTCCCACAATCACATGTGCACGAGCCTCCGGCGACAACTTCTGGCTCGACAACGATTCTTGTCCAAACCAGATTTAGCGAGTGCAAATAATCAAGTGTGGCGAGGTGCGCAGCCCGCAGCCCGCTTACAGCCTGTGCTAAGGAAAGTCGCTTTCTCAGCCTCAAGGAGCTGGCGGCTTTGCAGGGATTCCACAACTTCCGCTGGCCCAAAAGTGTCCCGCGCCAAGAGAGGCAAAATGGTGGGCAACGCCATGTCGGTTCCTGTCCTGAGGGAGGCAATGAGGGCGGTGCTCACGGCAGCTAGGTTGATCCGCTGGGCCTAGTAACTGTGGAGCCACAGTTATTAAGACAAGAGCTGCTCCTGTTTAATTTGCTGGGGCGCTGGCCCTGCTTTGGGTTGGTGCTCCGCGACTGCAACAATTGACCGGGGTAAACAAAAAACGGAAGCGTTGCTGACGCGGATCAAATTCGACTTTTCACAGAGCGTGGCCCGTGCTTTCAGATTAAGGCTCATCCGCAGTGTTTTTTATTTGAGGCCCCCGGTGCCAGCTGCGTAACCGCAGCGAGGTGCAGACTGCTATGGTTCAATCAACATCCTCGGCAAGCTCAACCCCGGTGCAATGCCGGAACATAAGCACTTCCCACTACGATGACGTGAGGAAGGCTTGGGAACTCATTGTGGGGCACGGGCCTCAGTAATAGAGATGCCATCAGTCAGTACTGCGCTTCTGCTCAGGACGGATCTTTTCAGGGACCTTGAGTCCATGAAGCCCTTAACGATCGAGGAGGGCGGTCGTCAAGACCCCTTCGACAATCGCAAGTTGCAGTCCATGATGGAGGCCTTGAAGGAGGGAGATTCCACTACTGACCAGTACATTGCAGGCGGCAATGTAGCGTGGGTTAGCTGGTCATGGTCTTCGACTGCAAGTGTGCCAGTGTACAAGAGCAGCGTAAAGTGGATCATGCGCGCCACGTACAAGACGCCCCAGCCTATAAATTTGGTGGTGGCAGTGGATGACTTGTTTATGGACCAGAAAAATGGGCAAATGAAGAGGATCAGTCCGGAGGAGGACCATCACGCCTTCATCTTGGCCACAGCGAGGGACTTGCAGCAAGACAAGTTCCAGGACACCGGCGCCGTCGCTGTCTTGGCCCCTAAATACATTACTAGCCAAGCATTGAGTTGCCAGCGCAGGAATGGAGAAGGGCGTGGCTGTCTTCCACGATCGATTGCCGCTTCAAGCCCGGGCTGAATTTGTTCTGGGAAGCGGCCAAGCAAAGGGAGGATGTTGGGACCAACTACGAGACCATGTACTACAGCCCTGCGCAACGCATCTTTCAAATAGTGTCCTTCAAGTTGAATCACGAATCAGCTTCCAAGACCAAGCTGACGACTAAGAAGCTTTTCGAGATCTTGTCTGCCAACTTGACGGTGACATCGGGGGAGGCAGTGACGCAGTCCTTCCTCGAAGTCTTGATGGCTCTGTGGAATTCCTTGCTGAGCGACACTTCTTTCCGAGAGGAAGTCCTGCTTTCTGAGGAGCTCTTCGGAAAGCGAAGTCCCATCAAGTCCATATGTGTTTTGCGAGACCTTGCCACTGCTTGCAAGAAGCAACCGCCTTGCGTGAAGTGGGTGTTCGATGCCCTCATGGATGCGGCGTTGAACAAAACCTTCAAGCAAGGCGAGCTCAACCCCCAGGCGTTGGCCGGCAAGAACCCCCGTGGGAATAATTCCAAAGGGCCTGACTCCTAGCACTGCTGCTTTTTTCTTTGGTTTTGCCTTGATTGATGGGGGCGCACTGCTTCTGAGGCTGTTGCATATGTGGGCATGGAAGTATGTCCTGAAAGATGAGATCCTGGACATGCTGTTGGCTCACAAGAGCCTGCCATGTGAGGACGCAAAACGCATCCGGGAGAAACTCTCCACTCAGGAGACGTGGCGCAAGGCAATGGCTGGTGGCCTTCTCTTCTCGCGGGAGACGCTCGACAATATCCCTGACAATGAACTGACAATGAACTTGACCCTAGCATTTTGACTGCAATTGGTGATTCAAGCGTCGCCCATGACATTGTAATGATCTGGACATGGCGCCGAGGCAGATCCGTGAAAGTCGTGGCCAACAAATCGTGGCTGGGGGCGCTGCAGCCAGCCAGTCAAGAGGCTGCGGAATTTCTGGCAGATCTCATTTACACCAAGAAGTACGACGAGAAGGTGAAGAGCGTGTTGCACACCAACTTTGACGTGAATTCTTCCAACAAACCTTGCTTGAGCCACATCGCGTTTAAAAGGGAAGGGAGGGTTTCTCCCTAGAACGGCCGCACCGCGGAGGGTCACCTTCAAAAGGCGCGTACCCCAAAAATACCCGAAACTTTTTGGGGTGGGTGGAGAGTAGCATGCAGATCACACGTACAGTGGTGCACGCCAAAACTGCAATGCGTGTCAATCTCAAAACATGCGACATCACTTGATGATACAGGACGCACTCTGATTGTTTCAGCGTTCTCTTCTGGTTTGTGCAAGTGGGGAGTCTCGAAAAATTAAAAGTTATCCTCCGGGCCAATCGCTCATACTCAGGGCACCTTTAAGGTGTGATTCCTGCGAGCACCCGTAACTCCCCCGAGAGGAAGGAGGATGAAACACTAAGGGTGGGCGGGCGGGCAAAAATTCCAAATTCCTCTTGTCAATTTTGACAAGAACCCACATATGCGGTATGCGGAAACATCCATAACGCAAGTGTGTTTGCCTGTTCAAAAGTCGAACGACTTACAACGAACAGACAAAAGGACAAGCAAGGTTAGTGGGGAAGAAGGTGTTCATCCTTTCAGGAGGTCCTACTTCTTCCAACAAACCTTGCTTGAGCCACACTCGCGTTTAAAAGGGAAGGGAGGGTTTCTCCCTAGAACGGCCGCACCGCGGAGGGTCACCTTCAAAAGGCGCGTACCCCAAAAATACCCTAAACTTTTTGGGGTGGGTGGAGAGTAGCATGCAGATCACATGTACAGTGGTGCACGCCAAAACTGCAATGCGTGTCAATCTCAAAACATGCGACATCACTTGATGATAAAGGACGCACTCTGATTGTTTCAGCGTTCTCTTCTGGTTTGTGCAAGTGGGGAGTCTCGAAAAATTAAAAGTTATCCTCCGGGCCAATCGCTCATACTCAGGGCACCTTTAAGGTGTGATTCCTGTGAGCACCCGTAACTCCCCAATCGCAAGTGGTCACGGATCTGAAAATGTCCATGAGATTTCCACCTTGCTTGCTGATGCCAGAAGAGGGTGGCTAAAGTCTAGCCTGCTAGGACCGTCACTCAGGTTGAGTGAGAAGGCACGCGTCCACACCATGACTATACCAACATTCCAAAACGCGTCTTGAGATTGAAACAGGTCTACACTGTTGACCTACTCCAAAAGGGAATGCAGAGCAAGTTGGTGCTCCTCAGTCAGCAAGGATGGACGTGAGGCACCCGACCCAATCGCACTCAGCGCGGCCACAGCTCTGTTGGGCCTCCCGCCAAATACGAAAGAAGAAAACCACATCATCCTTCCACGCCGCTTCTCCGCATCTTTGCGATCCAAAGTTCCACAGGACAATATCTGGCTGAGAGTCTCCTTCAGTTCAAGCACCCTTTGTTCAGTGTGCATGACCGTGATGGAGCCATCTCGGAAATGGTTCAAATCCACCACCACCCCAGGACAAGAAAAGACAGCAGCGAAATCTGGAGCTTTGGGTACCTCTCTTGCGTAGCGAACGCCCAGCAGTTTGAACAGGCCAGTCACGGCGAAGTTTGTGCTCTCAGCGCCCGACTCGTCAGCCATCGCTGTGCAGTCGTCGAAGAAAGATGTGATAGGCACTCGCAAGCCTTCCCGGGCGAAGTGGATGATGATCCTCGTGCCCGGGTCTTCACCCATGGCTTGCACCGCCATGGCCAGCACCGAGTCAACAGGTTCCACCTCAAGACGTTCCGGCAGCCCGCAAGTGCAACTCAATCCCCCCAAAGAAAATATCCGAACCTTGTTGCGCTGCACCACAGCGAAGCGGTATGCGAGGATCTTGTTTTCAACGCTGTTGTCATCGACCAGAGCAAGCCAACCGCAAGCGACTTCCTCTCGCGTCTGCCGTCAAATCTCGTGTTCCGTAGTCAGCTCTTTTTCTGTCAGGACCTTTGCAATCACAGCATTGTTGAGTCCTTTGGCCACCTGAAAGAGCGAACTCGTCTGCTACCTCATCCAGAACACCTGCATCTGCAATCCCAGTTCCATCAGAATCTCCTTCCACAAGACAATCCTCTTCCCTTTCAAAAACGGTTTCAAGTGGGGAGCAAGAGATTCCCATTTGGATTGCTCTTCTTGCTTCAAGTGCAGTGCCCGAGTTAGCCACTTCTTGAAGAAAGTCGCCCGCGCCTTCTCGACTTCACTTGTGTCGATACCCAAGCTGTCCGTGGCTAGCGTTCTCAACTCTCAGGTTGGTCTGAAGCAAAAAGCTCTGGATGACCTCTGGCAACGGCCTCCCCAACAAAGTCCTCATACTCTCTTGAAATTCCGATCTCCGAAATTCAGCGGGCCCAGCTCCAGCCAGCGTCTCCACGTCTGGGCTGAGCTTGGCGAAAACCCATCTTTCAGCACCGAATAAGTGGGAGGACTCGTCCCGGATCTCCCCCAGAAATTCAGCGGGCCCAGCTCCAGCCAGCGTCTCCACGTCTGGGCTGAGCTTGGCGAAAGCCCATCTTTCAGCACCGAATAAGCGGGAGAACTCGCCCCGGATCTCCCCCAAGCACAAATGGCGAGAGAGAATGGCGCTGCCTTTGGGCAGCTGTTTCAAACTGGCGTCAGCTCGGTCTGTGTTGTTTGGCAGGCACGGTCCAAACATGTGCGCAGCAATACTTAGAGACAAGAGGCAACCACTCGTGGCCCCCGGGTTGTCCAGCATGTAGAGGTTGGCAGTGCGGCGTTTCCTCCAAGTCTGCTTGTTGTTGCAAGTCAGTGGGGAGCTCGAAGTGTAACCGCACTGCTCTGTATTGTAACGCTGATGCCAGACGTGTGCAAAGAACAGTGGGATAAGCGGCTTGCTGTTCATGGGTCTTGTCGATGGCCAAGGTTTGCATTCCGTGTTGTCGCACCGCTCGGCCAAACCGAGCTGTAACAGCAAAACACGACCCCAGGCCTGAACGTCCTTCAGCAGTCCGATTCGCTCCTGCAAGGCCCCTTCTTCAGCGGGTTTTTGCACCCATTGCTGCAGTTGTGATGCCAGCACCTTGGTCTTTCCTGCGCACCCTCGCCTTTCAACTCCTCCGGAGGCCTCTGATGTTCCCAACGGGCGCGTCCTTGCTCCGTTTCTGTATTGCATGCGTGACCTTCACGGTCTCCTTTCTGGTGGAAACGGAGGGGACCTGTTTCGCACTTTGCTGCACAGGGGTCAAATAAACCATGAGGCGTGGATCGGTGATTAAACGCCCCAGTGCCACGTCCATGGGTTTTGGCGCACCAGCAGCCGGGTCTCAGCGGCCCTCTATCGGCTCGGAGTATCTGAACCAAGGACACTTTGCTGAAACCCACAGGCGCTTCCTGGCTCAGCGTGTTGAACAGCTTGTGAACCCAACTTTTACGCACGTCCATGAGAGAATCTCAGTTTGGTCCAAGGCCGTCCCTCGTCTTTGAAAAGCCCACAAACACTTCAGCTTGCTGCCAACGTCGATCGGCTCCAGCGCATCTCCAGGCACGACAGTCAGCTGGATGTTTTTCAAACTTAATGACGGGCTTGACCTTGTTGTCGCCCGCAATCTCCCGATCCCTGGAGCCACACTTCGAAGGAGGCAGATAAACGCCCTCTATTCTACGAAAGGCATCTTGCGGGCAGCTTCTTCGACCTCAGGCGCCGACACCTGCATTTTTAAGTTCGGCCAGGACATAGGTGGACGCCTCGAAGATCAATTTCCTGACCTCCGATACAAGCGCAATGGCCGGCTCCTCGTCTTTGATGACTCTCCTGACAAACGCTTCAACGGCGTGACTTGGTGCCACCTGAGGCATTCCAATAGCGAAAGCCAATTTGCTGAAACTGTCCAGATTGTGAGCCTCCGAATGACCAAATAGCTTTGGTCTAATGGCTTCACATCTTTGTTGGAAAAGCAGTTCGGCTCTCTGTAAGGGACATGGCAGCAACAGACGGGCTACTGGCAGGGCTGTGTGAGCTCAAGTGTCCTTGGTTCTTCAAACCCTGGTGCCAGGCAGATTCCTGAGGGTCAGAAAAAGACTTGGCTCGATTAAAAATTGTCTTTAAAAAGGTCTGAGCGTGATTGCTGAAGCACGTGCACGTCGAGCGCCCAGGTGATTTCCAAGCATGATGTCTTGGAGCCTGATGCACAATCCACAGCTCTGCCCCCGTAACATGCTTGCTACTCATGAGTCAAACAATTGCAACTCCACAAAAGCCTGAGAACGCTCTCTTTTTCAGGGTTGCACACCAAGTCCAACATCACGTGCCTTGCCAGCACACATTGCACTTGGAGTGTCATAACTTACTCCAACCTCCGTCGTGCGAAATGGACCACATTTCCGGCCGCATTGCAGCATCTTGAAATGCCTACCTTGCTGCAGATACAGAGTCTCCAGCTTGGAGTGCCGGACAAGGTTGAATCCTTCCGGTGGCGTGAAATCACGGACCACCAGTCCTGGTCCCTTCTCGTCTTCCCCCGCTTCGCAGCTGCCCGAAGACGTAGTGACGTGGTCAAGTTCTCTATGGTGGTTGCAGGTTTCATGAAACGCCCACTCCGGGTTTCAGCAGGGTCGAATCTGGATTCCCTGATGTCGTGCAGGAGCGCCTCCCAGGATGCGTAACGGCCTAGCCATAGCATCTCTGCTATAGTTGATCACCATCGCACACTGGCCCGCGTGTCCACCCAGGATGAGCCTGTCTTCCCCAGTTGTCTCCATGTTTGGACAAGTGGACCGCACAGTGCATTTGTCAAGAATGGCTGGTCAGTCTGCGCCCTCGCTTCGTTGCATTACCCTCGCTGTAGGGGAGGGGGCAGGCATGACCGGGGACTGCTTAGTCACCTCTAGCCCCATGCTATCTCGCAAGCGCATCCACCGCTCGCCCTAGTTGTCCTCGGTGACTCCTTTGGCTGGAGCTGTTGCCGGCAGAATTGTCCTCTAAAAGGCAGCAGCTCCGCGGCTCTTGAAAACTTCAATGCGACACTCAACATAACATACGCGACCCTCAGCATCTTTGTCGAAGATCATGTTAGTGGCGTGTCGCACGTCTGCCCATCTGCTCAGACTGTAAACTGCGAAAAGCAACGATCCGACCATGAGCGCATTCCAGTCCCGAGGTCAGCACTCCCTCAAAATCTTGCACAGCGCCCTGAGCTCCACCAAAGGTGCAGAGGCGACGCCTGCGCCTTTGGACCAGTGGATTCAAGACTGCCAACATCACCTCCTGAAGGACATCAAGTCTGCAACATCTACTTGCAAAACAAACTGCACAAATGTCAGGGCCTCCATGGTACCTTTCATCCGTGACGGAGCTCGGCCTGCGGTCCTTTCAGCGCATAAATATTCATAGATAGCTTGTTCGTTTCCAGGGAAAAGGAGCCCGTTCCTATCCAGATAAATGCAGTAGTTCGAAAGGGATGTTGCACGCTTCTCCAAGGTGGCAGGTGATTTTCTTTTGAGGTAGTCACCCAAAACTTCGTACTGCTCAGTCAGGCCCTGGCAACTCTGCACGGCAGCGTCTGCCCCGATGCAATTCGGCCAAGAGGAAACCAAACTGTGCCATCGCCTCGGTCTTCCCAGAATTGTCAGCTTCGACAGGGGGAAGAGCTTGCCGTGGAAATAACTGTGAAGGTAAAGACGAACCCGACGCATTCTCAGAGAAAACAGCACTCCAACCTTCGTGATCCCATGGCATGTCAAACTGCTGTTTCTCAAGGGCATGCCAAGCTCCATGCAGTGTCTCAGCTGTTGCATGAAATTCAACCAGTTCAAGTCCAGATCCCAAGTTCAACCCAAACTCTGTTCCGCGCATCCCCACTTCATAACAGAGCGCGCAACCAAACATGGGACAAATGGTCCAGCAACGGACGAGTGAAGCGTTGCAGCACCACTCCACTAACGTGGAAACGTACCTGCAGAACTCGCAAATACCAAATGTTGTGTATGAGTCTGCACCAGTTGCGTAGGGCTTGTTGGCGGGCGCGAAAGTGCGCAGAGCAAGCGCCCATTGGCTGCCAACCCTACCACAAAAATTCCAAATTCCTCTTGTCAATTTTGACAAGAACCCACCATCCCTCCCTAAGCCAAATATATGCGGTATGCGGAAACATCCATAACGCAAGTGTGTTTGCCTGTTCAAAAGTCGAACGACTTACAACGAACAGACAAAAGGACAAGCAAGGTTAGCGGGGAAGAAGGTGTTCATCCTTTCAGGAGGTCCTACTGCCCTTCTCGAGCGCGAGGTGCTGAAGCCCATCTGGGACAAGCTAACCAAGAAAGCCGACAACACGGCTGCGGCAACGCAGGCGGAGTCAGCGGACGAAGGTGCGTTGGATGACGCCGCCCTTGCGAAAGCCGCCATCCGCCTTTCAGAGCCCAATGAAGCCAAGGCAACTGAGGCTGTCCATGCAGTTGAAGCTCTGAAGACTGAAGACAAAGAGTTTCTGCTAGAAACTGAGACAACCGCCAAGGACCTTGTCAATTCCCTTTTGCAGGTCGCGGTGGCTGACCAAGAGATTGACAAACTCATCCTTGCTTTGTCGAAGGTGGAATTCCTAAAGACGCGAAGCCAGGAGGGTTCCCAACTTTTCATTTGGGACGTTGAGCAGGCAGGAGAGCGTAAAACCGACGCTCGGAGGTCACCCCCTCCGTTTCAGAAAGAACACTTCGAGAAAGTGGTCAAGGGCGTGCTTTTTGCACGAAACATGCAATCCACTTTGACCTTTGACGACTCGGACGGGCCGCCTCCCCCAGACGCTTCGGATGTGTTGCCTAGCTTATTACATAAACACAGGATGCGTGCACCGTCCATGCGTTGCTCATCTTAGGTTCTTGTTCTTTGACGGAGGCCGGTCAGGCCTGCATTCTCATTGGAACAACCTGTTCAAGGGCATCGGCGTGACTAAGATGTGGAATTTAATCCACAGCGAGGCCTCGACAACTGCGAACAGGAAGGCCAGGAATCTGTCAGGGACGGCGATTGAGCGTGGGGCCAGGGCCTCAGCGTTTTACTGTGATTTCCTCGGAGGCGCGGGGGCTGATAATGAGGTCAACGTGATTAACTTGGCAGAAAAGGTCTTGGTGACCACCACGGATGTGCAAAAGCTGCAAGCTATCACGGGAAGCCGGAAGAACCTACATTTTGTTGGATAAACCAAACAGTGCGCGGTTGTTTGGCGCGCTCAGCTTGCGCCCCTTGTTTGCGTGCGAGTTTCTGAGATTTGGCAGGGCTGACAAGGCTGGCACCTGTGTTCAAGCACGAGTTGCTTGGAAGCTTCCGCGTGGCTGGTGCACCGAACAACCAACAGCGAACAGATGGAAGTGCAAAGGACAACGTGGCAGGAGAACCGATCACGTGGAATCCAAGGCATTCGCACATGATCGGGAATTGTTGCACCGGTATCGGCCACGGGCTGTCACACTCATGACAGCAGCAGAGCCTGCGACAGCCAGCGTGATTTTGACAAAATCTTGGCTGCATCGCAGTTTGATGTCCTTTTGCTCGAGTTTGGTTCTGGTGCCCAAGAAGAGCACGCCAGGCTTCTCACAAAAGCACGCCAAGTGGTTCAAGGCCCAGGTCTGCACACAAGATTTTCAACGCAAAGCTGGGAAAACTTTCGCACCTTCCGCATGCGCAGAGCAGCAGCACCCCTGAGCCTTCCACGTCCACGGTGACAGGCAAGAAGCGAAAGTCGCGGGGAGGTGCCAATGCAAAGCCGAAGCCAAAGAAGGCTGCAAAGATGAAGGCGGCTCCGAAGAAGAAGTCGGAGAAGGATCTGATTGCAGAAGACGAAGA